>JAWWLV010000121.1:98002152-98024275 GCA_035041135.1 Platyrinchus mystaceus | reverse complement strand
TCGTGATTAGTTGGCATTTATATCTCTAATTACCTCAAATGTAATTTCATTCACCTATATTCAAAAGACTGCCAACTTTTATAGATTTCTCTTTTTACAAGGTCAGAAAATAAATATGCATACATACACAAATACACAGAGGTAAAATTTAGCTAGTTTCTACTTATACTATTTGTTTACATATTCAGTTGCCTGAATTGCAATCTTGTTTAAGAATATAATCTTTCATTAAATATGTAGGATATAGATTATATATAACACATTATATGCATTATACCTGTCTCCTTTTTTCAGATGTGCATAGAAAACATTGAAAGGACATAAAAGTGAGAGGACACATAAAAGTCATTATTTATTATTTGCAGATTTCACCCAAATTCTGTTACCTTAAACCAATTCAGTACCCAAGCAGAATTTATTTTATCTCTACCAGGGATAACCATGAAGCGTAAGAAAGCCAATCACTTTGTGGAGACTTTACCTGTCCAGGAAGCTCATTTTGATCACAGGCTTTTCCTGCCTCAGTTCTCCCCTCTGTGAAATGGGGATTACCATCTTCTCTCTGCCTGTCATGAGGTGATCTGACGAAATGTGCATTCAAGGATATTTGGATATTAACACAAGGATTTTCTATAAATGTTTCAGAGAGAGGTCAACAGAACAATACAAAGTTGAAGTGCATTAAATTATAACTTTCTGGTTTGCTTTATATTTTTGCCTTTTAGTGTGTCTATTTCTTGCCTCTGCCTGTAATTTTGTTGAAGGGTATTTTTCTGATTAATAAGAAGCTGAGTTTTCTGATTGTGGCTTAGCATTTGAAGGCTAGCTGTTGCACTTGCTATTGTTTAGAAGCACACTACAGCCCCTGGGAAAAGTCTAATTTACAGTTTAAATAGCCAGTTCAAATAAACCTTATTTTAGCTTAACGCACCTTGGTCACTTCTTGAGAAAAACTTGACATGTACAAGCAAAGCAGCCCAAAGTCCAGATGAAAGAGTGGGGTGGAGAACTATTCGACTACTTCAGCACGGGCTTGTGGAGGTGGATGTTCAGGCACCAACACTCTCTGTCCCCTATTCCTTGTTGCTATTTATCTTCCTCAAAGGCATATGTATTCAAAGGTAACAGGAAATATAGGGTGTTTCAATTTTGGGTTGCTCTCTTAGAAGGGTTTTGTGTTTGGACAGTTCTGCACCTTCTTCAGGTGAATATAACCATTGCTTTAAATGCCTTCCTTAATCTGGATGTTTAGCACATGACTGAGCACTGCATAATGCCATGCTTGAGTCCTTCTTCCTGCTTCAAGACCCACTGGCCCCTCCACAAACCTCCTTGCTTTACACTCCAAGTATATCCCCTCTCACAAACCAATGCCTCTGTCCCAAAAAGGGTCTCCATATGTGGAATCTCCAATCCTGGCTATAGACATTATGGTATTTTTGAGATAGCATCACATTTTGATAGTAAGTGCAGCAAATTAAAAATAGTTTTTAATCCTTCTTTTTCTGATGGAGAAGTAACAGAAACAGTGATGCATTTCATTCTCTACAGGAAGTATTTTTTAAAAAATGCTCTAGCTGATTATATCTGCTTTCTGTAAGCCTTCCTGATGTACACTAAAGGAAGATTTGACTCTGCTGTAAAGTGATACAGTTTTGATAAAGAGCACTCTGATATTAGTGTATTTTAACACTCCTTAATGGGTTTATAATTCTATTCAGCATTTTAACTGGAAAGCAGGAATAGGAAGTAGGTGGGAAAATATGCCCATGTAACCCTCCCTTTTATTGATCATTATGCACCAAACCCCAGAAGATGAGCAGAGGGGTGAGGGATCTGGTGTCAGTGGACAGATAGGAGACACATCAGCACATTAATGATCATTTAAAACTTGTATTTTGAAACTAAAACAGCTGTGAATGCTCTGAAAAGACTGAATATTTTAACACACATATTCTGCTCATAAAAACATTCTTGCTTGTCAGTGCTGTCATTTTATCTACATTAACAAAAAACATTATGAATACAAGTTAAACTGGCTATTGTAATAAATGAAAATGGCAATTCCATTTACTTAATTGGCAGGTGCCCAATATCTTTTTATTCTTAGAGTGAAACAGCTGGGATTGTGAAAAGTAACAACTACTCTGTAATAGCTGTTATATGATATCATTGCTTTCATAAGAAGAAGACAGAAGTTCACCTGGCAGAGAAGAGATGGCTAAAATACACATCATTAAAATATGAAATAAAAATCAATAAAATCTTTTTTCCTTCCTACTCTTTGGGGAATAATTTTCTGGGTAACAGAGTGACTATTTTAAATATTCACTCAAAGATCCACTTAATCACTGTTAGTCCTGATGAATACTATGTCTTCCATAAATAGCCTCACTGGTAGAGTCTGGGGCCTTTAATCCTTTCACTTTTCATACTGATTCATTATTCATTACAAAAAAAAATACCTTATTGATCAAAGATTTTGTGTAAAATATTACCCAAATTAGTGAGTAGTGCATTAGAATTTGTTCATATGGGTTAATCTTCTTGTGTGCTCAGGTCCCCAAGATTCATGACCCTGCTTCTGGGATAGCTAGAAAGCAAGATGACAAGGAAGGATGAATACCAAATGCTATGTAAATAAAGATACTGGTGTGCAGATAAATGCAGTGTATTTTCATTTTCTTCTTGATATCCCATCCCTCCTCAAATCCTTTAAGAGGAAGGATTAAGAGGTTACAGAGAGGGCCTGAAGTACACCCTGAAAAGGGTTCTGGACACTTTTTCTCCAAAGATTTGATTTTTGGACAGGTGCTAAAATATCTACCATGGCTTTTTTCCAGTCCCACCACACCTCTTTCCTAATCTGGAAGCTCTTTGGAGGAGGGATTATGCATTTGGGGGGCTCTGCCCTAGCCAGGCTCTGGCCAAGGCATTTGTGTATCCCCATAAGTGGCATCATTGATAGCACTAGGTAATGTCATAATGCTTTCTCAATACCCAGCCAGCGTCAGTGCTGCATCACCACCTGATAATGCATTTCTGATGATGTCAGAGCAGTTTTGACTGTTTTCTGGAAGTGTTTATTATTCACCCTAGGATATTTTTGGCCCACCTATAGAACCCCAGACACATATGTATTAATAGCAATAGTGTAATGAGAAGTGATATTTAAAAAAAATTCATAACTTTAAAGACCAAAAGGATTGTAAAGTTATAAAGTTATATTTCCTATGCATTAAAAGTTATAATGTTTTGCCCATAGAATTTCCCTTTGTTAAGAAGCATATTTTTCAAACTTTATTTTTTTCTTGCTATCTCCAAAGCCAGGTTGGTTTTCATATATATGTATATAAATATATCTCTAATTTTGGCATCTACAGTTGGACACCAAAGCACATCAAATGTTGACTACTTCAATCTTTACCAAGTGTTGCAGCCAAGCAGAACACTATTTGCAGAGCAAATCAGATGGTGTAGAGGACTCTGCATCTGTCCTGGGCACATTTTGGGATGATTACTTTGAACCACATCAAATTAGGTTGAATGAATTTTCCCTGGCTCTCATAACACCTGAGGTGTGCTTCTCCAACACATCTTCCAGGTATGTTTTATTTTATGCAAAAGAGGGATCAGCTTTGTGCTTTCTCACAAAATAAGCCAATGTACAGTAAGTGCAGGTGATTTGCTTCAAAAACATACTCTTGAAGTGAAGGAGAGGGAAATAATTGAAGTGCTGAGCTTCAGGACCAATACTGAGGAGAATGACTTTGTAATAAACTGAGAATAGAGGAAAAAAAAGAACAGGTTGCCAAATTACTTAATGCCAGAGCCTTTTTTCCAGATTTGCATTAATATAATTGGGTTGTAGTGTAGATTTTAAGGACTGATAATCATTTAGGTATGATCCCAAACATCATGTGGAATGAAATCACAAGAAAAAAATGAATTATCCTAATGCTGGTGTGATCATTTTATTTTTTCTTGTATTAAATTCTCCGTTTTTCAATCATACAAAAGATTCCAACAACAAAACTGAACAAAGTGGTGGGCTACAGGAATTCCTAAACAGTATTCAACTGGAGGTTTTAAGTCCTGTACCTCTGAGGGAGAGCATCTAGCTTAAGTTTTTAAAAAAGAAGGACTGGTTCATGGAAATGCCTCAGAACATGGACGAGTAATTAGGTTAACGCTTGCCAAAGTCAACAAAATGAATGAAACATCTTCCAAAACCAGAAAACCACACAAATAGCAGCAAAGTTGGAAAGCTTCTTCAACAGGAAAAAAGTATGTTTAACTGCAAAAGACTTATATCAGAGAGTCCTGGACCTCCTGACAATTTGTATATTCTCAGCTGAGGCGAACAAAATAGCCTGTCAGATCTACTTTACTGACAGAAATTGTATTAAACTACACATAGTGCTACAAGTAAAATATTCCACTCCCCCCTCCTCTAGAGTTTGGACACAAAATTGAGTTAAGGAGGTAAAACAAGTTGTCAGACAGTGGATGATAACCATGACTGCTTATAAATGTCTCTATCAGTTTTGGTCTGTTTTATTTGTAATGTAACGGGCCTTAATCTAAACTTGAGAGAAAGATGTTAAATTACATTAATGTACATTTGGCCAGTCTAAGAGCAGAGACACAGAAAGGCACTGCAGCAGGTTTCATGGTCAGAAAACTTCTTTAATGTTGCCTTCTGCATGTTCCCCTGTTGTGGAAGAAAAAAATCCTCATATAAAAATAGTTGTGTTGTATAGCTACTGAAATAGCTTATTCCCATGGGTGTGGGAAAAGGCTTTGCTGTTAATAGAACAAAGCAAAAAAACCTGCTAACAGTGTACAAAATCTATGGGAAGCAGCAATGTCAATGCAAAGACAGGTGATCTGTGAGCTGAAGGAAAGATGTTTGAGTTGCACACACGCAGCCACTCAGGCTTGATGAGGGTGGGATTTCCACACAACATCTGTTTGCTCATGAAGGATTCCAATAATGTTCCGTGAAAGTCTTTTTTCCTGCACAACAAACTGCAGGAGAGCAGTCACAAGGGAATCAGCATTTGGAAGAGACAGGCATGGCCAATGTGATGTTTGTGGAGAGAGCATCTTAAGCCTGAAAGGAAACTGAAACCCTTTGGAGGCTGCGGCGTGTGTCAGGAAGTGCCACAGACCCAACCAGGCAGATGGTGGATTCGTGTGAGAAAACAGCCAAGGCAGGGATGGGGCAACCCACAGATGGGAAGTCTGCACAAAAGCACTGCCATCAGGGACTACCCTTCTTCCTCAAAACCCAAGAAACGGTGAGTGCTTGCAGATCCATAACACCACAGCACCTGATGTCACCCTGCAAAGGCCATGCAGACCAGCTCTGTGTGAGCATTGCAGGAGCAGATGCTCACACAGCAGCACCTCTCCAAACAGAAATAGAAGGCAGGTGTCCTGCCTTTGCATTTACAAGCTCTATTTTGCTGTAAAAGTTGTTCTTACCTGTCACTCTGTCCCCCAGAATTTTCACCCATGTGTTTATATTATTTTACTAAAATAACAGTAAACCAGTGCAATAATGATGGGACTGCAAAGACATGCTTTTTTTGTATTTGTAGCTTCAAATATTGCACTTGAAAGTATTTGAACCCTCTAATAACATTGTCTAGTTTAAAATTTGGCCTGATAACTTTCTTTCAACTTTTACTTATAGCTAGGAGAGAAATTATTTCTTCATCTCAAAGGCTAAAGTAAAAACAACAAAAAACCCACTAGGTTAACCTGACTAGAAATTATTAATTCTTGCATTGTTTTCTTATTGGAAAAAAAAAAAAAAGTAAAAATTATCACTGCTTCACAATCATAGATATCAGGCAGCTTTAAAAAAATATATATATTTAAAAAGATAGCAAAATGAAGTTTCAAAATTTTCAGGAACTGTTCTAATTACTTTTTTTAATAATTTAATAATCTGCAATAATTCATTTTACTCCAATTTTGACAAACTCTTACTGAATGTTGGGATAGTTTTTCTCATAATTTTCAGACATGTTTCTGACACCGTGAAATGTATAAGGCAGGTAAATTGAGAGACAATTTATTTCTGATACCATTATGTTGTGGAGTAAAATTGCTCAAAGTGAAAGTTAACTAACTACCTTTATTTGATCTGGTTTAATTGTTGAACTGACCAGGAAACTATCTAGAGTAAGGAAAGATAGCAGCCCTGCCTACTATGCCCAAATAACCTCTTCAATCAGCTTGGAAGTGGAAAGCAAGCTCCACATATATATTACATGAAATACAAAAAAAACCCCCCACCAAACAAAAAAGCCCCTCAAAAAAGCCAAACCCAAAAACTTAGAAAAAGAAAATAGCTTGTGAAATAAAAACTTAGAAAGTAAGGTTCAAATAAGATGAGAGACCAGCCCATAGACAGTAATCATGTTAATTTTTAGTGATATTTTGATGTAAATCAGTTGCCTAAGTCTTCTGTAGCTTGAAAGATCAATTACTGGATCAGAGTGGTGCATGAATGAAGATTATTTGCAGCTGGCTCTGAAGCTTGGGGAACAGTGCAAGGAGGGCAGGCAGGTTTGAGAGTGGCCCCAGAGCACACCCTGCCAAGGAGGTCCATCCTGCCACTTGTCCTTCACTCCTGGGGGCCTTTGCCTGTGCCAGGACAAAGTGCTGTTGAGATGTGGAGCTGCTACTGCTGGAACACAGTTTGTTGCATCACACAATGATACTCCATTTCCCATTAAGGTCCCAATTTTTAAGCTGCAAAAAAAAAAAAAAAAAGGTGTGCAAATATATACTCACCATGGCCTCTAAACAACTATGCTGCTTCTCTTTGCCTAGCTGTGTCTCATCTAAACCCCCCTATTCCTGGACTCAGCATAGGCAGAAGCACTTCAAGGCCTGATGGTACAGACATACCTCAACTTAACATCCTTAAGCAAAATTCAGCTTATATTCAGCTGCCAACCTGCACACAAACTTTCAGAAAAATGAATGCAAAAATTTAAAGCTTCGAAATCCCCTCCTTTTCTCATTTCAGCTTTTTAAAACTTCAAACCTGGGCTGTTTGAAAGGAAAGGACAGTCTTGGCAGCAGCATTGTCAAGATATAGCCATGCCAAGAAGGGCCATGACATACTATGCTGATTTCATTGAGCAAAATTAATGGTACAGAGGTAGAAATGCTTCCAGATGTCCAGGAAAATCCCCTGAGGTGATATCTGGGCTGGAGGGCAGGCACTCAAGAAGATGCAGAGAGGGCAAAGCATCTGGGCTGAGGTGCTCACAGGCAAGTCTGACCTTGCTGAGATGAGACATGCTGTAGGAAAAGCAAATAGGTCAAAAGCAGAGGAAATGTTATCCGTATCTTGTATTTTCATTTTATTATAAATGTAGTTACCATGACAGCAGCAAGCAGTTTTTGGGCTTGGGTTTCTCTACAGACATACAGGCATCTTTTGAACTTCCCTCTTTTTCCATTGCTGTGTCTGTCCCCAGGAGCACATTACTCATGTTTGCTTCCATGAGCAATATATCAATAATGAGAACAACAATGACAAAAGTAGTATAAAACTTCCCCAAAATCATAATGATAGTATTTTTATCTTTTCTTCCAGAACACCTAACCCAACCCTCCCACTTCAGCCCTCCATACTTTACCAGAAACAGACTAGTCTCTGTATAGGTTTTGCTATGTCCCCTCCACATGCTGTTCTTACTCATTTTTAGAGCAAGAAGAGAAATCCATCAACATCAATTTATATCTCTATTCATTTCCATAACTGAGCTATTTCTCTCACCCTGCAGGCCTCTTCTTCAGACTCCTCTTCATATACAGCATAATTCAGGACCCTGCTCCTTCTTTTATGCATTGGGCTGACCCAGAGAAAAACACTGGATAGGGAAGAAAAATTCCCATACTGAGCCCAGTGGTAGGCAGGAGAGAACAAGCTCTCATATCAGCAGGCCAAAAGATGTAGGCTATGAACCAAACCTAATACTGAACAAGAAGGATCAATGATTCTTAGTTGCCCCTAAAGAATGTCTCTTCTAGAGTAAAATCAAAGAATTGTAGTCTTAGCTGCTTTTATCTGAGTGTAAGTTGAGACAGTAGCAAAAGAAGTAAAATGTGACAGAGCCTTCTTTCTTTTCTGCTATTACTGAACTTACTACAGGATAATATAATAAACAAGATAACAAGATCAAAGAGAGCTTGAGAGGGCCTCTTTTCCATTCTCTGGTCCCAAAGGAGAATCAATGATTTCTAAACCATTCTTGAAAGATGTTGGACTAATCTGATCTTTGCTCTGGATGCCTGTCTATTCTCCTCGATGCACCTATGGTTTCTAGGATATTGTAGGGAGTTCTAGGCAATTAAAAACAAAGAACAAACTAAGAAGGTCAGAATATACTGGGAACACCTCAAGTAGCCAGATGTTTTATTTACTTAGGATTAGACCTAATTTTCATGATCTTTTCAATTAATTTATTATTTAGTATGGTACATTAAGACCATGCCTGATGCTGAATCATATTTTTCGAGGGATTACCCTGCTCCCAAGAAAAAACTGCTTTCCAGCAAACCCCATTCAAGAAAGCACTACTCCCTTTTTTTTTTTTTTGAAGATTAATTTTTGAGATAAATAACTTTATTTATTTGGTTTACAAATCAAAAACAATTCATAACTTACATCAGCAGAAGAGTGGGCATTGTGTCAAAATAGTGCAGTTAGGAGTCAAGAATAAGTGGTCAGTGGCTGGAGTAGCTGGAAGCCACTGTGTCCTAAGGAACAGCCTAAACAAGTGTGTGGCTTTACAGCATCCTAGAAACTGGACACCAACTCCTAGGTGAGCTTGTACTATGAAGCAGAGGAAAAATTACTAGCTCCATTTTTAAAGACATGCATTTGCAGTGAACACACTGTCTTCATCTTCCTGCATGGGAGGAATGTTTATCCAACAATTAATACAGATCCCTCTCTATGCTACTGAGTGCTAATTTCTTTTGATACACACCCCCTCATAATCCAGCCACTGTAAAATAACTGGAACATGTTTAAAGGAAAACAAAACCAAAATAAATAAATAAATAAATAAATAAATTTACTCTCCTGGGGCATCCCCTCTCCAGTCAACAATGTCAAGTTTTCAGGAAAAGGAAGCATGACATTTGCAGGCTCAGTTAAATTTGAGTAGCTGGACGAGTAGTTCTCATTAAGGTGGTAGTTACTTCTGAGGCTGTAACTCATTTTGAGAAGCCATTTCAGACTAGGAGGAATACTCACAGTATACTGAGATGAACCTAAATGTAGCTCAAGGGTAAGTGTAGATGGCAAGCTGGTAGGGCTTCTCTATATTGCATGGGCTTTGTGTGTCACACCAAACGATTATAGCTGTTCCATGAGGCTTACACTGCCTTGTCCTTCTGTGATCACAATATTCTTACCTCACAGGTTTGCAGCCTACAAAGTATTTCTGTGTCTTTGAAAGCGGGTCAGATATGCTGTGACATTCTGCTCCTCTGTTCTTCTAACTGCAATCCTAGGTTAGTGGTCACTTACAGACAATTTCATCATATTAGTTGTACACATCTTACTCCAATAGATATGAGGTATAACTGTGAGACCATTTTTTTTTCTTCTGACAACTGTCCAAATCTCTCCTTCTCTCTGGGTAAGTTCTTTGAAGATAAAAACTTCTGAGCTCTTTTTCCTCCCATAGAGATGAGTTAGACAGTTCCTTTAAGGAAAGAAACCACCCCATGGGTGCTGCAATGTCTCA
The DNA here is from genome assembly GCA_035041135.1 of Platyrinchus mystaceus. Classification (NCBI taxonomy): domain Eukaryota; kingdom Metazoa; phylum Chordata; class Aves; order Passeriformes; family Tyrannidae; genus Platyrinchus; species Platyrinchus mystaceus. The sequence goes on along the minus strand of JAWWLV010000121.1, from coordinate 98,014,487 downwards.
GCTTCCACAAGGAAAAAAATGTGACATGCATTATTTCAGAGGCACTGTCATCAGACCAACAACAATATGTCTGCCGTTCCCAGCAAGCTCTTAGTGAGTTCCAAACTAAGATGATTTTATATTATTCCTTTACCTGTGTATCTTTGAAAAACAGTGCAAAGAAAAGGCAGTGATTTAACTTTGGGAATGACCTCGTAATTGAAAGGTGAAATAAAGGCTACTTATCTAACATTTGCTTCACGGGCTTGTGGTAGGACTGATATGTAGAGGATGGGGTAAAGCAGGGGGTAGATGTTGTGGTATTTGAACATTACCTCTAATTTTAGAGCTTTATACAACCTTTAATCTGTTTCTGGAGTGCTGGAAAGTGTTCTGTGGTTGCTATGAGTGAACTGTGCTTTTTGTATTAAACATTTATGGCATGGCTTTCTCTGTCTGTAAGCAGCTAGTTCAATGATTTAAGCTATCCCCACCAGATCTATGTTTCTATCAGTTGCTTTATTTTTCTTTTGGAGAAGATACCTGAGTCATAGTCTCAAATGGGGAAGCTCTCTGCTGAAAAATGCATTAGGAAAACTAAAAAGCTATTGTGCACAGGCAATTCTTCTTCTGACACAGGGAAGGAGCAGTGGACAGTACTAAGCTTGTGAGGAAAACCTGTGATTGGAGTGCCACAGGAGTTGCAGAAGATATTAGCTGGGGAAGCAAGACATACTAATGAAAAGCTATTTCCAGTTAACCTATCAACCAGTACCAAATGGTGCACCTGTATTAGCAAATATGTGTCTTTCTCTTATTCTTGAACTTCAGTATTCTTCTGATAATGTATAAATCCTGTTAGTGTTTTCCCCAGGACTCATGAACACATCCCTGCCCATATCCTCCCTGTATCAGCCAGCTCAGACAGCAGGCAGCTGCACAATCAAAAGGAAATGAAATTTTCCTGTTAGCAGCCTCCTCCAATTCAGGGAAACAGGACAAGCATTGAATCTGCCTGCAGTACTCTCAGGGCTTCTCATCTGTTAAAAGTACTTTCTTAGAGAGAGTGGTTAAATGTGACTCTTAGATGGGTGAAACCATAATTCAGACTGTGTGGCTGGACCTTTGATATATTTTTTTTGACTGCTTTAGAAGGTTCTTGGTATTCAAGTCTCTATTGCCAGCTGTAAAAAGACAAGAAGATAAAGGATGCATGTGCTGAAGTTTGGTCACTACAGAAATAATCTGTAAGAAAAAGTAACTGAAAGTAATACGTTTTTGGAGTATACTCATACATTTAAGAAGAAAATAATCTCTCGATGTTAGCGTGAGACCTTTAATATTAATCTCTGAATAATTAAACTATGGCTCAATGATTGTTTAAAATAATTTTTAACAGAAATTTCAACATTGCAATTTCAAGTAAGAAGTGTGTAAGAGAAAAATGAAATGTGAACCAAATAAAGTGGAGTGGATTTTTTTTTTGGTTTTTTTTGGGTTTTTTTGTTTGTTTTTTGTTTGTTTGAGGGTTTTGTTTTTGCTTTTTTTAGGACTTGGATAATTACTAATAAAATTAGAAATACTTGTGCAACCAGGTCTTTTTGGATCTGACTGAGGAAAATATTACCAGCTTCCAAATAAATTATTTCCTTCCTATCATATCTATTTAATTTGTCCTGGGTTAAAACATTCCAGGTTAAACTGAGTCATGACTCTCAGTACATCTGCAAAAATGCAATGCTGGAATAATTCATTCAAACTCCTTGAAGTTACTATGAATTTACTTCAGATCAAATGAGATCAAGGTCTCCAATGATAATTAAAGTCCACTGATAATGTAAAGTCCATTGATAATACAATGCTGTGACTACACCAGTCATGACAGTCTAGTCCTTGATATAATTAAAAATGGAGTTACAAACAAAATTAAGCAAGTCTCCACTGGGGATTTGCATGTAGGTGCTGCTTTGCCATGTCTGTCCACTGGAAATATATTCTGTATCTGGGGTTTGTCAGAAGATGCTCTCTGTCTATAACCATTTAGTTTAATGACAAATCATCTTCCAAAGTGTCACTTACTTGTGGAGAAGAAGAAGAGATGATCCTTTGGTTTTAACATGCTTCCTTCTCTAAAGTTATCTAATTATCTTTCAAACAGCTCTTCCCATTTTCAGTTTGCACATGAGATATGACAAACTCACCCTGTAACATTTTTCAGGGTAGCATTTTAAGAAACTATTTTCCCTGTTAAAATCTTTCTCAACCCAATTCCCTCCCTCCCCCCTGATTATCTCCAAAGATCCTTATTCTGAAGGATTGCACCCTTACACATATTTCAGCCATTTACCATACTGTTGTTATCCCTGCTGACATTGTGGCCTCAGGCTGTGCTAAGGGCCTACATAATCTTGTTTTCCAAGGCTTCTGTCTTCTCTGTGAATGAGAGGAGGAAACCAGAAGCCAGACAAGATCCAGAATTTCTTCAAAGATTCAAGCTCTAGAAAATGTGCAGTAATCCAACATCTGTTGCTTTGGTCCTGGAGCTGGGAAGCTGTGCTGCTGCTGTTCCATCTGCCAGGCAGTTGGAGAGGAGGGGAGTAGGGGAGGCTGCTCTTTCACCAGTCGGTTTGATTAAGGTTGTCTACATGTTTGTATGCAGTAGGGAAAAAAATTGATTGCACACTTTGTGCTTGGGCAATGCCATGTGTGATGTGTCAGAGCAGAGAATGTGGGTCACTTTACCTTCCTGCATCTGGACAAAACACAGGGAATAAATAAGAAAAGCAAAAGGCCACACGGTTATTAACATACAAATAGCATCTATGCTTCATATACAATTCCCACTGAAGTCACACTCCAGGCACCCACAGCACAATTAATATAACACTGACCTATAAGGGACTTTTGGTTTGCCCAGCTGCAGTGATACAGACCTCTGCACCCCCATGAAATACTCAGTTTCAGAGGGAGGCATGAGGTCTTCATGCAGGTTACCAAGCATCAGTCCAGGAAGATTAGAGGTGATTCTTGTACTTATCTTTGTTTTAGTACAGAGAATAAACAGTTTTTCTGTGTATACTATTAAGGCATAGCCTGTTTCAGCTTCACCACTGAAGTCTGTCACCACCCTCTGCCTACCTGTGCAAAATGTGCATGTAATGTGCAAACCTTTGGATTGTCTCTGGCAGTAAGGGTGTCCCCCAAGTCATGCAATGAATGGGTACCAGAATGCATTTAGGACATCTTGCATGAAGGTGCACATGTGTAGAGGTGCCACTTGAACATGGGATGTGTCAGTGTTCAGAACTGGGAAGAGTTCCTGCCCCAAAAAAGTGACATCTAGCAAAAAACCCCAAAAAACAACAACAAAAAAACCCCACAAAAACATGCCCAAGTTATGATCACTTTCACAAAAAAGGAACTGACACCAGACTTTATTTCAAAGGTGTCTTTGGCACAAACCTTTATTTATCAGCAGGAAGAATCCATGGCTTCTACCAGGAAACCACACAAGACACACAGATCTGGGTTAATTTCTATCTTCTTCTTGAAAGAAGGGATTTTAAGTTTGGATCATCTATATAAATTATTCCACATCAGAATTAAATGGTTCTAAATTTTCCCTAAAGCAGATATTTTCTGGAAGTTTGGGCACTTTCAGTGACTGGTACCCAAGTCAGAGATCTGAGCTTCTGCATGTGGATTATCTGATATGACAGCTGGACTGTTTGCATTCAAGTCCAGACATGAAATTGCTGCTTATGGAAACAGTGATAAGCCCAATATAAACTAGCTAGATCCAGGACCAGTCATAGCGTAGTGATGGTCAAAAAAGCATCCTGCTCCTCAAGGAAACCAGTTACATGTTTAGTAGGTTAAGAGAAGGCTATACTGAGACTAGTTCTTGAAGTTGTTTGTTTAAATTGTTACAGCCATACCAAAAAAGCTGTGATTATCAGTCGATGCCACAGCTTGTTTAGTGAGTAGCACTTTTGCACAGCAGACAGTGAACTGACTTCAGCAGGCCCAGAGAGTAACAGCCTGACTCTCAGCGAGTGAGGGTGGAAAGTGCTCTCACATTCCTGTAAGCTATGTATGTGGGTGGCACCTCTATGTTGTTCTGTTTCAAGACCAAATTAGTTAATAAGGCAAAGTCTAATCTGCCATTTTTCACTCTTCTTTCTGTTCTTCTGAACTAAATAGCCAATGCTGCCTTCATGCAGCAATGCTGCCTTCACGCATGGCTCACTGTTCCTGTGTGTGCAGCTGGTGATGAACCGCAGCCGGAAGGTTTGGCTCCTCCTGCCGACATGCCCTCTCCCTACGGCATATCAGGTGAGCAGGCTGGATTCAGCCTCCTCTTGCCATTTGCTGGAAGGCATCACCCAGGGTGGGGAAAAGAGAAGAATGAATGGGAGGACTTTCTCCCCTCTGGGGCTGACAGCCCTGACAATCTGGCCCTATACTTACAGAAACACAAGGCATTCAATCGTATGTCATTTTGATGTTTCTGAATAGCATCTCTCTAGAGATGAAATAGTAATCATCACCAGAGCTACAGATTAGCAACTGATAGAAAAAATAGGCATATCATTAAGCTTGCATACTCTCTTGTTATCTCACCACTTCTCATTCAACCCTTGTCTGCAAACAGAAGAAGGGAATCCCTGCATGGATGCACTGCTGGATTTGCATATAATCAGGTATCGAAGCCTGCCTTGCTTAGACCTTTTGTTCGGCTGTGATCCCTACTGGATTTTTTCCCTAAGATTTATGCTTTCACCCCTGAATAATAACATAACAAATAGCTCTTTGTCTCTTTAGGTTTGTTCATATAACTTGTATAAATATATTGACAATGTAATAAAAAAAAATACAATGAATCCTCTTGTCTTTTCCAGCTACAGCAAAAACCGTGAAAATTATTTCTGATGTGAAGTACAATCTGAGTCTCCAGTGGATAAATGTGAAGAAATGCAATTTTGAAATTCAGTTGTAGAAACAAAATAAATATCAGTTTAGACTTGTGAGGATTTATTTCATGTTTAATAGAGCCCTTGTTATTAGGGCATTTATCACATGGCACAGTGGTTAAAATCAATATTTTTAAAGGTATTTTGAATGCAGCAATTATGACATTTTGAAAAATTAAACAAAACGTAGTTGAATCCCAGTAAGTTTTTCACTGGAGCTTGATTGAAAAAAAGTATATTTGAATGTTTCAAACACTTCAGTTGAAAAGGTTGAAGTTAAATGTAATTTTAAAATTTATTTTGTGGGAGAGGAACTTCAGTATAGATTCTGAGGAGAGTTATGTGCTTTAAATCTTTCAGGGTCATATTGTGCTGCCAGCCAAAATCTCGGGTCATTTTACTTCCCTAGTATTTTCTGCTCACAAAGAGTGGAGGATCTTGTTTTCCTGGGAGGATGTGAGCCTTCAGTGCAGCATGTCCTTTTTGCCATCTGATGAAGCAACTCTCTCACCCCTTCTCTGTTGCAGTCATATGTTACCATAATTGAAGTTTTGCCTGAATCTTCCATCCTCATATCTTTGCCGTGCTTCTCACTGTAACACATAGGTACACCCACTCGATCATACCCATGAAGCTGTCTTTGCAAATAGATCAAATTTCTATGTATATTCACATGTGCCTTTAAATTCTGGTGCTGATGTACACTTGTATTTTTGTCTCAAAAATTATTTGGGCTTCTCAGAAGGAACCTAAATTGGAGATGACTGCTAATCTCATTATTTCCAGCCTACCACAATGTGGTACCTGGTAGGCAAAAGTTCTGTAAAAATGGCTACAAAAGTACACTTGTGGAAAAAAAAAAAAAAAAAAAAAGAAGAAGAAGAGTCAGCAGTTAGGCCATAATAAATTCAAGACAATAGTGATGACATGTTCATTTTCCATTTTAATGAGAGAATATGGAATTCAGTGGTTTGGAAATCCATTTCTGGTCCTGCTGTGGACTCACAACCCAGGACAGTTTTCACAAGCTCTGAAAAACCTAAATAGTATTTACCAGCTTCTCAAAAATACTGTGAAATAGTCACCACTTTGAACTGCTTTCAGATACACAAATGGGACTCTTGTCCGAACAAGAATAAAAGTGTAATGAGTCAATTTCAGTAAAAAGTTTGATTTCACTGCTACCAGTAGGAAGTCTGCCATTGAGTTTGTGGGGCTAAAACTTACTCCCTTTTTTATTTTGGTGGTTGAGGATGAGAAGAGAATTTGGCCACTAATTGGTGCTCTGTTGTGTGAGGCATGTGAAGAGCTTAAGGGAGTCATCAGTTTCCAGGTTTAGTGCTGTGAACTGGAACTTCTGAAATGCCAACATTTTTGTTTTCCCTTCCAGACACGTGGAGGCAAGACTATTATTGGAGACAAATTCTGTGGAAGTCAGCTTGTACAAGTTGTATTTGTACATCAAACACCTTTAAAAATTATCAGGGGATGAAGAATGTTATATGTATTACCTTGATGCTTCATGTAATTTTTAAATATCCAGTATTACTAGTCCTGATAATTATTTATCTCTTTCACAGTTTCACCTGTTACTTAGTTTTTAGTCTTTTAAGTCATCTATTACTTTTATTTTGAGAGGACTCACTTCAGGAAGAAAGATGTTCACCTTAAAAAATACATATAAAGACCCCTAAGAGTTGTAAGAGATAAATTAATTTTCTTCATTATATGGGCATCATTCAAAGAAAATAAACTCAACAACTTGACAGTTTAACATTCACATGCCAAACCTTAAATTACAACTCTAGTTCATCACTACTGATTATTATTAAATTACATGCTTCACAGATAGATCTGTAGATTCCGATAAAATGAAAACAAAACTGAAAAAACCAAAATAACAAGTTTTGAGATAATATGAATATTATGCAGAGACCAAGCATTGTTGTTAATGAAGACAATTTTAAAGTTAGTTGCATATTTCAACATTCTGAATAAACCTACTCTTTAATTTTCAAGATTCGGAGAGTTTCCCCAAAGTGTTTGGAAGAAAATAGAAAAGATTAAAATAACATCAACACGCTCTATTTGTTACTATAGACTTTAACTACAGTCAGACATTTATTGGTGAGGTTTGGATTGGGGTTCTTTTGGTACTTTGGTTCTTTTTCCTTTTTTTTTTCCTGCCTTTTTTTTTCCGTTTTTTTTTTGTTGTTTTTTTTTTTTTTTATTTTTTTCCTGGGAAACAGCAAATTATTTGAAACTTTATCTGGAAATTACTTATCTCAATTTTCATTTAGTATTAATTCTCTTCAATAGCTTCACTAAAAGAAACTAATCCAAACCCAAAAAGAAATGGGATAATAATCCACAGACGTTGTGAATCCCTGTGTTTTTTTCTAACTGACAGGAAACTTGGGGATATCCAGAGTTCGTGGTGGCCTTGGAGGAGAGCCTTCTGTCTTGCAGGATGGACTGAAGGGAGGTGTTTGCAGCTAATGCTGCTCCATGGTGTAGAGGTTGGTATCTGCTGGCTCAAGGTCCCGTTGACCTGCAAGGTTCCTGTCAGGGCCTCATGCAACTTCTAAGGTACAGTGAGGGCTTCTTCACTCTTTTCTGCTGGTGGTGTCCGGCTTCCCAGGCAATACTTAGATATTTCCTGATCAAGACTTGTCTCCTCTGAAAGCATAAGTTGCATAGTCACTTCCCCAGACCATGGGGGGTCCATGGAAACTGAGCTCCTGACAGCATTTTGAGAGAAAGCATTTGCTCTGATTAGTATGTAAGCTCTCAGAGCTGTGCTTTATTTAATTAATTTTGGCAGCTAACAGAAATTACTAAATTAAAAATATGGGAAATCAACACATCGTTTCTGCAAAGCTATTGACTGATTAGCTTGAGTAAATGAGTTACGAAGTGAATTGCAGCTCCAGGGAGAACCTTAGTTGTCTTTTACACTTTGTGATTCAAACTGAAACTCTAGCTGTGATATATGAATTGCTTTTTGAAGCAGAGACAAGCACTTTTTCTTTGATTATAGTATTGTGAACACAAAACAGATTGTCCAGGGACATTATGGTGTCTCCATATTTGGAGTCATTCAAAATGAGACTGGATAGGGTCTTAAGCCATCTGCCCCAATTGACTCTGCTAGACAATCTGCAGGGGTCCCTTTCAATATGAACTATTCTATGATTCAGTGAGTCCTAAGCACTGTTTAGCACTGGTTTACTTGGCATGGTGGTATTAGGTCAAATGTTGGACTTGATCTTGGAGATCTTTTCCAACCTTGATGATTCTATGACTTCATGCTTGAGAAGAGGAAAAAAATTACAGTTGTTTCAAATAATAAAACTAAAGATCCTGAGCATGTCTTTGATATGACAATTACTGGAGTGAGAAAATAATTGCTGGGCCAGACTTTGTGATGTTTAATATCACAAAAATAGGAGAGCTATTTCCTGAGTCAGAGCTATCCTGTGCTCTGCAAGTGTATATAGAAGGCTTCAGTGATGATTTCCCCACATCCTACTGCCAAATAAACTTCTTTCTTAAACAGTTTCTTCAGACATGATTTCTTGTTGTTGTTAATAGCATGTGGCTATTGAGAGCCCAAAGAATTTAATGTTCTAATTGAACCAGAGCGCACTCAGGTCACAAGTTGATTTCAGCAGTTTTGTAATGTCTTATCACATTCTTAATTCCCTTCTATTAATGGTAACCTTGTGCTCTAAGTCCCAATACAATCTTGCATGGTTTGTTCAGCATTTGTAAAAACATAATAAATGCAAGTGGGTGCTTGGCAGGCAGAGCTCTGTCAACAATGCAGCATTGTTGACTTGTAATATCAAATAACATTTCCATTTCCATAGAGAGGCTTTGAGGCTTGTTACTCACAAGCACTTTTTTTCCCTCCAGTTTTGTCAATGAAAAAAGTTAACACAGAAAAATATGCTTTTTCATTTTTGATACCAAGCTTCATATCTTTGTATAATGTTTCCGTTACATCTCAATTCAAATGTCTGATTTGTTTGTTTCAAATTTTGTGTGAAGATGAAGTCAGCTTGAAGGTAAAAAGTTATCACCAGGAAAATCTAACTCATTGAAGGGTGTATGTTTCTGCAGAATAGGTAATTCTAATAAGGTGAGGTTCATTTTTCTCAGCTGAAGCATCAGAAAGGTAGTTGCATATAGTTCTCATATTGCCACTGGAGAAAAATAGGTGTTTGTTTCAGCTCATGTTAGGCATCTAAGGTAACAGTTATTCTGGAAATGCTTCTTCCTCTCTAATGACCAAAAGAACAACCAGCTTGGGCACTGAAACTACTTTTAAGTGTGTTAAGTTAAATGAGGTAAAACTCACCCCTGGAGACCAAAACAGTTATTTTCCTTCTTCCCAGAATTTCATTGCAAAATAAGCCCTGTCCCTTCACGTTTTTAGTCCAGTTATAGAATCGTAGAAAAATATGAACTAGAAGAGGCCTCTGAATGTCAACTGGTTCAACACTCTTTGCAGTTGGTCTTGATGTGAAAAGTCAGATCTGGGGTTGTACAAAGAGGTGGGTTATTAACACAGCAAAATAACGCAAGCACTAACAGCAATTTCCTTGCCTTCCCTTCACTTCCTTTCCCATGTTTTGAAAAATTCTGTTCAGACTATCACGGTAAAAGCTTTTTTTTTTTTTAAATGGGAAATTGCAAAGAAGACAATTGTCTTTCAATCTAGAAAATAAGAAGTAGGAAAGGGACAAATAGGAGGAAAGCACAAACCTGCCTGTCTGTGGGAGAAGAGGCTGGGTGCACATGTGACCAACACTGTTGGCAGAATAAAAAAAACAGACTGACCAGGACCCGAGATGATTAAGATAATCAACTCATCATTTAAAAAGGGAGAAAAGAGAGAGGGTGCAATCAGTGCACAGAGGAAATATATACTATTAGTCAGAATGTTATACACAATATGGAAAAAAATTTGGAATTTTCAAAAGAAAAATATGCTTTGAGCAATATACAGGTACAATGGTTCTGGTTTTGCTACTGTTGCTGTTATTACAGACCTGAAAAGTCTCAGACTTGAATAATTTTCTTATTGTCTTATTTGCTGTACAGATACAAAGTTAATGAAAGTTCCTCTCCTAAGAAGCTCACAAATTGTAACTCAAGAGACAATACAAGTGCATGAAGAGAATTATGAGGAAAAACAATTAAAAAAAAGTCTAGTCATCATATTAGGCAGTGCTCTCAACATAGCAGAAAGCTGTCAGTTTCCCAAGTTTCTCTGAATTTTTTAAAGACATTAGGAAAACAAGGAAAAATGAAAAGAAGAAATGAATTTTAAGAATACAATGCTCAAGCAGCGGTGAAACACCAGGAAAAGCACAAAATTATTTTTCAAAATATAACAAAAGATGAGGTTGGTATCACAATAGAATGACTCCTAAATAAAAATAAGCTTAAACATAAGTTAGGGATGCAGCAGAAAATGCAGAAAGATTAAGCCTCCTTTATGTTTTGTGCAAGAAACAAGGAGAACATGACGGAGCAATTCAGAAAGAGGAGTACCATGATGACACAGGAAAACCAAATAAGGCACAATATTGTATAAGAATTTCATCTGTGTGGATGAACAGGAAAGATCTGCACTTGAGAAATATTGAGGAACTGTAGAAAGAAAAATTAATGAAATTTGCAATTGAAAGTATATGGTATATTGGTTTTAATCTGCCCTTTAGTCGAATATATGTGCTTATCCAATTTTATGTTTATTGGGACATACCTTCATGTTTTTTATGGTTTTAAAAATTCCTTGTGCATTTTTTATGAATAAAAGCAGATATAAGTCAGGTTTCCTGTTTTATACTGTACTTGGTCTGGTGAACAGAGTGATTTTAGAATTGAGATAGGTAACAGACGATGTAAAGACAAAAGGGCAAACTGAGAAAAATTTACACCTCAGGGTCTTAACCCTGGATTATTCCAGTTGATGTTTTAGTAACAAGCACATCAGATGTACACAAACTAACTCACATATGTTCATTACATATCAGACCATCATTTCCCTTAGAAATCTTCTGGTCAAACCTGAATAAAGTCTAATATTCTTTGTTGATGGAACTAAAACCTGTCCTACCCCCAAACAGCACAGTGACAACTAGAATATAAGAGAAAGGCACTTTATCTGGTCCACACTTGGGATTAGCCTGGTTATAATTACGAAGTTTATGGGATGATATTTCTGGGATAGCAAATGCCGGAGGGTGAAAAAAAGCAATTTTTTGCAAATCCAAAACCAAAGCGCTCTAGGCTTAGTCACAGGAGCACAAAAGCATAAACACTGTCATTAATGTATTCTTATTTTCTTAAAGAACTTTGAGGCTCTGCAATGGACAACAGTTCCACACTGGGTAACTGCAACTAAGTAGTTTTGCTTCCTGCCCCAAAGATCTTACAGAGGAGCCACACATTGTAATAATGCCAAGTCTTCCTAAAGACAAAGTTTGTTTCAATTTATATTCTGAGAAAGTCTAGGAATTATATTCTGCGCTTGAGAAGCTTGGAGCTGAAATGCTGGAGGGGAGGACAGCTAGAGCTGAACTGGAAAAAGAACCAGGGATGTAGACAAAGTGGAAGTTGTGAAGTCCAAAGCCTGAGGAAGAGACTGGCAGAGGAGAGGGACTGTGGTGCCCTCTATCTTTCCACACATTACAACAAGTCAGAGTGGAACACCTGCACCCCCAAAGTGTTGTGGTCCTCCAGCAGAGCAAGGAGAGTTGGTCCCAGCTAGGGATTTTTCTTTTCAGGGGGATACGGGTGAAACAAATGCTTCATAGTGTGTAACTCAAAGGAGAGAGATGAATTTCATAAATGTAATCCATTTGAGACCCAGGGAATGCATAAAAGCAAAAGATTTGCTGTTAAACAGTTTGTTCAAGGATATAATTTTATCCATTTCCAGGAGAATCAAGTAAAAACAAAGGAAGGATTTTATCCACATAGAAATACACACTTGTATGGAGACTGGGGAGAATATTCTGCCTTAAATTATCAGTTGAAAAAGCAGTTCAAAGGTATGGAATGCAATAGTTATCCATTTAGCTTCTTTTTGGCATAATGAAAGTGTGATTTCCTATGGATAATGTCAGCTAGAAGGTAATTATCTGAGTTAAATATCATCTAATGAAAGCTCTTGGTAAGATAGGAATACTGATGGTGCTATGAAAAACTGGCTTCCTTTTTCCTATATTATTTCTTATGTTAATGGTTCAGTCCTGCAGGGTGCACACACCCACCCCCACCTGTCGCAGTTCGGCGAGGGACGCAGTAACAGTGAGTCCTTGACACAGAGCAAGAGGTCCTCAAAGCCACTGGCCCTTTATTGGGGGA
>JAWWLV010000121.1:97969380-98002052 GCA_035041135.1 Platyrinchus mystaceus | reverse complement strand
CTCTAACAAACAGTCCATAACTCTTAGTTTTTCCCAATAAAGGTAGTAGTACGGTTTCTGTCACATTCAGGTGATTGATTCAGCTCCTGCATCTCGACCAACTGTGCTCTCCATCTTTGGTAGAGATGGTCATCTCCAGCAGAGTCCTCCACACCCACCCATCCCATCCCCACATCTCACAGATTCAAGGACACATGAATACTGCATCTAGATCTTGAAGTGACTTAACGATAAAAATAAGCTTCATGCTTATAACCAATCTGCTTTTTATTCTGATATACAGTTTTTATAGTATTCAAATATCCCTAAAACCCAATATAAACCAAACTGAAAATAACAGTGGTGTTTCTGTGCAGCTGGAGATGAAATTCAGCATTGGCCAGGCTTTTTCTGTCTGAGTGTTCAGGACCAGGATGCTCTGTAGAAACTGTCACTTTTGTGGAACTGCCACAAAGACAGGGAGCCAAGGAGATTGGGCTAAACTGTTTTGGTTCTTAAACCACTCCTTCTAAAGTAAGCAGAAATCAAATGCTTATCATGATATTGACCTCCTTGTGAAGTGCTTTGGCATATGTATTGTTATTTAAATGCTGTGTAATTATTTTTATTTCATTTTAATTGCATTCTGCGATGTGCAAAATTTTTAAAACATCCTCTGACTAACATCTCCCAGCTTGTTCTCTGTAGAACAGCACTTGATTTTTGTAAAGGCAGGGCAAAATATTTTCAGTCACTTCTGAGTAAGAAGATAATAAAATGTACTCACAGTAAACCAAAGTTTCTTTTTTCCTCATTGGTAAAGCTAGCTGTGATCATACGGATTGAAAGGAGACTGCGAAAAATTGTGTAAATTGACTTGGGAATAATTCCCATTATGATGAAACACCTTTGCTGGAGCTCAGCAAGGGGAAAACAAGGTTATAGGTGCTAAATTGCATCAGCTAAAATCTGAGTAGAATCCCTTCAACACACTTGCTGTGCCCTACATGATAATCAGGGTTAGCTGGTTTTCATTAATTAGGGGTTTGGGCAAGGACTGGGGTTTATTTTTGGAACAATTTGTGCCAAAGACACAGTCAATGACTCATATTCATAATCTCCAAGGCATGAAGCCCTATCTAAACATACAGTTTGTATTGCTTTAAATATTCAGGTTCATTTACAGTAGTAAAACTGCAAGTCACATTCCATCTTCCTCTGTTCAAACCCAGCTATAGTGATATAAAGGGATTATATCAGGATAGTTGATTCCAGTGCAGAAAGGGAAATGGACAAGCTATACTGGCATTATCGTGCATGTAATGGTATGACTCTACCTACACCAAAGGTTCAAATGGTCTGTGCATAATGTTTAAAAATAAATCACATTCTTAACTGAAGCAGCTGAACTGATAGGAAAGCAGTTTTGATAGGAAATCTATTTTAGGCTCAGCTTTCATTCCCTGAACACCACCACTAGCAGCAGCAAAAGACCATAAGGGGGATCAAATACAGTACTATTGCAATACCATTGGTACTCCTGATGAATACACCACTAATTTTAAACTTAGAAAACACTCTGAAAACAAGAAGATACTTACTGACCATCCAAAGAGCAAAGACAGCATTTCTACTGCCTTTAAGATCAGAAATATTCTCTTTTCCCTCCCCCCCCCACCCCGAGCTTATGTGGATATAGTATTTAACTTACTGATCCATTTCAGTCACCTCAAGACAAGTTCAATATTGTGAGGAGTGGTGACCATTTCTCAGCACACAACGTACCACTGTAAATTTTTGGAAATCACATTGCCACTGATCCTTGAAACGTCTAAAGAATGTGTACTACATTTACTGTTTTGATAGATTTTGACCAGCCAACATGACCTTCTGCAGACCACAGGTCAGAGAATTCTGTCCTTGTCAGGCACTTTTCTCATTCAGCAGTTTCTTCTTCATTAGAGAGCATTGTGAAACAATGCCATAGTTTCAGAAAAACGATATCCCAACAGGCAGGTCTGAGGCAAGCCAACAGCAGAAACACCATCAGATCTATAGGTCTGTTTTCTTATATGCAGTCCAAGAAGCCATGTAATTTGTAAAGGTACCACAATATCTTCGTCTTGTGGTTTTTGATCGGTTGGTTGGTTGGTGTGGGGGGTTGTTTTTGTTTTTATTTGATTTTTTTGTTGTTGTTTGTTTTGGTTTTTGCTTTGTGTGGTTTTTTGTTTTGTTTTTTGTTTATTTGTTTGTTTGTTTTTTCAAATTCTGACTGCAGCTGATTCAATAAAAACTGCTGTTTTCAAGGCTTTGTTTTTGAATTAAAGACAATTCTAGTGTACTATTTTATATGTTTCAATATTTACTTCCTTTATATTCTAATAATTTTTTTTGTCTCTTCAATATGGTGAAAGACTAACATGTGTGTGTATTTATTACCAGAAATTGGCACTGGAAGAAAGAACTGTTCAAACATTTATGGAAAACTTGTCATTTGGCTTGATATTTTATACACTATTTTTTCACAAGTGATGCTTTTCTGAGAATATTTCTGTTTCTGTTTTTCTAGGACGATATGATATTAATAATTTTTATGGCTAATAAAATCAAGTTAATGTGACTGATAGAACCAGACAAACAAACTCTGATCTTTTCTGTAATGACTCTATAGACTCTAATGAAATTTCTTTGTGTTTGCAGTAGGAGAACTGGAAGCAGTCTGTTCCCTGGTTCTTGCTGCTCAAGCGTGTGCCTTCTCAATATGGGGTGGACAAATATTTAATTAACTCTTAGACTTGGTGTTTTGGTCATCATGTCATCTATGTGTCATATCCCTCTTTAATCTGTTTAATTTGCTTTTGTTGTCTTTATTCTGATTTAATGACTGATTTTTTCCTCAAAGATTCTTCCCAGATGCTGTGAAATAAATACATGGAGGTACTGCAGTTGAACACTTTCCTATTTTTTAAACCTGAAGAACTAGATTAATGGGGAATGAAAACCTTAAATTAAAAAATTGTTCCAACCTTGCTTTTCCTAAACACATTCACTCACCTACATCTGCTAGAAATAGTTCTGGTTTTCCCATCGTGCCTTACTATTTCTGCCTTTTCTTATCTTGTTTACATGTAGTCTTTTCACACTGAGTGATAGGAATGAATGAGCATTGAACTAGTCTGTGCAAAATAATTCTTTCACAAAAACCCCAAAATTTCCTACAGAACTACTGGACGAGGTGGGAGAAGGACAAATCTAAGCCTTAGATTATACTCCCTAAACACAAGGACAATTCTTATTTCCTATAATAGTCTTATTAAAAGCCCTGAGTTACTTGATAAGCTAAGAAATGAGGGTACATGGTAGTTTATAATTTCAAATATACCACTGTGTACTTACAAAATATACATTTTACAAATACCAAACTCAATGGATAAAATGTACAAGACAGATATCCAAATAATAGCTTTTCAACTGCTTGACTTAAAAAATGCCACACTAAAAGACATCTACAAAAAACACATTTTCACTTTACATTTTTAATGTATCCTGCTGGCTGCATGTTGCCCATTCCACAATAGCACTTGCATTGAAATCAACACAATGAAATGTGACGTGTCAGATCAATGAAATGAACAGCACTTCTCCTTGTGTAAATTGAAAAGGCATGGAGAAAGTTTACATGGCAAGAATTGACAAAACAGATAAATTATATTGTTTGGGGTATTTTTTTCTGTCACTGATAACAAAAGAGTTGATGGCATATTAACCAGTAATATTTCTTTTTATTTCTTAGTCACTTTTATGCCTTGCAATAATCATTACCAGAAAAAAAAAATAAAAAAGAGAAATAATTTCTTAGAACAGTAAAGAATTTTGGTTGGGTTTTTGTTTGTTTGTTTTTATTTATTTATTTATTTTCTATTTTTTTCTTCATAGCTATTTTGCATGTTATCCTTGTTTGCTGCACTATGGTTTTGTTCTCTGGTGAAAAAAACACAAGAAAATATATTCTACACATAAATACTGGCTCTGTTTTCATCTGTCAAAATGAAATGGTAATTCCATTTAATCTATTAAGCACATTTGCTTGTAATTATAAGATATATATTGCATAATTTCTTGCCTTAAAACCACTTCACAATCTGCTACCTTCCACTTTCAGAAATGGAAGTGCTATAGTTATTCTTACTCTTTGCTTACACAGGATTCCTCAAAATATCACCAGTGACATCACTCTTTCAAAGCAAAGATAAAGATTTAATAGCCATTTTTAGATGGATATTGTTGTTATTTTGAAATCTGATATTAAATGAACTTCTCCCATGATACACTAAAAGAACATCATGTAAATTAATCAAAGCATAGAAGCACATTGCTGCTTAAGCCTTTTAAAGCTCTTCTATACGTTCTGCATACTTGAGAAACAGCAAGTAATTAAATGGTTCTCCTTCAAACTAAGCTAGTCTTTAAAAAAAATAAAATCACAAAACACAGCCCACTCTCTCGCAGTGGAGTCTTCTATGCCTGTGGACAACTACAGAATTAAGCATTTTTACAAATACTCCTTCCTGGAGAAGGCACATTGGGATTTAATATTTGCCCCCAACAACGGGTTCACTTGGCTAAGCATCACTGAGCATCAATGTTTAAATCCTGCACTCTCATTCAGAGCCACTGCATTTCCACAATATAAGTGCATGAGACCACATGCTGGTATTCTCCACAAAAGTCACTTGTTATTTAAATCAGAACTACAAACCTGCTCCCTCACCTCCCCCTCTCCAGCCCCTAGAGGGGCATATTCTCATTAACATTCTTAATGTTAATTGGAATTACATGTGCACATCAAGAGGAGAATACACCTCCAGATGCGATATTTACAAGCTTCATATTAAGCCAGGCTGTGCTGAAATAAAACACAACATCGAAGAGAGAGACCTATCTTGATATTGAACAGCAATATGTTTTAACATACAAAACCAGGTCTTACACACAGAGAAAAATGAATTCAGTATGCTACAACCACAGCCTCCATTACTGTAGGATCTGATCTTGCCATTTCTCACTCGTGAAAAATCCTACTGCCTACAAGGTGCATACAGGCTTATGATCCAGCACATTTTTCTGTAATGGAAATTAGTTGCAGATCTGAGCAATTTTAAAGTGCTGACAAGAGAGCATGATTTAGACTCACTTGTTCAGAAAAGAAGCTGTATGGTTCACTTCAAAAATTAATTTTTAAAAATTAGAGGTTAGTACCCATATTATCTAAACTTATAAAAATAACGCAATTTTGTTAATAAAAATTGTCAGTTCTCAAAATATAATCCTCTCAGAAATAAACCTGCAAAAGCATAAAAAGTAGGCAACACCAAACACACTTTCAAAAAATGCTTTTAAAATTCACAAGAACAGTTTGAATTATGTTTATGTTAGTTCCTTACAATATTTGTTTACAAAATGTAAATGCAGAGTAGATTAGAAAACAGTGTAATCTAAAATCTGAAAAGTCCAAATAGACTAGTTTAATCTTTGCAGAAAATTCATGCTGGAATAACCTTTTCCTCACTGAGCCTTTCCATTTCCATGTAATGGGAATTTTCTATTGGTATTTTTAAGCTGTTCACCCAACAAATCATAAGCATCTCCAACAGAATTAGATAAAAGCTCAGTTCCAGAAGCAAGGGACAGATTTGACTCAAAAGGCATAAACTGAAGTTTCATTCCTTTGAAGAAACTCTTCTAAAATTGCTACAGAAACATACACTGAAATAATGTCAGATTCTACTAGCAATCCTAATAAATAAAACCATATGCTGAAGCATCTCAGCTAGAATTTGCCAAGGCTATAAAACACATACATACAAGTCAGCAAATATCAAGGAAAATGGGGTTGGAGCTGAGGAAAATATTCATTTAGTAATGGTCTTTCTTCCTGTAGTGACATGCTAGATTTAAGCCACTGACATATTGGAAGTGCTCATGTAAAATTTGATTTGCCTATTCTTTCTTGCTAGCAAAGATGGTAATCAAAAAAAGGCTTGTTGGGGAATAAGTACTGCAAACATCACCTCTATCTTGCTAATATTACAGAAATACAGATGTACACCAGAATATTTTTTAAAAAAGGAAAATAAAATAATATACTGAATGCCAGGTTTCAGGTATGTTGCAGTCACAAATGCATAGAAATGAGACAGAGGGGAAAAAAAAAAAAAAGAGAAGCCTTTCTAGGTCAACTATACTATCCATCTGCTGGAGTAAGATCACAACCTACTATATACATGCTTGAGCTTTTCTCTGATTTTAAATGTCTTGTTTCCATCTGCTCAACTTGACCTTACCTATTTCATCTTGGATAGTTAAAATGGCCGCTGTATATTGCAATAATTCAGGGCAACATTAAGAAATTAAAAAATCAGCATGCAAAAGTCCTCTTATCCTTAGTGCAGCTAATTTTGAAGATATGTTTACCTACAAAAAATCAAACTGGACAAACGATACCTATAAGGCTGTGTTGTCTGTGTGTGAAGCGTCATCTTTTACTGTATCATATGGATTAGATTCTGAGCTAATCAGTCAGATTCAGAGCTGAACTGCTTTGGGTCCATCTTACAATGCAAATATTGGGGGTTGGGAATGTTCAACTGAAGTCTTCTGCAGTTAATGAGTTTTCTTTTCCATTCTTATTAACTAAAATACTTTAACCATTTTGGTTTTTTAAACTTAAACAATTATATTATATGTAATCATTATTTTATTAACATTTTTCTTCGAGGATTTTTCTTTCTGATTATGAGTACTTTGCAATTTCAGACAGTATGATGGATGCTACTCTTCTATGACAAGAATTTTAACAGCCCTTCTTCAGCACTCAATGCACACCCAATTATGCGTCTGAGCTAGTAACCTTGAATTTATGTTACCATGGCAACAAACTGGTCATGCATTATGGATTATCATTGAAATTCTACACCCCTACCTAGCATAATGAGAGTTGGGGACTTAATCAAATCAGCCATTCTGTGTGACACAAAGTGAAGAACTAGCTCTTATTGTTCAGTCTGGAGAAAGGAAGCAGGCCTGATGGAGTGGCAGCTGCAGTGCCGCAGCCTGATAGATTGCCCTTATATACATTTGTGAATGTATAGACAGATGGTTTTCAATGCCTGGAATTTCTGGCTTAGGAAGCAGCTGTTCGGGTAACCTCTGCCGTCTCACCTTGTTGTCATGGAGCATTGCACAGAGACTGAGAATGCGGACGGGTACATTGGCAATCTGACCGAATTTACATGGCGTGGCACCCCTCTTTCATTCCGGGGCAGCAGGGCTCGCAGGGAGGTAGGGTCGGGGGGAGCGGGCTGAAGCGAGGTGCTCGGGTATCCTCCAACCTCTCTCCCACCTAGCCTGCACAGAAAGAGACAGGCAAAATTGTTGTGGGAAATAATTCCTGGGGATTTAATACACTTTATGTCTCTTCCACCGCCTTGAAATCATAGTGTGATTTCTCATGCACAGATCAGGCACTTGGTAAAGGCACCCAGATTTCAGGTTGCCATACTGTGTTCTGTCTGTGTCTGAGAGACAAGAGCTCTGCTAAGGTCATAGATGAAGAAGGTTCAATGCCAGAAAATCAAACCAAAGAGATATTTAAAAATCAACAACCACTATAGACTTTTAACCTGCTATAATCTTTTTCTGTCTTATCACTCAAATTTCCCTCCCTATTCTGAGATAAACCTATAGGAACTGCTGGGAACTCATTAACTTTTTTTTTTTTTAATGAAATAATAGTAAAACTGCAGACATTTATAGAAAAATTAGGCCATAATACACATTTATAAAGCTTAAATCTGTTTAGTGTAAGCACCTGAGTATTATGCTCCTCAACAACAGGAAGCTGATTGACATAGTATTGCCAATTTATTCTTCTTATTATTTTTTATTATTATAGCCATAACAGCATTATGTTTTTCCAGTGAGTTCTCCTTCTCTCAAAGCTTGAAAAGCTTTAAAGCTTCAATTCCTCACAAGCACATATCTATTAAAAAAATCCTTACTTTTCCAAAATTTTGACTAGACAATGATTCCGTGTCACCCTTATATTTAGAAGTCTAGATATTGTTACTGTAATATAGTTTATTTACTTATTCATATGTATGAGGTGACCATCACCATGGTTTCTGCACAGGGGGTGCTATGTGTCTGTCAGATTTGCCATCACAGATTCACCAGACCTGTGATTTCAAAGCATTCAACGTTCTCCCAGAAAAAAAAACAACGATATGACAATAATGTTTCAAAGAAATACTTTATATTAGAGCTAACTGCTTCATTAACACTGCTTTTCTTTCTGCCAAACTGTCTGTGTTTGTGTTTTGGCGTATAAAGCATATAGCATGCATATGTTATGAGATTTAATTTTCAATGAATGTGCAGGAAGTGAATATTTCAGCAAGCTTTTAAAACAAAATAACATACAGGTTATCCAGGAGCCTTGAGGAATCTCTCTCACTCTCTCTCTCTCTCTCTCTCTCTCTCTCTCTCTCTCTTTCTCTCTCTTTAATCTAGCTGTGTAAGTAAAAACAGTCCCTCATCTTCTATGTAGTTTCTACTTCAAAATGAGCCCCCTCTGGTCTGTGTTGACCCATGAGATTGCAGTGGCTCCCTGGGAGCCTTGCAGTCTATACACAAACGATTTGTGAGCTGAAACATCCCAGGAAAGCCTAAGCATGACAGACTGCTCCCATTCGGGAGCCTGATTCTGCAAACCCTCTTCCAGCCGGAGCTGCCAAGGAAGTTGATCATGGCCTTTCTTGAGGGTTTATAATTTATTATTTATTACTGCCCTGTCAGTAAATTTGTCTTTAAAGCACATCCCAATCCTGGCAAAGGGAGATTTCAATCACTGCTGGTTACTAAAGTATATCGGAAGATTTTCAGAATTTCTTGAATTCAAATACTTTTAAAAAATAATAAAATCAAAATTTCACAAAAATTATTCATTCACACAAAACTGTCTTTGACAACACAGTGACTGCTTGACTGAGAGTAAGGAAGAAAATTCAGACCTAGGCATTGATGGAATAAATAAATTGAAAAATTTCACTATAATCTTCCTCAATAAAAGAATGAACTTTTTTAATCTTTAATTTACAGTGCCTGGAATTTCTGTGTGTTTATAAATTTAAGCCAAACCTTTAATCTGATATTAATATGAATTTTATTTTACTCAAATGAAACCTTCTATGGCTGAGTAGATTTTATTGTGGGGGCCTTTTGGAAAAGGATGTTACAGTTGAGTCTAACAGAGTGAGCCAACAAAAATACTTGTGTGTGCTTTAAATTAAAGCCCAAAGACAATAAATAAGAAATAAGAATGTACTAACATGGGCATGAGGAACCAAGTGCTTCCTTCTGTTTAAAAGTATTCCACAAAAAAGAAGATTTTTGGAATATTTTCATTGCGTGTTTTTAAGAAAAACAATTTTTCATAGGGTAGACCAACTTCAAGAGCAGTGTAACGGGATGGTAAGGAAAATGACATTAGTCTAAGATAAATACTTGAGCCCAGCACTTGATTTATGATTAAGTTGTATACCTCAAGGAGTAAAGATGTGTGTGCAATACTGTTCCAAATATTATCAGCAAGAACAGAACTAAATTTAGAGCTTACTTTTCCAGCCTTTATTAGGCTAAGTAGAATTTTTTAGGACATACTTCTGTTGATCTCAGTAAAATTACCAGGAGTAATTTTTTCCTTAGCATAATTTATGCTCCCAGAGAAGAATCTGAATATCAAAAAGTAAAGTTTATGAAACATGATATTGTCATTAGCAGGAGAAGCTGAAGTAAACACTTCTGAGCTGTTGTCGTTTTGTTTTTACACTAACTTGTGGCAGGCATTAACAACTCTGTAGATGGAAATAAGATATAAGCATTTCCTTGGAAAATTTAACCTGATAAATTTAAAATACTGTCTCTTGACCTTTTTAATCAAAGAATCATCTATTCTTCCCTCACCCCCAATAATCAAGGATTAACCATTTCCTTCATAAAACAACTTAAAAATGACCATTTTGTGAGTTGCAGACTATGCAGTTTTTCTCTTGCACCTTCCAAAAAGGAGACAGAACTGTAAATTTTGGTTTACTACTTTTATTTTTTGCCTCATGTTATTCATGCACTTTCTGCATGGCTGCAGGCTGGGATCTCTCTGGGGTGTGTGTGGTGGCTGCAGTTTGCTACTGAGCTGTCTGATCTCCTTGGCTTTGGGTCTTCACTCAGCATAAGGAGACAGAAGAAAGAAAGGACACACATCTCATCCATCACCTCCCCACTTCAATGCAGCGACAGCCAAATTGTTAGCCTTTTAGGTACTCAAAACATAACATAAAATTCTTAAACTTTGCAAGCTTTTTTGAAGAAATGTGGGGGAAAAAAGATGCATTTTATTAATTTTGGAACTATAAGATAAGAGATGGGTAAGGTAATGCAGGATACAGGTAGTCTTGGATTTTCAGGGTTGGAGCAAAATGGTGTTTCCATTTCTGAGGGGCTATGACAGTTCGTGTGCCAGTAATTGCAGGTTTACTTAAAGTCACTACCATTGTCTGTGTATGTCAGCCCTTCCATTTTGCTTTAATTCACCTACCTAGTCACAACCAGTGGAGCCAGATTATATGTTTCCCTTCATTGTGAATTGCATTTAATCAAAAGAACTGAATGCCTGTGTAGTGAGAACACTTTTATAATCCACTGTACCAGCTTTCTCACTTCCAGGATCTGATGGGTGTGCTCATGAAATCTTTTTGCTGTCACACTGAGATGTTTAATTTCTAACAGAGCTCAGCTGATGGGGAACATCAGAGTTTATGATTACTCTGACAGCAGGACTACCACAAAAATATAATTAAAATTGTTTTCTTTCACGCATGCATGCATGTAAGATGTTTAGGGTGGTCACCTGAAAAGCCCACTCTCACCATGTTTTTGAAGGGTAATTTAAAAGCTAGGTATTTAGTGGTATCATTCAAATACACCTAAGAGTCTCTCCCATTGCATTTTGCTTGGATATTTGCTCAAAGCTACATATGCTCAGGTTTCTGAAGGTGCCAAGAAGTGTAACTGGCCCTGACCAGACTCCCCTCACCCTGCCCGTGGGCCAGGACCCTGTTTCAGCAAACCTCAGGGCTGTCAGTCCCTGCCACAGCAGCATCTACTCCTCAGCCTTGCTGCTCCCTCAGCTCAGCACTAACAGAAAAGTAAACCTTTTTATTTTTTTTTTAGCTTAAAAGAATCCTTTAATATCTGTATGAAGTTCCATGCTACATATTTACTGACTGTCAGTTTATACGGTGGTTTGGCATATTGAGACACATGAAATTGTGCACAGACATCATTTCCCAATTTCAGAATCCTGTGCACAGATGTGTGTGTATGCACATCTCACTAATATATATGAATGCTCTTTTGGACACTTCCTCTGCGAATACTCAAACTTGTTTTTTTATATAAATACTTGGGAGTTTTTTTTCTTCTTTTAAGTCATTCACGTGTTTAAGGTACAAATACACCTATGTACTTACATAAACAGTATGGTTCTTCAATAAAAACAAATGGACAAGGGAAAAAAACATTAAGAGGGAGAAGCTGTTCAATGATGTGCTCCTGCCTGAGCTCTGGGCTTGTATCATGGGTGAACGCTTCTGCCTCCACGAGGGGTTCTGCCTAATGCCACTTGCTCAGCTCCAGCCACTGCCACTGATTTACACCCACTCAGCTTCTGATCCAGCTGGCCAAAAGCTGATTTTCAGAGAAAAGATGCCAGGTAAGAGCTAGTGTGTTTGTAGCTTAGCAGTCAACCTCCAGAGCCAAGAGGTTGCTCTTTGCAGAAAGCAAAAAGCCAAAAGTGATTCTTTGGGAATCAATTCGTGGCACAGTTTTCTGATACTAAATACATGAGGCAATTCAGATATTAGAATGCTCCCTGAACAGGCAGTATATCCAGGCAAAGCTGCTACAGATTTAATGATGCTAATTGGAGCAGCTGAAAGTCTGCAGTAACGTTGCAGAAAAGAGATGGCTTGCAGTGGTCACTTAATCTGGAAATAGCTTTAAAAACTGGAAGACCTGTCCTTGAGAACAGTCTCTGCCAGGTTAACCTCCTGGGCTCTGCAGCATGCTCTGAGGTGGTGTTATTCTTTTACTTCAAAACTTGTAAAAGGAGGGCAGGCAGAATAGGCCTGGGGACAGTCTGAGGCAAATGCTTTACAATGAAAGTACAGAGAAGGCAGGAGAGCTGTGTAAGCAATTTTTTCTTTAAATTCCTCATTTAACGTTAGGAAAATTAGACATGCAATTATTATGGTTTTTCATTTAGGAACTCACCTTATGTTGCACAGTATTTGATAGGAAACACTTATTTCAGTTGGTGTCAAGACTTTTATTCTTAAGTAAACTTACTTCCAATGAAAAAAAGGAGAAACTTCTAACTAGGCACAAACGTAGAGTCTATCCACTTTTACCACCAGTACTGTGTGTTTCTCTGCCATACAAGCCACTGAGATGAATACACTGACACTGCTAAGACTCAGTGTGTACAAAAGAGACCCCTTGGCACATTAATAACAAATAAAACTGAGTAGCATTAAACATGTCACTTCTACCAATGCTTGGTGTGTGACACCTGTACACATTTCCTTTCACACTACGTTTTTAGTCTTTCTTCTCTCTCTCAAACAGATGTTAAATCAAAGGGTAAGATGCTTTCATATCTCTGGAAAGTGTAAAGCAAGCATTAAGAAAATTAAAATAATGTAGACTGTACAATAAGTATTGCATGGTAGACTACATTTTAAACATCAGATTTATACAAAAGCCTTGTTGTTTTATGTGAATAGGCAACTAAATACGGTGATGCAATGAATGAACAAATGTAGATACTGGACTTCTTTTATGCACTCTCACTCCTACCTCGCCATATATGTAATGTGATACAATAAAAGCTTTCATTTCGTATACAATGACAGAGCTTAAATAAGCAGGCCAGTTTCTTCTTATAGACAACTGTCACAAAGATAAAGTTTGAAAACAGATACATAGAGCTTTTCTTGGGGAAATAAAACAAAGGTTTGGGGGAAGATCTACAAGAGCTGATTTTTCATTTTCAGAGTAAAATAAATGAAAATTTCTTTCAGATATAAACATATCAAGTGTCTTTTCCTTCCATAGATATGGATTTCACCTAGGAACAGGCAAAAAGAAATAACCCATTTGCCTAATTACAGAACTAATAACAGAGATGAGCCTTTGTAGCAAGGAGGAAATCCTGGAGTTACAGTGCTCAGAAACTGGCTGAGCTCTTTACTGAGGCAGGAGTCACCCTGAAGAGTTGGGTGACGGGCAATTCTGTGTTTTTAGACAGTGGGAAAATAAAAGAGTAAGGAATCAATCATTCCTGTGTTCCAGCTACTTATACTACAAAACATAGCTCAAGATAATCTAGGAAAGGGCTCCTGAGTGCCAAAAGAGGGCATAGACAAAACGTCTTTTCCAATATAATGGAAGCACTATGAAGTATGTGGGATGCTTAGTGAAGTTGAAATACAAGATCTAACCACTCACAAAACACAAGAGAAAAAGGAGACAGCAGACTTCACCCATGACATACAAGTTAGTGCAAGGGCTGACCCAGCAAAAATGATGGGATTGAATATATAGGACTCATGGCAGTGAAAACTGCAACATAACAAATATGCTAACCTTTCTTGCATATGAGTTGCCCTGGCTGACCGGTGATGCCTCTGCCCGGTGGTGGGTATGTGACTGCCATTAACAGCAGTAGTTGGAGTGCAGGGATGCTGGTGCCTGTAAGCCTGGCCTGGAGGGGTGCCCACAGGGAGGAAGGAATGACCCAGATCTCACTATCTTAAGTCACTTTTCCTAACTAGGTGAAGTACTATTTATATTTCACAACAACCGTGTACCCTAAGTAAATGAAACTCTCCATTTCACACCCTGTTATCCCTCGGGAGAGGGAAGGAACCACAGGCCTTGGTGGAAGCAGCTTGTAGCAGGTCCAGGTCAGGACTCTATAAAAAGATAAGCAGACAATATCTAGAGTAGCTATCTTTGCTCTCCCCAGGAAAGAGGCACATGTTTACATGTCAAATTCTCTTCCTAAGTTCATTTTTTAAAAATAGGCATCAAAACCATGGAATTTCTTGTTTCCTTCCAAGTATGAAACATAGCACATAAAAAAACAGAAGTCTAAAAACAATGCACTTTGTTAGCACACTTCAGTTAATTGATACTTTTCCTATCCTGTGAGGAAAAATCTTATTTTACAGTCTGTTTCCACAGTGTTTAACTTTGATATAAATATGTGCAGTCCTCATGTTAGGTTTTTTTTCCCTTAACCAGAAGCGGTTGGCTGGAACATAATTTAAATTGATTTTTTTAAAGACGTGATATAACATTATGTGCTATTATACAGTAAAAGGATTGGCTTGTGTCTCCTGCCTTATGTTCTTTAGACTGGGACCATCTTACTGCCTTAGTGAGTTTATCTCACTATGTGACCTGCTTAGCTGTAATCATACCTTGGAGTCTTTGATTACAGTAAAGCTGATGCCATGGTGAAATTCCCTTTAGTATTTACATTGTGAGATCTGCTGAAATGATGCAATGTCCTTCTTATGAAGTGCATTAGCTCAGTGTGTCTGTGAATCAGCATCATTAGATCTGCATGAGTTCACCCTTAAGAAGGATTAAAATATATTCTCCCTTTTGGGAATAGGGGGGACAAACACTGCTAATAGCAATTCTCAATTAATTTAGGGTTTATGACATTACTGACCTTGTTCTGTTTTCCCTTCACTTATGGTATTTAACACTTGAGAGTAAAACTGGTTCAAATGATGGACAGAGATTTCTGGCGTCCACTGTTGTTTTCTGTAAGAAATATTTCAAAATTCTCTATGCAGAGGGCAGTCTACAGTGTTAGACAGTTAAAGCTATATATATATATATACTTCCCCCCAGTCCTTTCTTATCAAAACTGCTTAAATTGATTTACTTATGTCTGATGTCTGAATGTGCATGATGTGACTTCTGTGGACAGTAATTTACCGAAAGGACAGCAAAAGAATAATAACATCTGCTATGTTATGGGAGTGTAACTAATAATTCTACTTGTTTAATATGACTTTTTCTGGAAAGAAAAAAATGTTACTTTTCCATATTATAGGTCTCCTTTGAAAATATCACTACTGCTCTTTGCACTTATCCCAGTATCCCAAAACATAAGAAAAAAAAAAAAAAAGTTGTGCATTCTTCTAGGATGAATATCATGTCATATCTAGAAAGGCTTTCTTTGTGAATGATGGGTTGAAACAAATTGTATGCCCACATTTGAATTCATCATTACTGGCCACTGTGGATGAGCCCAGGAAAGGAAGTGTATATTATTCTTCATGTGAGCTCTAAAAGCTCTTGCCAATGTGAATCTTATAAATAACTCTACACTATTCTCTCACACTGATCAAGATAACAAGAACCAATTTTCCCCTTGAAGCACTTTGATGCTATTTTGTTTCCTCTAAAAAACATTTTTCCTCATCTTCTTTCACTTCTATTACAAGTTGGAGTTTTGTCTTTCAAAGTAGTAGAGCTTCAGAATTTCTCTGAAAATTGGAATTTTTCAAAAGCCTTGCTATTATTTTCAATTTTTTAAGTAATAAAAAACCCCTCTAATATAACAAATACTTTGCCAAAATTCATATGACATTTTTATACCATTAATACATTTGTGTCAGCCAGAATTTTAAGAACTAAATGTGGTCATCAATATCACTCAGTGCCAAATCTGGATTTCACATAAACACTGAAATTACTGTATACTTAACATATTCTGAAACAATTTAAAATATTAAAAAAAAAAGTTAAAGAATAAAGACTTTTGGCTATAATGTCTAGACATATGTTTTGACGCAAGTGTAGTTTTTCTCAAAATCAAGTTACACCCGATTGAATTGGGTACCTCAACATTTGCTGTTTGACATTATCACGTGTAATCTCATTCACATTACTGTGAGACTGATAATGTCACTCTCCTGGGCTGACTGATGTTGCAGTGGAAATCCAATGAAACTACTTGTGGAATCTGTTCAGGGAGAGAAAACTGCACTGGCAGTCTGTAGGAAGCATCATAGATACTGAATATGTATATACATGGATACAGTGGTATGTTTATTGAGTTTTGCATCGGTTCTGCTACCATCTATATTTGTTTTTTTCTTGCTAAAGAATAAAATTTAAATAAAACATATAACCATGACAGTGGGAAAGTTTATTGTACAAAGTATGAATTTCTTATAAGTGAGGTTACATGTGTGGGGAAAATGCAGAAAATAGATTAAAACAATACTCCCTCCCTCCTTCCTCCCAAAATATAACCAAGCTGTTAATGCTGTATGAATACAACCTTCTAAAATCTCAAATACGTTATTTCACCTCTGTTTATGTCTGTAAGTCACTTCTCTGTCATATTCAGATGTGAACGCCTTGGGGCAGAAATTATTTTTTTGCTCTATATTTGAATAGAGCTGTGCTCTGTGGTAAGATCTCTGTGCACTGATACATAAAAATAGGATCATTATAAGGCTTTTTGAAGCTAACAAAATAAAAAAATGGCATTATGAATGCTCTAGACTTCTTGGCAAAGAATGGTTATTGATACAAGCTCAGACAGCAATGCACCGGCTCTACGGCATTTTATCTTGGAATTACCACAGCAAGAACAGCTTTCAATAACCATGTCTTTACAAGAAAGGAGAATCTGATGCCAAGAGACCTTTCAAAAAGTCTGAGGGATAGATACTGAAACCTTCCATCCTGTTACACAGTACTGGATTTTACATCTGATCTCATTTCTTCTCCTGGAAATAAGATCTAATTACTGGCAGCCTACGTGTCTACTGAACTCTTCTAAGAAGAGGAGCAGAGCTGGGTCCTGATCCACATGGACTGTTAGTACCATCATGTACATCCATTCCTCACCAAGACTCTGGAAAACACTATAACCTGCTTGTCTTAGTGAACATACAGAAAACCCAGAGAACTGTTCTAAAGAAAGAGCCTTTAAAGATTCTAGGGAAAGGAAGTGACTTGCTTTAAAACACAACAGTACAAAAAGCTGTTAAAAGACACTGTTCTTTTTTATACTTCCACCTTGTATTAATGCAGTTATCAGCTCATCAACTGAATAAACTGAAAGCTCTATGCAAGTTTTCAACGAGTAACACAAGGTTTTTTACTCTTCTTTCAAGAAGCTATATTATTCATTTCAGGGCCTTACTAAATCAGGTGTTTAAACTTGGTCATGCTATATAAACATGATATGAGAGAAAGTAATTTCTTATTATAATATAGTCTAGCTAAAATTAGACTCTGATCCTTCAGTATCTATTTAGCATAGGCCATTAATTTTTAAGAACTGTTTTCAGCTTGATGTTGAATGGCAATAAGAACAAAATGTCGTCTCCAGAACAAGTATTACAAATGTGAGGCCATATATTTAATACTTATAGTTTTGTATTTTCTATGTGTAAAAATTATATAGAATCTTCAAGGGTCCTGAAAACAAATGCCATATTGCAGCTTTGAATTAGAAATAAAACCAAAACACAATGACTCGGAAGTGCTTACCTAAGTAAATCAGAGACACAAGAGAGAAATGATGTTTGCAAAAATTTCTTGGAGCAGAAAAAATGATAATTAATTGAAGAAAAATCTCCTCCAGGAATTTGACAAGTTTTGATAATCTTACTATTTGGAAAGACTGTTTAAAGGTGATGGCACTTTGCAATAGTGACTAGCTAGAATATCTATCTGGAAAGTGAGAAAGAAGCATAAGAACTAGTTAAACTTGAAAGAGGATAATTCACCACACGTACTCTGCAGACATATTCTCTTTAGAGGGAATTGTCTCTAACTCCACAATCCTTGGCTTTTTCCCTTCTTTAATCAGTTACCATTAAGATTAGTTGTAGATATAAAGTCGGTAATTGCTTGCTTATGGAAATGCCACAGCTCCTCTCTGTGAAACACAAACAAACAAAGGCCCTATGCTGGAGGTGTGTTTGGGGACTGTCAGAAGGCACATTAGCCCAGAAAGGATACCTGGATTAATTTCAATTTGCACAACTGAACTGAGTGGATGAAGAAACATCAAATGGCAACATCGCCAAAGCAGTGCTGTCAAATGGAATTAGTTAACAGACAGCTAGAAAATAGCCTCATGATAATGCAGGATAAGATATATAACATTTTAAGAAAGTGTTCATGTACAACACCAGAAAAAGCTCAAAACATCCAAGGACAGAGGAGTTTGCGAAGGTCCAATGAAGTTCTTTTAATCTTTAGTGGAATTGGTTAAAATATCATTCTACTAGTATCTCTCTCTTGCTCTCACTCCCTCCAAGACAGTGAAGGGCCCTTCTAAGCTTACATTTGTGCTTACATTTTCACTTGTTCTAGAGTCTACAGTAGGAGAAGACTGAGGTATGTGCTTGTAACTTAGGCTGTTCTGAGACCATTGCAGCAGGTATCCATGTTTGTGTAACAACATGCAGCCATGCTGCATTCTAGTGGATTACT
The DNA here is from genome assembly GCA_035041135.1 of Platyrinchus mystaceus. NCBI lineage: Eukaryota > Metazoa > Chordata > Aves > Passeriformes > Tyrannidae > Platyrinchus > Platyrinchus mystaceus. Next base: position 97,983,413 of record JAWWLV010000121.1, on the reverse strand, counting down.
GTATTGCTACAGCTGGGGTACCAGGTTGGTGGGACATGCTGAAGAGGGGGACCTTTCCTGACAGATAGGCATGAGTGCTCTGCAACAGACCCTGGTCTTTAGCCCTTGAGAACAGAAGGGCCACTGATTTGCCCAACACCCTCCTGGGTGTGAGTTAATCTGAAAGTTACAGAGGGTTTCATAATCAGAAGTGGGTAATGCTGTATCATTAACGAACAGACATATAGGCATTGCACATTTAACTCAGAAAAACATATAGCTCTTCTTCATTGTTACGCTTCTTTCAGAAAACACTGGGCATTTTTCAGGTTGCCTGAAACAAACTCCTCTGAAGCCAAACAGAAAGACAAGCAGAAAGAAATCTGTGCTGATTCTAGTCTCAGTATTGAAGAACCTATCTAAATAGCCCTAGTTTCTATGTTCAATCAGAAAGAAGAAATTGTTTTTCTGCAGTTTGTTTCCTTCTCAATATCTAATCCATCAAAAAAAGGGTTGAAAACAGTCAAAAGGATCACTTGGTCAGGCTTCTCAAGGGATAATGAGTGTTCAAGTACTTCAACCTCCATGTTGGGAGCTGTGATAGAAGAAAGAGTTGTTCCATGGCGCTTTTGTGTCTTGGCTGCCTTCTCTTTCCCTCTGTTCTGCTCCATCCTCCTGTGTGTTCGCTGCAACTTCATCAGCAGCTTAAGCTGTGGAGAACTTGGCATGCTCAGGAAAAGGGCTGAGCTCCCCCACCAACACCACTTTCCACGGTCACAAGTTCATGAGCATTGCTAGAGTTTCAGACTTAGAACCAAATGTCTGTGGGACTTAAAAACAATTTCCCTGTCTGACTCTGCCGGCTGCTGCCACTCACTGATTTATGTTTGTGATGCTTGGAGCTGCAGCATAAATCTGGTTATGTAATAGAAACTTGATAATAGAGAAAGTCAATACAGGAGGGCAACAGAGATGAAATTACACACTGGCACTACTTTTTTATTAACCCTTTCTTAGTTCACTCTAGCTGCTTCTCACAGACAAGTTGTCTGAATTTAGGAAAAGGACTTTATCAGTACTTAAGACAACACCAGACTGGAAACTCCTCCCTCTGTCTTGCTGGACCCAAACAGAATAATTTCTAGAAACATCAACCTTTGGCAACAAAAAAACTTTTTTATATTTTTGCTTCAGTTAATTATACAATGAAAAATGACCAATTCTTTCACATTAGGCAGAATATCTGTATAAATAAGTTATTTAAACTTAGATATTTCATATCATCAGAGTGTTTCCAACTTGAGCAGGGTTTCTGAGGGAAGCTTACTTACCAGATTGTTTATTTCCTTGTTTGATTTTTGTGGCACTTGATTAATTTCTTAGCCACAATTTCACAGCTGAGCTGCAGGATCTGTGAAAGCAGGAGATTTGGCAAGTCCACAGAAGAACTTCTGACAGGTACAGTCAACATCATTCCTCATTTTAAGCAATAAAGAAATCTTAAGATTACAGTTCTTCAAACCATTCATACATGAAACTTCCCCTTTATGTTCTCATAATCTGATTCCTGCTGTTATTAGAAACCCCGTTGTTATTAGAAACTCATTTATCACAGATATTTTTATTCATGGCTTCATTATTTGAAGTCCTGATGGTGATACAATTTCAGTTTTTCTTTTTCTTTGACTGAAGCTAGGGGATTTGCATATTTGATATCAGGGATTTAGGGAGAAACATGGAGATGAATATGAATAAAATCATTATCTATTCTTCAAGGTGAGCTTTGCTTCTCATGAATATAAGTAAAAAGCATTTGATTTTATATGCATATGCTCTTTATAAAACTCTGGTAATAACATGATCCTTCTGTTACTCAGCATAAGATGACCTGAATCATCAATAACTGAAATATATGTGAAAAACATTAACAGAGTTGATATAAAACAATATTTCATTAGTGTCCCAAGAGCAGTATTAGGAAATATGAACCTAACACTGTTACAAAAACTTGTCTGGAAATGATTACTTGAAGACTGGAAGAAGACTAAAAATCCCACTTTGTCCAGGTGCTCCTTAAGTTGCTTAGCAACTGCCTCCTTAATCATGTTCTCCAAAAAGGGAGGTCTGACAGACCGTAGTAATTAGATGGTTTCTTGAGGAAGGTCAAGACCTCAGCATACTGTAGCCAGGATGTCATTTTGCCCTTCAAATAGAGGTGTTAATGAAATGCCCATCCACTGGGAAAATGCTTCCTTGCTGATTTTCATGAGCCCTGTGGTTTCTTGACTGGAGCTCTTCATCTGCTCCTGGGACAAACCACTGTAAAAATCATCCCTGAGTGTGCTCATGACCTCTTGTTCTGATATCCCTGGTTGATAGCTGACAGCTTCAGATATGAGTGATTTTGCCCATCAAAAATATGAAGACAAATTCACAAATTTCCTGTGTCAGAGACTGATAGGGAACTCAACTCTCCTTATTAACTTTGCCAAGCAGCTCTTAACTCTGTGTATCACAAATGTAAATAAGCATTCAGACAAAAGTTTGGAGTAAAAGAATCACAGTGAACTAGATCAGGAAAGCTGATTATCTGGGGCGGGGGGTGGAGTAGTTAACACTTTGGAAAAGAGTTTCCCATCATCACAAGAAATTCAAAACTGTAATTTTAGTCATGAAAATACAAATACGATGTTTGTTCCCATGGACAAGAAAAAATTTACTGAAGTCCTCTTCAATAGCTGGAGAAAAGTGAAGCAATGAAGACACTGAGTTCCTTGGTCTTACCTGTTTCTGTTGGCACTGAATCTTCATTTTCGTTCAGCAACAGTTCAACATTTTAGTTTTTCAGTCTCTTACTACTAATGTACAAACTCTTCTTCTTGTGTACCTATGAAGTCTCAAGTCCAGCTAAGCATTCCTGACACCTCTCTACACGAGCAAGTAACGTTTCTGAATTCCTGCTAAGCATTATGTCCTTCCTTCTGCCTCTTGCCTTTTTGCACTGCATCTTGCCAGATATGGACATACGTTCTTATTAGATACAGGAAGGCACACCAGGTTGGTCTGAGTAGGCTAATTTTAGCAATGTATCATGTGTCTGCTCATCAATGAGTCTTTTAAAAATTATCCATGTTGTTTGTTTGTTTTTAAAAGAATCAATGACCTTATGAGTGATTAGTTGTTTCCTATCAGTTTTGCAAAATATGTTGGCCCTAGCAATAAGTTATTATGGTATTTCCTTATTATGCCCTTGTGCATATGTACCTGCTGTGACTGTTGTTCTGTACTTTATATCTTTTTACATTTTGTTAAAAAACTTGATTTGCTTGGTAATATAGAACTTTTTTCCTTTTTTCCATTTCTACTTAAGACAGCATAGAAGTTTTTTAAAAAGTTATTTATTAAAAATTAACATTTCTTTCTGAGTCACTTGTAATATAATTTTATAATATTATAATAGGGTTTTCTTCTTTGATTTTAAATGTATTGTACTCAGCTCTTCTTACATGTACAGTGGAAGGGATTTCAGAATGATGCAGGATATTACTGATTCACTTCCAGACTCTAATAAAAGCACTTTCAATTTACCTGAGGCCTTAAACTTTCTTGTCTTTCTCATACTACAAATATAGTTGTTCATCATCCCTCTCTCCCAGTCTTCGATTTTTCATTTCATGTAGATAAAATACATATTTGTAAAATACTTTTGTGATCTAGATGAGAAATCTATTTTCATCTTGTTCTGTGATATATTAGAAACCAGAATATTTGTAACAGTGTGCAAAGTAAGGGCCTTATCTGACAAAACACTGGTTTTCGAAGTTGATTTGCTTGCATTTTTTAAACTAAACACATATGTTTATGCTGGTTGATTTAACATAGAAAATAATAAAAATAACCAACAGATTTAAAACCACCATTATTTATTGTAAAATACTCCTTATGTTTAAATGCTTTCTCACTTTTCCAATTAAATGACTGATCTGATCCTAAATGTGTGTAAAATTGAAAGTTCCAAAACAGACCTGCCAGATGCTCTTCATTATCATTATTTTTAGTACCGCAACTTATTCCTGACTCTACAACCTCTGGAGAAGATAAGCATTCTCCTCTGTTTAAGGCGAAACACTGTTCTGTGGCAAAGCCAGAGTCTACAGCTGGACTTCTGAGAATCCTATCTTGCAATGAAATTAGAAACCTTGACTGTTATTTTGGAAGGGTGTCTCCATAATCTCAGTCAGAACCAAAATCCTCAAAATTTATGAAGGCAAATAATGTTTACTGAGTTGAAAAAAAACAACCAAACAAAAAAAAGTTGAATGTTTCAAAGCTTTCTGTGATTCAATTTAGGATATAATTGTTTACATTGAATTAAAAGCCCTCTGTATGCATTGGTGTATCATGACATAGTACTAACTTATTTAATGGGTACAATTAAAGGTAATCAAAATTCCAGTTCAATTAATCAACAGAGGAAATAATATGGACTCTAATCAGAGTTCCTTACATAAAATGTTTGTTGTTGTTTATGTTGTTATTTGGGATATTTTAAATGGAAATTGATTTTGTAGTTTTGTAGAGTAAGAGTTTTTTTGTTAAAGTAAAAATTGTTCTATATCTCTTTTCCTTTTTTTCTTTTTGTTATATTTCCTGCTACCTGGAAATGCTGTATTAATTTATTTGGAATTTTGAAAAAAAAAATTCACTTTTGTCTGGAAAAGTACTAAGCTTATGACAAAATCTTATGAATTTGAAACTGAGGGAGGCATAGAGTACTAGAGCAAGCAACACTGGGAATGTTTTATCCACTAGATAATGATTAAAAAAATATTCAAAGATATCAACTAAATGGCTCTCTCAATTAATGTCTTTTCTTTCAAGCACTGAAAATTTTTTAAGTGCATTGCAAGGATTGCAGTTGTAGGTTATGGCTGACAGTTCCTTCTGGGTGTAAGAATTTATGGCTAGATAAGAGAAAAATAAACGGGGGAAAGGCATTGGACATTCATCCTCTACTCAACATCACCAGAAAAAATACAGACAGGTATTTTCCTATGCATCCTTCCTCCTCTCAATATCCTCTTCAAAATGGCCAATACTATAATTTTTCCTAGAAATTAATGGGGTTTTCAGTGCCTGTTGGAGACAAAAGAATTTCCTACAAATGATCACTGTCACCGTCTTTTGCAAATCTCAGGTAGTTTGAAGACTTGTGGGGCAGTCTTCTGTTTGTTCTTCAGGGAAGGTGGCTAGCTGGATCTGACATTTTTTCATTTAAGGTTTCTGCATCAAATCATGTACCATTGCATCATCGCCATGAGTGCTTACATGGATAAGGATCATTCATTCCTGCCTTTCAGGGCACAGCACTCAGGAATGGCAGGCATCTGAGTCAAGGTGGGCTTTCCATTTTAATCTTCAACATTTCCAAGTGCGGCGGGCAGCCTGCACAAACAGGAGCTTTTTCAGAGATGGAGACAACAAACCTTGGAGGGAACTGTAAGCAGGACCTCACGTGGACCGGAATCTTGCGATAGACTTTGTATGAAGACATTTATTTAGAACAAGATTATGACAAAGTCGTATAGAGACTTTCGACAGACTTATTTGGGCAATACTAGTTAATGATTGTTAATGCATGCTATGAGTTCTATGTACCCCAGTTCTTTGTATTGAACCTTACCTGTTTGGACATGTTCGTCCCCTCAAAGCTGCTTCCATATGCCAACAGGGAGTTGAAGGCTACAGACTTTTACCTCGATACCTGCAGGCCTTTTGCACACCCTTTTCCTCTCCACTTCATACCACACACCACAACATTCTCACGTACCTGTATGGTTTTTAGGTGATGGGAACCTCTTTTGTTAGAAGGATGTATTGCTTGGCCATCTCCGTGCTGACCAGTGTGACTCCATGCTGAAGCCAGCCCTTTGCTGGCTCTCTACCAGGTTGTGCCCTTGCTCCAAATATGCCAGTTAATGCCTTCCTTGTATCCCACGAGTAATCCAAAGGAGGGCATAACATCCCTATGCATCCCTATTGGACAGAATTTGCCACAGTGTGGCTAACTCTGTGATTGGTACCTGTTGATGTTGTAATCCCTCCTGCTTGTTCCCATTGGCTTGTTTCCCTATCAGTCCCATGCTTTTCCTAATTTTCCAGCACATTCCTTAGCCAACCCTATATAAGTCCATGCTCTACCCCAATAAAGTGTGATAGCTGCTTGCACCTTCCACTCTGCTTGGACCCTCATTGCTGTTGCGTGATCCTTTCCAACCTCCAGACTGCGGCACACAAGGTTTTTAAAGTGCGTGAGCTCACCCACTACACCTCTTACACGACAGAGCTCCTTGGGCTCTCTCCACTGCTGAGGGAAGATGAGGAACAGGCCTTCAGGTTCTTTTCTGGAGGTGTCTTTTTCTCCACGTTGACTGAATGCCTGAGGACCTGAAATATGTGCCCTGATCTGCCTTGTTGACATTCTTCATGCATTGTAGTATTTAACTTAAACTCCTACCATTAAAAATAAAGGCTTGAATCTCCTAGTCTTAGCCATTGTATCTTGGACTTGGATTATTCTTAAAGAATTTAGGAACTAGTACTTAGTAGACTACAAGCATCTTGGTTTTCTTCATTCTGATCTCCATTACAATCATTAGTAGGCAAAGCTATCCTCTTCAGGAGTTAATCTAATCAAGACATACACAAAACTCTGCAGGCTAAAAATGTAAAATCTGCCTTTTATTATCCTTGCTTTTCCAAGTATGAGATGCTGTACATGTATTCAGTCTAGTTAGCAATTGTAAGGGATTTTGTTGGGTAGCATGTTTACCAGTAATAACTAATAATAGATCACAATTTTGATTATGGTAATAATTTCCAAGTTAGAATTAATTCTCAGGAAATAATGAGAATATTGTAATTACACACTTACATTGTTATAAATTTTGTAATGAGTATATGAAATTTCAGAGGTCTTATCTGTTCCATTATTATTTTGCTTCATTTATGGAAAAGTAGTATATTCTAATTATCTCATAATTATCTCTCTCACATAGAAAATCATATATTGGAACATATATTACTTACACTTTATTAAAATTTAAGATTAACCAAAACTGTCCCTTTTATATAAGACTGAGAGTTACTTTTGTGATACAAGTTACGTTATGGTATCCTAGAGTAAAAATTACTAGTTCTTTATTAAATGGTTGATTACCGAGACCATATTCTCTTTATTATAAAAAGAGAATATGCATATGATCAAACACTACTGAGTAACTAACTGACAGTCGAATGCATAATGTTGCCTGCCCTCTTGCGACTTTTTATGCATCCATAGGCTTTTTCAAACATTTAACAGCATGATTAACTTTTTATATGCCTGAAATCCAGTGAAGTTAATGAAATCAAATATGGATGGAAATCCACTGTATTCAAGCACACAAAACTTAATGCAATGGTTAAGGTAGTTATTAATGACTTACTGGAAGAAGTACAATAGACCTAAAATGCAAAAGCAGCTAAATAAAAAAGGTAAAGTTGAAGAAAGTTAAAAAAGAGAAGGAACAGAAGATAGGCCAATGCTGAAGACAAAATGAAAAAAACAAAAAAGAGCAATACACATTATGCTCACCTCTTTAAAATACTTCAGCTCTTAATAGAAGAGCTATATGCTGCATACCATCTTCCAGCTGTAAACAGAAAGAAGACCACACATACTGGTACTGTAAAATACAATCTAATTAGTGTACTAAAGCTTAATATATTTGAGAATTTTTTTGTAAATATAAAAACAATTATAATAGAACAAATCAATTCCTGTGACAATATAATGAAGAGGCTTATGCTTCTGTAATGAAATGTTTCATTATTCTGCATCATGACTTACTGAATATATTATATAGTCTCATGTACAGCAATTAAAATGGTAATATACAGGAGCAGACACAGAATCTGAATCATTATAGATCACTGAGCAGACTGTAGATTTACTAACTTTTTCATGGAACTGTCACTCTGAGGTGTGACTTTCTTGACCTTTGTTACTTTAGATATGTCTCTTCAACAACAAGAAGCAAAACCTTTGCAATATATCCAATAGTAGTTGTTTCTTCCAGTTAAAGAAAAAAAAGATATATAACAAAGCCCTTACATGTATTAATAAAGGCATTATTTTTCCAGCAGGTAGGCCATCCAGACTACAGGCTTGAGGATAGAACTTACAAAGCCACATCAGGGAAGTAGTAATGATGCAGAACAGCTGTGGAAAGCACTAAATTTTCTTTCATGACTTGCATGCACAAAACCATGGTTTTGAAGGATCGGCTCCTTTACCTTGGCCATTCAGGTGTTATGAGAAACCCCATGGGAACCAGCCAGCAGGGACTTCAAGGAGGAGGGCTATGCCTAAGCAGGTTTCAGTCTCCATATTATGCATCACCATTCACATATTGTTTTAGGACATCAACATGAGATCACAAAGGTTCTTCTTTTGTGTGGTGGTCCAGTGCAGTTTTTCTCATAATTTTTTGAGAAGGTAACTTTCCCCTGGACATCTGTGTTACACTTAAGTTTAGTTCCTTAAGCATGGCAAAGCCAGTTGAGAAGTAGTTACTCTCAGCCTTTTGTTTTAGATGCAATGTAATCTTGCTGTCAATTAAAGATAGTGACTATCATGCTGTCTGCAGCACACAGCTAGGAACAGCAGCAGAAAGCTGCTTGGACTTGATCATCTTAAAGATCTTTTCCAGTTTAAATGATGCTATGAATAAGCAAGAAGAGCCACAGGTCTGGTGCCCAGTGGTTAGGTCTTCATTCAGTACAAGGCACGCCTTGGTTTCACTTGAACGTTTCTGTTTTCTTTGCAAAGAAAATGTATAAATACTCCAAGGACTCATAACCAGAAACATACCCCAGAGTACCATATTATGAAATCTATGTTAGGGACATGTTGTAAAACCAGTAACAAGCAGTCCTAGAGGAAAGCATTTCCAATGGAGAATTGCTGGATCCCAAGAGAAGAGCAAACCAGTTTCCTGGAGCTGATTTTTAATAACCACTTCAGGAACAGATCAAATTGCCTTTACAACTATTACTGTAAGTTTTTTGGATTGGGAACTTGGTTGTAAAATTTAGACAATTTTGGCAGCCCTGCTGAGGTGAGGGAACTACATTTCAAGTGTTGCTGCATCTGACTTAGGTCTCTAAAGTAAATGGGCTGGATTGTTTCCTTCATGCTGTGCTCTCTTGGTGCCAAGGGGTACAGTGATGTATCAGCTCAGATGACAGAAAGCACACAGTGCATACTGCTCCCGTTGAAGTATTTGCTTTGGAATTTTATCTTTTCTGCTTGAGGTGTCATAGTAAAACAGCAGTAAAACACACGGCATATTTTAAACAACACTCACCACAGCTGGTAATTGTGCCTATTTGCACAATACACTGTATGAGCAGCCTTCTGATTACTCCAAAAGCAATAAAGAATACTGTGGATTATAAGCCATACTACATATTTTATGGCTCTAGTGACCAATATGAGACTGAAGCCACTGAAAGAATAAATGAAACACATTCATACCCATAATTAAAATAAAACATTACTATTGTTTTGTTATAGGCCCACTGCTTGTAAACTCAGTCATAGTTCTCCCAATGGCCACCTCTGGCATATACCATGTGGTCATGTCTCCTTGTTCTTGCTTTGTTATGGTTTTCTTTTCTTTTACTTTCCTTATTTAAGTACCCTAAACACATACATTTGAAAGTCAGTGCATTCTTGATGTATTGTTATATGAACTATCTTGATCCAGGGTTTGAGTGTGACAGAAACTTTTTAGCTACTCATGACTGCTGTACTTGCCAGCTGCTCCAGAACAAACCAGATTTCCCATAAATTATATTGCCTCACTACTAATCACTGCAAATAAATTTTCTGGAAAAATTTTAAATTTTGGTCTAAATTAGAAAAGAATTTTTAAAGGTTTCACATATTCCTTAATATTAAACTCTGCGGAAACATCTTTTCAACTACTTGCAAATACAAACTATGGATGATTTGATTAATTTGCTGAGAAATATTTTAGTGTTCTATTTCACATTAAAAACACTCCCTAGAGAACTCTTGGGGAAAGAGACAGGGAGAGAAAAAAGTGTAATAGAAATATGTATAGAGGGGCCATTTTCTCTCCCAAATTAGGCAATGCTGAAGAAAAAGCTGTGAGCATACAGCTTAAACCATTAGCAGCCATGGGCTAACAGGACAGGGACAGCAAGATGGAACTAGAACTGAGATAGAGAGGGAACACAGGGAATTGGAATGATCTTGATAAGAGGTGTCTGGAAAAGACTAATCTGAGATTACATAGAGCTGGTGGGAAGACATGGGTATTGAAAGAGAAATAGAAGTACTTGGGAAAGATAAGTCTGGAACACCATGAAAACTTTCCCTCTGTGAAATGCACGTTGACAGTTTTCTCCTACTGCTGTATCTGTTCCCGCATCCAATGTCTTTACCCTCCAGACATAACACTGCATAGACGCACAGTCCTGTAGCTTTGCTAAGAGGGCAGTTCTGTTTCAGTAGCCTTTTGTAAGCTCTACTTAAGACAGTTTTGGTTGAGGTTTTTTTGTTTGGGGGTTTTTTTGTTGTTGTTTTTGTTTTTGTTTTTGTTTTTTGGTTGTTTTTTTCCCCCAAAAAAGTATAGCAACGTGGTTACAACAACAAAACCAAAGCTTCCATCAAGGAAATTATCAGGTTTTAGACTTCTTCAGGAGACTTTCGAAATGTGCTACTCTTGAGAACATTATTGAAAAAATTTCCACACATTCTGTAAATTAAAATATTATATTCAACATTAATATCTGTTTTCAGAAAAAAACCCCAATGCTTAAGATTTTGCTGTTTTTCTGGATTTTGTTGTGTTTGTGGAATTTGCTATAGATCAAGAAGTCAAGGTGATTTATTTTTCTCAAGATTTGACTACATATAAGCCTTTTGAAAATAGGAGTACCAATATACATTATATTAAAATACACTAAGTCCCTGCATGGGCAGGTTAAATTGTCTTAGTGTGTTGAAAGTGGGTTAAGTTTATTGGAGTGTGAAAGTAAAAGAAAATGAAACCAGAATGGACAGGATTCTGAATCTTTCTAAAAATAAACAGGGCTGTAATGTACAGCTTGTTTTAGCTTGTGGTGAAGGATAGTGGTTAGGGAGAGTGATCACAAAGCTTTTGTGGAAATGAGGTACACCAGAGCATGTTAGAAAGAAGAGATCCAGAGCATAACAAACCCATTGCTCAGTTTCTCCTATTCCCCTCTAAATGCAACCAGTTCATCAAGTCTCATCTCACTGTCACTATGGCTTGAATACTTTCCAATCTTTAATACGTTCCAAATTATTATAAATTCAGCTTCTCATATAAAAGTCAGAGCAATATAACATGCTTTTGGTGTGAGACTGAAAGCAGACATGGCTACATCCCAGCTGGTGGAAATGTGGTAATGAATTTCAAATAAATTTTAAACATTTGTTAAACTCCTCCTGAACAGTTTTACTTGCTACTAGTAAAATATAGATGTCATAACTGAGCATTCACACTGAAGATTTTAATTACACAAGACAGAAAATAGAGTATAATATTGAAATAGTCTTTCTTCTGTTCCACTAGCCTGCTGCTCTTAAAAGATTTCAGAGTAAACTTTGTTTCTCTTCTTTCTCAATTTCTTACTTAATTTAAAGTTAAAATGTACAGTTTCTGAGTGATCATTGAAACTAGGCTGATTTATATCTGATGATCAGTCCTAGAAACTAAAGTCTTATCATGAATATTATAAAAAATCCTTTGTTTCTATTTTTTAAATCTCTAAGTATATTTCTTTGAAAACCAGATTTCACCAAATTTGTTTTCATCAATTTATACACTGCATTTGTCTGTTTTACTGGTTTATGTTAATAAAAATAATAGATAATAATAATAATTAAAAAAAAGAAAAAAAAATGAAAGGACCTAACAACAGGAGCAGTTTAGCAGGAAAGGGCCTGCCATGCCAGCTCAATTTTTAAGAGTAGCCAGGAACTTAAGCCCTTTCAGTTCAGTAGAATTAGGCTGGTTCCTCCCAAAGGAGGTTTTGGCTGTGCATAGTCAGAGCAAAGTAGTTATCATAGTGGTTTGTAATTATAGTAAGTTTAATGACATATAAAGTATGGGAGCTGAAACATCTGATTTTGACTTGTAGAAATAGAATCAGCATGTCCTATTTTCAATTGTCCACTTACGTTTTTTACTTCTTTCCTCTTTGTCCTGAAATGAAGAACACTCCATCCAACATCCATCAGCACGGGAGAAATGGAAGATGGGCTAATGTATATTATACTTCTGGAAAGTCAGTAAATTGCACTAGCTGCAATGAGTGCAGTAAAGATTCTGCTTTTCATTGCTTCCATCTGCTGGTTTCCTTTTGTGTTGAACTGGCAAGATGAGCAGCATCTCACCATGTGGAATTGGTGAAAGCTTATTTAACAAGAAGCCATGACTTTCCTATTTATAGGAAAAGGACTTTCCTTTTATATCATAACCTACTGTATTTTGTTAATAAATAACAAAATGCAAAGATATTTACACAAATTGTAAGCTGCTAGTATGTAAGTTTACTAAAATTTGGCATAGTATTTTTTCAGTTTCCCCAATTTTTTTAAGTGAGGACCCTTATACAGAAACATAATGAATTGGGTTGATTTTCAAAAGCATGCTTTAAAGCTTTTGTACTGAGTATAGTTAGCATTTTAAAAAACAAATAAACAAAACAAAAAAACACAAAACCCTGGTTATTTTAGGACATTAATTAGTTGTTTGGCTTTAGATATCCAAGTCTTATGAACTGCAGCTTTTTCTAACAGTTGCAAAAAGTATTTGACTAAATTTTCAAACATATCAGTGAAATGCCACTATCTATTTAACTAATTTGTTGATTGTTGACCGTCCAGAGTAATTTCCACTTATATAATTTTCTTTTGCATTACAATGTGTATGATCAACCAATTTCAAATATTTTTAAAAAGTTTGCGAACTACTTCTTTAATGCTAAAAAGATTCATTCATATGAGAGTATGCAATATCCTCAGTATGAAGACATTTGAGTGAATAGAGGTATTCTCTTTACATGAGGCTTATAAAACTTGAATGTCTGAATATCAATTGGATGTGATGCCTATCTGTATACAGACAAGATTAGCTACTTTATAAATTGACCACTCTGGGATGCCTCTCTCCCCCACCATTTCTGTATTAATTTCATAAAGAATAAAAGCAGATTCTAAATCATCCACATTATTTGAAAAATAGTCTGTAACATAAGATGCAACTCATTTGACCTAACTATAAGCGTTTATAATGCCTATAAACAAAATAGTTGCCTTTCAACCCTTTACGTGTAATGGGAGAAAAACACCTTTGGAAAAGAATTCATCTTGCCTATTTTAGATATTTGGTTTAGTGCAAAAGGAATTATTCTGGATAATTCTGCCTGCTTGTTATTATTTTTGGTGAAGTTGTAGACAACTGGCTCTGATGTACACACCTATCTTTCAAACATCTGATTTTGGAGAGGCACATCCTGTCTGGTAGCAAGGTGATACTTGTTAAATCCTCTGTTTTTGCGAATAGTGATGACAAATGGAAAAAAACCCATGTGTACCCCTAAAAAAACCCAGTAAACAGGTCATAGTTACAAATACAAAAAAAAGATGATGGGAGTTTTCTAGCAAGTTTTGCTTACACAGTTTCATTAAAGCATGTTGTTGTCTGGGCCCTAAGAACTTTAAAGTAAATTACCAACCACAGAAGAACAAGAACAATGTTTAGACCTATTACATAATAACTGATCCAAAAAACTTTCAGGACTTAAAATTAGGATAAAGCATGATTTTTTTTCTGTTTTGAAGATATTATTCATTAATTTAATGGAAAAAAAAATTCACTACTATACTATTACAACAAACAAGCAGAAAAAAAAGGAATAAAATAGCTCTAGAATGAATTCTGGAAAGATGT
>JAWWLV010000121.1:97952280-97962471 GCA_035041135.1 Platyrinchus mystaceus | reverse complement strand
CTCCCCAGGGATAGTGTTTATAGCACCAAGCCTGACAGAGTTCAAGAAACAGCTGGACAACACTCTCAGGCACATGGGTGTCCTGTGCAGGGTTAGGAGTTGGACTCAATGAGTCTTGTGGGTCCCTTCCGGCTCAGGATATGCTATGATTCTGTGACAATTTCTTCTCTTTAATACTGGTGTATGACTCTGGTTGCCTTTAGTTACCTTTTAACCATCACAAAAGTGAGTTTTCCCTCAGTTTTCTTGTCTGAATTGACTTCTGCAGCTGTCATGGGGCCGAAAATCAAAGTGCAGCAGGTGGTGGATACTGTTAGTAAGCCAGAGTGCTGCTGAATCCCTTGATTGAAAGTCTCCCACCCCATACCAGGGTCACCTCTTTAACCAGAACAATAAATCTGGTTGAAGGATTTATCACCTGTGCCTGGGGCCTCACTTAATATAGGTCTTTCATTATATTCCTTCCCCTTTCTCAGGTTAGGAGCAGCTTAGTCCTTTTTGCTACCAGATGGAGAAATTATAAGAAAGTTCTGCTTAGTTCTAAAGACAATTTCTACATTTTTTAGCACCTGTATTTTCCAGAACAGAACGTACATTTTTTTACTTCAGGCAGAACAGGCTTGCAAGTTGCAGTAGCTTAGTATCTTAAAAATGCTTTGCAGACAGTTCTTCAAAGCTCTGTGACTTCAGCAGAAGGGGCTTTCCTGAGGCCAAAAACTTTACAATTGTTTTACAAAGAAAGAATATTGTCATCTTGACATTTATCAGTAGTAAAAAGTATGTCTTAGGGAGGAAAATATTGTGACAGAGTTTAATCTGCTTAGCATTCAAATTACAAAGATTTTACAAATGTTTACTATTTAGCAAGGGTAAGGGTTCTGCAGACTTTAATAAGACTTGCATTGTTAAATACCTGAGTAACTCTTCGAAATTTCACCCTAGTGATTCTTGAAGATAGTCCCTGTGAGAAATTGCTTTTGGAGACTGGAAAATATGGCTCATCCAATACATTTACCTGTTCTTGTTTCTAAGCATTCTCTTGAGCCACTGTCCAGATGAAGAAGCTCCTGGCAGGCGTGGCTGAAGGACTGCCTGTGCATGGCACTCACTTTGGTCCCTTGGTTCCATTTTCTTTCTTTTCACAGTTCTAGAGAAATCCGTGTAATTGACAAGTGAACAAATTGTGTAGCTTGGGAATATACAAAAAAGAAAAACAACAGTTCTTAGTAATCAATCAGGATGTATTTGCTATGATGATACAGCAAGACTCTGTGTTAGATTCAGTGATATTGTTTTTCTTTAATAGTGACCTAGAAGAAGTAATAATATGCTAATGAAACTTCAGATTTCATTTTGAAAGATGTTCTTCTGTAAATCGTGTGAGCTGAATAATTGCTTCTGCAGTGGTAAACCAGGGTAGAAAGCTAAAGTAACTCGAGTGTCTCGGAGTGCATACACCCCACCCCCCCACTTCTTCTTTCCTTAGAAATCCAAAACTTAAATTCCTAAACTGAGAAGAATGTTATAATCAAAGAAATATTGAAAGGAGTAAAAACCCCAACAGTCTGCCTAGAAAAACCTGATATTCAAAAGATACAGTATATCAAGACATAAAGACTTTGCAGAAGGAGTACTTCACCCTCAGAGAATGCATATTGCCAGCTATGAAATGTCACATATCTCAAACCAAAACATAAAGTTTCTTAAGATGAATACAGAGATGTTCATCCTTTGTTGTTGGATGACTTGGTAAGATGCATGAATATGTCATTCCAGCTAGAAGAGATATGTTTCATTTTGCACATAGAATATATATAGAGAGAGAGAACAGTGAGAGTGCTTTATTTGACAGTTAAAGTTGGCCTAGAAATAGTTTTAAAGTCCTGGGTGTATCTGTGGATTGCTTATTTCAATATCTGGACAGAATTTTTGTGTGAAAATTGATATAAAGCTTTCCCACAGATTCTTTTTTAGATATTCTGAGCTTCCCTCATGATATGTGAACATTGCATTTAAAATTACAAAGTTTTCCAAGCAAAGAGTTTCAATAAAAAGGATGCAAAACATATGAGTGTATTTTGGCTGGAGTCTATAGCCCATTGTCTGAAAGATCTTATATCTTGAACATAATAGACAATGAACTTCCTTCTGCTTTCAGTTACACTCATATAAGTCTGGAGTAACACCTTTGGAATCTGAGATGAGTTCTGCCTCAATCTCTCTCTTTTTAGATGCTGGACAATGGCCAAGCTTTTTACTTTGAATGACTGGCTCCAATGTTGGTATTCTGCTCGCAAGTAACCCATAAGGAGGTGCATTAGAAAACACATCTCTAAACTTTGGAAATGCTGGGCAATTAAAGTCTGTGCCATATAAATCTAAAGTCTAGCCTGCAACATAAAGGAAATATGTCTAACTTTGTGTCCCATGCATACAGCTGAGGAGAAGACATGCCCACACAGGCTCTGCAGCTTGCAGCCTAGCTGGAATGTGAGGCTGCTCCCAGTTTGCAAAGGGAGACAGGATATTTCTGCTCTTCACTTTTCACGAGTCCCGGTTTTAAACATACTTAAATAAAATTATCTGGTTTCAAATGTACTTACATAAAATTAAGAAATTAATCTCAACCGCATTCATACAAGCATTTAGAGCTATAGACTGACTACCTTGCAAGCCCTTGCAGGTGATTGCACATTGCATTCGTTCATTCATTCTTTCTGCTGAGAAGTGACAAGCCACACTTTTCACAGTTAGATTCAGTGCTTTTGAAACCATGCTATAAAACTGGTTAATAAAATGACTTAGATTAAAATGAAGCTGACCAAAGTACTAGAAACAAAAGTTTTAGAGTTGTAATTTTCCTACCAAATTATTTTGTAACATGCAATATATTTGCTGAAATTTTTGCAGAATCTACTGCTTTACAACTAATTCTTTGAGAAACAGCTATTTTGTATAAGTCCATTGATATCTGCAGGTGAAAAATTATGCTGTAGAAAACTGACTAGACAGACATCTAACAAAATATTTGAAGCTCTTCATGTCAGGATCAGAAACAACCTTCTGGCCTTTCTTGTGCGTGTGTATGGATGTGTATGCTTCAGTTTCTCTTCATGAAAATTTTTTTTGGTAGGAAAAATTCACACATCAGCATCATTTTCTAGTCATGTGAATTTTTAATAATTTCATATTTTATTAGGAATATTTCCTGTCTTTACCTGTGTACCAAGTCTTAAATGTATTTTCTTGCATTTAAGGGACAAGTGTACAGTAACTGCATATCCAACTGCTTAACAACTCATGTGTGATGTGTTTCTCATTTCAACAATTCCCACCACTCAGCTCACAGTTTCATTAATTTTTCAGGTGAAGTTTTGCTGATATGCGGTTAAGGGATTGAAAACATTGAAAACCATTACAATGTATTTCTCTGCTGCAAGCTGCTGTTGGAGTAATTTATTTAGTGCAACATCACTCCACACCACTCTGTCAAAAAATGAAGTAAAAATCACACTTTTGAAGACAAGAGTTGGTAAATCAGTTTTACACTAGCTCAGATTTTTCCAATAATAAACCTATAAATAATATTAAAAATTACACAGGTTAAATTCTCTACAAAGCATAATTTTGCAATGGGAAACAAAAGACTTTAGCTTCTGTTTTGGGGGAGAAGGGAGAAAAGACAATAAAATTGAAAATGTCACATCTTAATTAATAATGATGAACAAAAAAAGAAGTAAAGGACTTTGTAGCATCCAAATCATGCTAAAGCAAGATTTGAAAAGATCAGAAGTCATGTAGATGACAGGAGCTGCCTTGCAACACAGACCTCTCACTGGAAACAGGCTGCTGGGCCGACTGGCCAGTTGGCCTGGCCAGGTCTGGAAGCACTTACCTGGAATTAGAAATCACTACAACTTGAAATAGTACTTTTTAAAACAAAAGTAACTTTGAAGCAAACAATGTTGTCAGTCCTTCTAGGCTAATCAGAATCACTGGGCCTACTCCTGACATCAATGTGTTTCTGAATTCATACAGGATTGTGAAGGAATTGTAGAAAGAAAAGAGATTTAGCCTAAAAATATTGCCTTAAGCCCTAAACTACCTGTTGATCTTAGACTAGATATCTCTGGAATAAAGTGACTTATTTTTATCCACTTCATTGTGTTCTGGATGAGGCCCACAGGACTGTAAATTTTAAATACAGGAGTAGACCTTTATTTTATATCATACATGCACCTGATGTGGAAATGTGAGTTACTTCCACTTAAGAAGGCAGCAGCTCCCAAAATACAGTCAAATAACAGTAACTTGTAAATCAGCTGTTCACAGTGGGCAGACTACTGACTGCAGGGGACAGAGAAATGCCTGGATGGAACATTCTGGGACCAAGGTTATACTCATGGCATAACAGAAGTGCTGAGCTTTCCAACACCTTGCAGTCAAGAATGAAGATTTGAAGTCAAGGTGAAGATTTGGTTTTGTTTCTCTGAAATGGCTTAACCCTTGAGGAAAGTCTTGCTTCAAAGATGTCTTCTCAGTGATTGAATTATATGCCCTGTGTACCAAAGCTTTTGATGCCCGTAGTGCTTGTGATGGAGAAAAAAACCCAGACCACTCAGTTTAAAATATTTTTGAGAGGTAATTTAAAATAGAAACTCTGACTAAGACAGTCCATAAACTGCTTAATATTAGAAGGAGGGTTTTATTTTAATATAAAAACAGAGACTGAATAGCAGACATATCTGTGCCGTGGCAGCAGTATTAAAATCTTCCAGTGAGTTTGGGGAGGTTTTCAATTTCAACGTTAGGCCTTCCTAACGCTTCCTAGGTGAGGCCATCCCTCCTGCCCACCTGGGAAACCAGCAACGGGGCCACTGTGCTCTCGGGCTCAGGGAGGGAGGCAGGGCTGCTGCACAGATGGGGACTGCTGGATGCTAAAAGGGTGCATTACCTGCCCGAGTCACAGCGCAGCCCCAATTATTGCAGGGTGCTGGGTTCATTGTCAATTAGAGTGGCAGCAACGGCGAGCAGCAGCTGTGACAGATGGCCAGGCTCCAGCCACCTTGTGGCAATGGGATCAGAGCCAACTCAAATCGTTTCTTCCCTCTTAAAAGAAGAATAAGAGAAGAAAAAAAAAAAAAAAAAAGAAAAAAAAAAAAGGGAAAAGACACAAACCCTAACACAAAATTGGCCGTTAGTTGCAACGTATAAGGGGGAAGTATCATATCTACAAAGACACCATTTATCTGTTCTCTATTAACCCTTACGTTCAGCTTTTTTTGAAGTCAAGATATTGTTTATTTATTACTAATTTCAAGCATGTTTTAGCAGGATATTCTACCCAGAGGACAGTTTGTTCTGAGGGGAACTTACAAGACAATTTACTCATAACTGAACCGGTTTAATCCAGCTGTTGGATTCTTAATTGGAGAAATCTTTCTTTCAGAACTGTACTAGCTCTGTTTCTAAACACATCAAATGAAGATAAATCCAAGACTGAACCTATTGTCTCTGCTGAAATTTCATTCCATTTATTACTTTTGGGTGATATTTACTCTGTGTTAAAAAATCCTAGTACCCTTCCTAATCTCATCTGGCAAGAGTCAAGGTGGTCTCTGCAGGGTTTACATTGCTTTTCTTCTCAGGTGATTTGGTATGTTGAGCACCTCTTCACTCTTCTCTAGGTTCACCCATTGTCAGTCTAAATCTGCACTTGCAAGAACCAAGGAAATGCCTCAAACTGACTAATTGCTGTGAAGCAATCAACACAAATGCAGCCAACAGAAGCCACATCTTGATGGCATTCTGCACCAAATTCTTGCACAATTCAAGCTTTGACCTCAAAGTGCAACACTAATAATCTGATCAAATATGGACTTGAGGTCTATTCACACTGTGCGGGTTACAGCAGTAGCAAAAATGTATCTTTCTGAGAGGGAATACACGAACAGGGATGGTGGGATCCCATCAGAAGAAGTGGCCTCTTGTTTCATCAGGCACCAATTTGAAAACACAAGGCCAAGATAATTTAGAAATTGAGTGAATGAAGATTGTTTGAGGTTGAATAAAAATTGTTGTCAGGTAGTAGGTAAACATATTTAGATTCTTTGTCAACTGAATTGGTGATTCTTCGAAAAGGAAGAAGAAAGAGGAAAGCAATAAAGGAGTTGATTACTTTAATGCTGGTTTAAATTAGTCTCTCTGCAAGTGCTAGGAAAAAAGGCTTTTTCCCTCAAGATACAAACAGCCCATCAGAGATTTTCATCCAAAAGACAAAGTGTTGTAACTATCCAAAGCAAAGGAAATCTCTTTTCATAGAAGAGAAAAGTTTGTGTAGGCTAAATATAAATAGAGCTAACAGGATCTGGGCACACAGAGCAATCTATCACAAATGAAAAACTACAAAACATATTTTCACCAAATACTGAAAAAGAGAAGGAAAGGAAAAATTGAAGCTGAGAAAACCCCAGCAGCATTAGTAATTACTATATATTTGTTACTTATATTATAATAGTGTCTTGAGGCCCCTACCTGGAGTTAAACTTTAATGTTCAGTTATAACCTGCTGTGTATATTGTCACTTAATGCCCCCAAGGGGGTGGGAGAATTGAAAAAAAAAAATCTTAATTTCTGATTGCTAAAAGTGTTGGCAATTGAGTGAAATCTTAGGACAACACAAAGGATTTTTTTGTTAGTTTTTGTTACTTTTAATTTGAGCTTTGTGATTTTTTTTTAATAATAATAAAAAAAAATTCCTAAAGCTGAATTCAACAGTGGAAAGGGGACTAAATGAGTTCTTACTGCTTAGTGTTTGTGCTGTAAAGGTTTGATTGACTTACTCAACATTCTCCTTATTCATTAAATAAATAAATAAAAACCCCCCATGTTGTTATCCTATTATATTATAGCTTTTAGTGTTTGTATAAAGGTAAAGAGAAAGCTTTTCCTTTGTTTAATCTTTGGTGGATGGCAGAACAAGAGCATCTTTTCTGGAGGATGGCAGAACAAGAGCATCTTTTTTTCTTAAGTATGCTTATAATTTAGATCAGTCTGTCAAAACCATAACTACAGCTTTAAATGCTCAACGATCTTAAATCAGTGGTATATGCAGACTAGATGATCCCTTATAGCTTTATTTTTGTTTTTCAATGGACTATTCTACTCAACTGTGCACACTGTGACCAGCCACTATGCCTTTTCTCAAAGACTCCAGAAAGTGCTTGTACCCCAGGTAGGCAGAAACAGAAAGAGATGAGGGGGTGAGAGAGAGCATCTGCTCTTTGAGAGTTTCAGGCAAAGTCTTGATACACAAAGAGAATGAGGGAAATGTCTGTGATAACACAAGAACCATGGGCAAAACAGGAGAAGAAATGCAGTTCTTCCAGGTTCCTTTCAGGCATTCTAAGCATATAATCAGTTATCAAGTTTTGAAGGATATGTAGGTCAAAATAGGGAGGGAACAATGTAAGGCCTTTAAAGAGAAGCCAGTATTTGCATTTACTTGAATGGACTTCAGCTCATATCTCATCAAGAGATTATTAAAATGATTTAAAGAAAAATAACTTACTGATAAAAACAAATTGTTCTAAAATGTAAATTTACAGAGTAGTTTTAGATGAAGTTTTCTATACCAGATAAAAACTGGATCCAAAATAATCCAAATAATAACATCCAAGTAATAACCCTTCTTTTTATTTCAGTGAAATGCTGAAAGACACTTGAATAAATTATGTTAAAAAATATTGTCAAAAATGGCAACATGCTGTTTAATAAATATCATTCATTACACTCTAAAATCAAACTTCTGAAAATGTGCTTTACAATAATTTTAAATGTATCAAGGAAGTTCTCCATTCACTAGTTGTATCACATCAGCAGTTTCAGGCAAGAAGAGGAGATCCTTATAAAGGTTAAAGTCAGATTTAAAATAAAAAGCTACTTTCAACATGAGAACTATTCCATTTGGCACTATTCATGTGTATAATCATATATCATTACACTGGAGCTTAATTCTGCTAATCCTTATTTTGGGCTGGGGCACACTGATAATTTTTAAAAGACTGTTCATCCATTTCAATACATATTTCTGGTTAAGATGAAAAAGAGCTCATTTTTAAAAATGTTCTCAAGAAAAAAAATCTGAGTAGTCACTCTGACACTAATGTTATTGCTTTCACTGTCAATAGATAATTTAGTAGTTAATTGATACAGACAATATGCAAATGAATAACAACACTGCAAAAAGTGAATAAAAAAGTTAAGGTAGCTTTTTTAATAGAAGGCCACTTTGTAGTTCTTTATTAACTCTGCAATATCTTGTATACTGTTGACATTCTTTAGCTTGGCCTAACAGTAATATGATTACAATACTCCCATCACACCCTTCACTAGCTCAGTCAACTCTATTCATGTGTTACACACCTGTGCATATTTGCAGTCCATTTAACAGTGGTGTAAGAACTATTAGCTTTCAAGGTGGACTCAGTAAAGATACTTCCCCCTACCCTTTTTGTACTTCACAAGGACTAAAGAAATAGGAAGTCATGGGCCCTTCATCTTGCATAATTATATTAGATGCTATCATGGTATTATATCAGTTTCACTTCATCAAATAGGTAGGGATAAAAGTACATCAAGAGAAACCCCCCACCAGACAGTATTTGGTTCTTTTCTCAACTGTACCAGATGGTCTAATGAGAGACAAAATTTCTTCCTCTTGTATCTGAGTTTATCATGCATGTTAAAATGTCACCACCCTGAATGTTCAAATCTCATAGGAGCATCCCAGTACCATAGGGAGATAAAAATTTCAATGTCTCTACATTTCAAAATTGTACCAGAAACCATGGGGAGTTGTTTAAGGAAATGATGAGATTATTAATGACAGCAATTAATAATTTATATCACTTTTTACAGTTTTTACTATATTTTTACAATACAGTAACTGTATTTGGTTACAGAAGATGAAATGCAGTGTATTTATCTTTCTTTACTAAAGCTCTCATCAACATGGAGAACTCAGTGGTAGAAGGGGTGTCACTACCTGCAATCTATTGCAGTCTGCACTTAAATGCAAAACACTTTTGTTTCTAAATGTCTGGCTGTCCTGCTGTAGAAATATGGTGTGCTGGAAGTGCTTGTATATGGTCACACACAGGAGATACTTTGATAGGTTACTGTTTCATTGACACAATGGTTAAATTCAGCAAAATTTAACCACAGAGTTGAGTTGGGATTGAGGTTGACCTGAAATCTGTCATCTGACTTCTGCAGTTCTAGTCTCTTCCACCATTAATTGTTTCTGCTTGACCTAAACAAAGTCCCAGCCAGAGCCAAGAAAAAGTTCTCAATTTTTTGCAAATGTAACACTTGTTCTCTACTACAAACTACTTTCTATTGGCCAGTGGAAGTAGCTTTCATAATTTCTCAGGACTAAAAGGAAGTTAATGAGCAGGTAAGATATTTACTTAAAGAAGTCTTTTGCATAACATACCCACTTGTAGTACAGATGCTGTTTAGATGTCAGTGCTGCAGGCAATAAAATTTCACCTTAAGCTTTGGGTCAAATGGTAAGTTTAAAATTATTTTGAGCAGAAAAAATGAGCAATTGGTGACATCCTCTCTCAGGTGTTTAGTGAATTCTCCTGTCTCATGTTAACTCTCAGATGGCTCAAAGACTCCAGCTACAACTACTGAAGATATGCAAAAGCCCTAATTCTAATTCCTGTTTCAAAGGCTTGTCCTTACCTGTTGCCTAATTTACCTTTGTGTTTAAAGCCCCTTTACTACATCTTACTTAAACCGTTAGGGAATGCTGTGATTGGATTTACTATTGAATGTATTCCCCTTTTCTTCCATTCATTCTCATAAATTTCCAGGAAAACAGTGAAATTCATATTTTTTTTAAAACAAGGTCTTTATCATTTTAAAACGAGTGGGCAAAACATTAGAAAATAGATTATAGACATGAATTCATCACAAGTGGCTATTTCATTAAATAGACAGATAAATCTTTTAGTATTGCAATTCTACTGAATCATATCATCAAGTCATCAAAAGAATTGTCAGACTACTGCAGTGGGAGATTCTACTGGGGAGGTGATAGCATATGAGGCTGTGATGATTCTGACATTCTGCCTACCTTAACTTTTAAAAAGAGAGTAATAAGGGAGTGGGGACCCCTGGTGG
>JAWWLV010000121.1:97935784-97950298 GCA_035041135.1 Platyrinchus mystaceus | reverse complement strand
GTTTTGTCTGAAAAAAACCCATCTCACACCGGGTTAAAAATTGGGGAGGGAGGCCTGAACTCGGAATTGGATTTTTTAGGGCTCTCAAACCATCACAGTCAGTCACTTGAGGATTCTTTTACAGGCAACGGATTTGGACAGTGTTCAGTCAAGTACAGGTGTCTTAGGGTACAACATACCATGCCTTGGGATCCATTTATTATACTGATTCAATCTCCAGTTACCATTTCAGTAGCCTCCAATGACTGACTCATGGTTTATTGGCTATGTTGTGAGGAACCACAGCTAGTGTTAGGAATCTCACCTCTACTATCCGTGCTCATAGTTCTATTTAAGTAATTTGTAAATTCGCCATTTAAAGCAAATACTATGAATTACCCCCATGCGCAAAGAGAAAGAACTCTCCATTTTTTTACAGCTTTAGTGTTAGAAGCAGAAATCCATTGAAAAGTGCCTGTCCTGATTTCTGAGTGCTGGTACTATCCTACAGAAATTCCCAATTACATAGATTTCTTGGCCCCACCATCGCTTAAGCCAAGCACCACATCAGTCTGCATCTGGAGATCCATGTCTCTTGAACTTCAGCAAAGCATCTAATCTCTGATTTTAAATGTCTTCACTTCATGCAAGCTCATTGTTCTCTTGCCAGCTAGGATCATAAATTATAATGTATTTCAATGTTAAATATATCCATTAGTCTCACAGTTAAGCAAGGCTGAAAAACAAAGAAAGAAAAAGAAAATCACTGAAAATCATTTTGTTAAACTGGCAGGAAACCCAAACAGCTCCAAGCATGTGATGCCATGAAATGAAAGAGAATAGCAATATAATTCACAATGAGCTTTCTCCAGTAAGATCGAATTTAACAGGAGCTATTGACATCTGCAGGAGAATAAAGCCTCCTAAAATTATCTATGTGATAATATTCAGAGAAAGAGCACAAAAGCACCTGCCTAGGTTTTAAGAATGCCCTTGATATAATTTCAAGAGAAATCCAAGGTAACAATTTAAGATAAATTATTCCTTTCCCCCTAAGCAATTCTGAAGTATTAGACTCAGAAAAACCCTGTTAGGTCAGAGTAAATGTCCTCAAATCCTTCATTGGAGAGTGGCCAAAAGCAAGGAAAGAGATTAAGAACAAGGCAAAGCTGTAGCATGCTTGTACAGTGATTTAGCACTAAGGGACCTCCTGAAGAAAAAAGTATTGTCTTTGTATTTAACAGTTTCTAGTAGCCACTGCATCTTTTAATTTACGCAAGTATTTTTTCGTAGCTTTTTTTTCTTTGAGAAAAATGGAAAGCAACAATTCTCTATTGAATGTCCCCAAGCCACTCATGATTTTATATTTCTTCTGTCATATTCCTTTTTTAGTCCTTTCTATCTTTTCCTCATAGGTCTTAGTCCACTAAGTCTTTCCTTATAGAGAAGTTAGTACATAATTTTAACTTTTTTGTTTCTTTTTCTGTACATTTCACAGTCAATCCATATAATTTTAAGTCAAAGGAGTGAATTGTTCAAAAAGTACACATATCTGTAGCCATATGCTAGACTTGTCCTCTGTTTCACTACTTTTACCCTAATAATTTCTGACATTTGGTTAGAGTTTCTTTGGACACTGCTGAGTATTAACCTGACATTTTAATGGAATTATTATCAGGTATACGTATAATACCTATAAAATATGTGAAATATATAACTATAAAATATAAACATATACAATACCTATATATTTAAATGTTTATATTTATATAGATAGATACACATGAATATTTGCTGATACTACTTATTTTAGTTGCATATTTTCAGTGCCTTCTCAGGAGCATTTCATGGCATTAAGTTTAATCTTGATTTTTCTCTCTAGCCAAAGAAAAAAGTTAGTTTCTTCTGTGGAGCAATCCAGAGCAGACACCAAAGCCATTTCTCCTGCTCCACTGACTGCAAGAGGTACGGAGGTAGCTTAAAACCCTAATTTAGCTGTGTCTGAAACTGTGCAACATGTAAACCACTGTAGTACCTGGTATCCTGATTCTTTTGTTTGTTTGCTAGAAAAACAGAGCACATCTTCAGAGCACATCTTCAGATCTAGGATTAAAGTTATATCAAACTGACAGAAAGAGTAAGTGCAAAGCCTTCGGTGAGTCTTTGCCCAGTTTGCATAATCGTACATAATCGTACATTTGCTGGGTTAAACACCCTCCCTCCATCTTAGTTGAAGTAATACAAATCGACCTCAGTCCCTTGTTAATATTTAAAACATTTTTCCTTGCTTCACTGAGACATCTAATATAGTTATCTTTGACTTATTGACTGGCCTTACCTATATCAAGTATTGTTCTTGATGCTTGAGTGTTCTTGTTCAAATCAATAAAGGTAAAGGTGGCATAATCAGTCTATAAATGGAAGACATCCTTGCATATTATATGCTCTGTTATGCAGGCTACAAAAACTTACTCTAATTTGCCATAAATTAAGGTGCTATTCATAAAAATAAGCAGTTCTCTTGATATTATCTAGCACCTTTACAAAAACATGGTATAATATGTTACCCGTATTAAGTTTCAACTTAGCATTGATGCTTAAACATCTCTGTTTATTTCTTCAAAGATATTTCGGAGTGCATTTGAACCGAGTTCATTTTGTTGCACTTTGAAGTACTTTCAACAGTAGTGACAAACAGAATTGAAAAGGGATTGAAATGGAATACATGCAAGGCCAGATTGTCTTGCTAGGATTCAGTTTTTAAAAACATATAAAATACATAGAGAAATGCTCCCGGCTGAAAGAATTTTATGATTTCATTATTACTAGTCAAAATTATTTTTGCTCTTATAACCTACAATTTATGGTAGAATATAATTTTTTTAAAAAATGAAAGCTGCCATATCCCAGTAGTCAAGAAAACATCTAGCAGAATGCAATGATTTTACAGCTGTGTTATCAAAAGGCACATGTTTGTTGAAGTCAGATTAAACAGGAAGAACCATCTATAGCAAAGGTGCCACAAGCCAGCAACAAACTGTGAAACCCCTAGAGAAATTTCTTAGATAAGCTGAATTCATTTTTGAACCGACTCCTTGAGGCTGAGATTGTATAACCTGCAATAAAACAGATTGCCCTCTTCCTTAGGGCTTCCTATTTCCTTCCTCAGGTCAGGAGGGATTTCAACTTGGCTAAAATTTCACTTCAACAAAAGCAGCAGGGTTTTGGAGCACTTTTTGATCCAACAGGCAAGAAACAAGGTGAAAGAGCACTGACAACACTTGGTGGTGTAAACCTTAGAACAAAAAACTATCTCCAGACTCTGCTGCAGACTCATTTTCTGTCTTCTCTCTGCTTTTTATCCCTTTCCTGTGTTCTCATGGGTCCAAATGCTGTTTTCCTGCTTGCATGTTTGACAGAATTGTTCCTATTAAAGAGAGAGAAAAATTGCCAAACCTGTTGAAGAAAATTTCAATACCTTGGACTGAACCTACAACTTACCTATTCCTGTTTTCTTAGAAAGAAACATAGCTATATGAATGAATCCATTGTTCCCAGGATACCTTCAAAGAGCAGTGATTCAGCTTGCTGTAAAATCCTCCCCTATCACAGTAAAGTTAAATTGTCAGCTATATGCTTATCCCAGGCAGGAAAGGACAACATCAGAGATGGGAATAGAAGTGTCTGGGTTACAAGCATAACAGAGAGATTGGGAGAACACTATGACTGCAGTAATCTTTACTGCCGGAATGGGTGATGACCTTCAAGTGATGGGAATGCTTTGGATGAACAAATGAAAACTTGGCTGGTTATGTGGCTTGTTCAATGTTTAGAATTATTTAGAATATTCTCAACTAAGCTTTTGATAGCTTCATGCACACAGCGCTGAATAAGAAAATGATAGCCATGCATCTTACAAACCATTTATTTTACATTACAGATGTGCATGTGTATAGATTGTTTTGTTAGAGTAACAACGGTTACACGCCATGGAGAGAGAAGGTGAGAAGATTTGGCTCACAAATTACCTTATTAAGAGCAACAACTCCCTCTCAGATGGATCTTCTTAGAACTAGATGCAGACAAATAATTCCAGTAGGAGATATTTAATTTATAATAAGGGTTATAGAGATGGGTTTTTTCCACATATGTTGTGCTCCCTAGATTGATAACAATCAACAAATTCATCAATTGCTTTAGGAGTATTTAGCTGCATTTTACACAAATGAGTTAATTCTTATAAAAATTCAGTGTAACTCACCAAAACATAAAAAGATTTTTTTTTTTAATCTTTATAATTAATAACTGCTCCAGTTATTTCACTGTTTGGGAGATTAATCTTCCTGGGAGTTTTGATTAAAATCCCAGATCAACTGTGGACTCTTTACATCTGTTTTAAATAGCAACAGAATTGTTTCAAAAAAAAAAAGGTAATGTTAGGGGCAATACAGATTAAAGTTCCCTTAAGTCATTGTCCCGTGAGTTTATCTGTGGTTGACTCTTTCCTGAAAAAATTTTGTGGAAGAACAAAACCATGTCAGTCAAAGGGCATTTGCTCTACAAGGCTGTAAAATTAATAATTACCTTCTGGACCTTAGAAGTGGCTGGCTGGACCTTAGATATCAGGCCTGGTTTTTCTTTTATTAGGATGAACTAGCTTTGAATTTCTTCAGCTTCCTATTAGGACACACTTCTATTAGTTAATATAATTATTTATTTACTTTCTCCATCCAGTCTGCTTTTCCTGAAGGTAATGCTAACACACCTTCAATTCCAGTACCGACTTAGTTTGCTTTCCAAAAAACAGTAGGGATGGCCATCGATGGCATGAACAAAAAAGTTCAAGGCTGCAGAGTACATGGCCTTAGTAGAAATTCAGTCCTGATTATCTCATCAATGAAATTGAATTAGAAACATTTTCTGTATTCTAAGTGCACCTGTCTGTAATCCTAAGATCAGATAATACTCTAAACTTGCATAGTGGATTTGACAATAATTAGATATCTAACCTTCAAGAACTACTTTTATAAAGCAGATGTGAGGATGTCTTGCCACTGCCAATCAAAGTCATACATCTCACAGCTGGCAGGGCATGTTTTGAACAACGTTGGTTGTCTTAGTATGTCTAAAAACCTAAAGCTGCTGTATCTTTCCCTAATTCTCAGTTTTAGTATCTAAAATATATTTTGGAATATATATGCAGAAAGGGCATTCAAGATTTCTACCATCCACAGCATCTTTAATACATTTCTTAGTTCCTGTTCCTTTTCATAATCATTCTGACTTTTAATGTGTTTGAAACCTAACCCATGTCTGGGAAATTTAGGAAACAGTCTTTCTAAGAAAACACTTTCATGTGTAGTCAAGTATAGGAAATTAAGAATGCTCAAATGTACCAAATGAATACTCCACCTTATCCAGTATCTTGCCTCTAGTCATGGCCAGTAAAGATAATTCACACAAAGAGGAAATATGTCTACTCTGAGTGACATATTTCTTCTTGTGTTCTTTGTTCTGTATCTATTTCTTGTTGCATTTTGCTGGAGGCATGATTTACCCTTGAAAAACAGCTTTTTTAATTCATTATCTCAGTGTATTAATTCCACCTTGTTCAGAATGGGAAGATATAATGAGAAATTTCTGTTTCTCCCTTTGAAGAAGGTCAGGAGTTCACTTACGCTCAAACAGACTAAGCATTTTAAGGCTCACAGAGACCAGCAGCATGCACATGAATCATGCAGCTGATATTACCTCCCACTGCCCCCACTAAAATGACTCACTGCCAGTGTGGTAGGGGGAAGGTAGTGAGATGCTCAAAATTGTGTCTCTAAAAAGAGACTGTAGCTATTCTGCTTCCACACCTTATCTTTTCTTATGAACCTACTTGGTATTTTAATATCGCTAGTATTCGTGGATATCCTCCACTTTTGTAACTACCTGTTCTTCCCACTCTGATGTCTAAACATTATGCAGAGATTTTTAGGAAAGTGAGGAATAAGGCTCTGAAAGTATGGAATATTCTTTGCACAAATCAAAAGAATTGCAATAGGAAATGGACTGCACGTTGGAATTATTGGAAGCAAGAAGTGAATCATGTTAAAGACCCAACTGCAGTGTTACATTATTTCTGTTGTGCTGTGTTACATTGCATCTTCTCTACCTTTTTTATTATAACTGTACTCTGTGTAACATTATCTAATTCTGGTCTCTCTGATACTTTGCTGTCTTCTGCCTATAACTATAGATAATTTAGCACTCTAAGTCTGCATAGTCTGTTGAACTCTCTTCTTAACTAAAATCATTCTACCTTACCTGTGAAATAACACTATCCAAATGTTTATGTCAGCTGGATTCTTCTTCAGCCTCCTTTGGATTAACATTTTTCCCCACATATTTTTCAATTCAGAGCAAACTAGATTCAACAAACTACTGAAAAGTAATTCTAATAATCAGAAAAATCAGTGATGATTCTGGTAATTTTAACTGTTGAGTTGTAAATTGTTATAAAGGCAGAAATTCAAGTTAAAGCAACTGAAGCTATATACAGTAGTCCAGTTGCAATTTATGCAATGGAGATCAGGTTCTGGACTAGCATATATAAAACATGTAAAGCTAACCATTACCTGCTGTATATATGCCAATGCATATCATGGACATAGCTTGATCATATCCCTTTTACTGATTAAGGAGGAGTATGCTATCTGGCTATAAATAACCATAATTTGCATTCTTGCATACTGTTATCTTATTCATGGTAATCAATAGGATTCTTCTTGTGCCACTCACCTAATTCTCCACTGTGAGCTAAAGGGAGTTGTATAAATCATGTATAGGTAAATTGGTTAACTGGGCTTCACATTTGTGTGTTGGTATAACTTCTATTGGCTCCAGTGCTCTGTGCACTTTAAAAAAGAGGTGTATTTTGACTGCAAGTCAGATCCAAATCCTTAATGGCAATAAAATTACCTGAATAGGATTGATGTGCAGATATGGCTTCCAAATACTAGTAATTATTACACTATACATCTGATAAAGATGTAAGCCTTTATCTGATTTCCACCACTTTACTAAGGACATTTCAGTTTGCTTTGGTGTGAATCTGTGGACAATCAGACACATAGTCACTGATTTATAGGGTGAAGCATACCCCTTCACTGCCATCTTTTATTCTAGGGCACCATGTAGTTTTATGCATAAGCTTCTGTTTGTACTCTGTGAACATTTAAAACTCAAAAAAAAAAAAAGAAGTAAAAAAAAGTCTGTTGTGTTTGCACTTTTAATTTAACTCTGGTTGGGATATCTGCCAATGTAATATAGGCACTTTTCCGTGCACTGGAAAACCCAATTAGGACTTGTTCTTAGTTTGATTATCAGTCAGAAACATGCATACAGAAATATTCATTAGAGACCTACTGAGAGCTGTGATAAAGCAGCAGACAGCGGAATTATAGAGTCTGTCAGTAACCCCGTTACAATTTTACATTTGCTTGATAAAGGACAAGTAACAAAACATCTAAGATGTAATTTGGTGCCCACTGGAACTGTACTTTATTATGGTAGATATTGTTCTGACTTTCTTCAGGAGGCTGGTGTTTCATGACATGATATTGTGCACAAATGATAAATCACCAGGTTAAATGTTGCACCAGCATGCCATGCGTATAGAGGTAACACACCCGTCAGCTGGCAATTGCCTCTCAGTCACAGCCTATAGCCAGTAATTTGAGGGTTGGAATCATAAGAGAGATTACAGAAACTTGGACCCAGAATGATTATATGTTTAATGGATGGTGACTCGACTGACCCATTTCTCCAAAATAAACAGTATTTCTATACAGAGGGTAAACAAAAAGGGAAGTAAAAACATTTCTCTTGGGTTT
Organism: Platyrinchus mystaceus; assembly: GCA_035041135.1. NCBI lineage: Eukaryota > Metazoa > Chordata > Aves > Passeriformes > Tyrannidae > Platyrinchus > Platyrinchus mystaceus. Next base: position 97,942,439 of record JAWWLV010000121.1, on the reverse strand, counting down.
ATGAGTTGAAGTTGTGTAAAATACTTCAGCTATAATAAATATACTATAAATATATATGTATAAAATACTTATATATATATATAAATACTTAAATAGATTTTTTTAGCATATAGACCCTTTACTATTGGCCTTAACTTCTAGCAACCAAACCCACTGGCAGTACAACACATGAACTAAAATGATAATAAGTTTTCAATAGAATTGGGAAGGACACATGCATGGAACTCTGATACTAGTCAGCTAACTAGATCAAAGTCTCTCATACAGTTTATTTAGAAAGCACTTGGGAGATCTGGTTCCAATAATGACTTCAATGTGTTTTCCTTTCTAAACAGAAACAATATCACATTTGTAAATGAAAAAAAAAAAAGACATTTGATCCGTTCATTGAATGTGGTGTTTTAGTAACAGAGTTGTTCAAGATATATAAACTCCCATCTAAAATTAAGTTATTTAAATAAATATTCAAAAAACCTAGTAGGAATGGAGAATAAAGGTCTGTTCAATATTCTTAACATGAATCAGAATGATTGGCAGTGTACTGGTTGCAGCAGTCCCCAAACTGAACAAAAACAGTAGTAGTATGTAGTCTTTATTCTGTGATGAAGTCTAATTCAGACTAGGATTCCTTATCAGTCTTCATTATACAACATGTATTGCATGAGCAAGCTTAAAATAAACACAGGTTAAATCAGTTACTAAACAAAACTGTTGAAATATCAGTATAAATTTCCCTAAATCATGCTGGCTGTGTGTGTATTCAATAACTCTACAGTATCCGCTGATGAAGGAATAAAACCAGTTCACTATATGGAAATAAGAGAGAGACCCATGCCCAAATGAACCACTTTAAAACATGCCCAGTTTTTTGAGCAGAGCAGGATACTAAAATATATGTATTCCCTTTTCAACATCTTAATAATTTTCTAATTGGGAACTACATGCATATTTTTGGCATAGTTACCCAAGATGCTTGACTGACACATCTTACATCAGTGCTTGTAAGCCTCACAAGCTGTGAAAGCATTTTTGCTCAGAATATGTTTCGCTGTCATTTAAGGTAATACAGTTTTCCCCAAGTTACCAGACAAAGAGCAGATGCACAGAAGCTATGTGTAGGTGTACATTAGCAGGTACAGGCCGAACTGAGCTCAGTCTTCCCATGCCAGTTTTGGAATTGGGAAAATATGATGGGAAAAGACACCAGTGTAGGCGTCTGCATCTAAGTTTTTGGTCCAGACACAGTCCTAGCCACATGCTGCAGCAGAGCTAACATACTGGGCTGAAAGTCTGGGGGTTGACTTCACAGCAGAGGATGTGGCTGAAAGGGATAGTTCAGATCTCCCCCTTTTCTGCCTGTGTGTTCTTAACAAATCCCTTTTGCCTGGCCTGAAGTTAACTCAGCTGTGAGGAAAAAAACACAGATTAAAATCTGCACAGCAAAAAAAAAAAAAAAAAAAGCTCAGTTTTCCATCAGGTCAAATCCTCAAATCCCTTCTTTGTCTCACTGTGCAATGACATGTTTTCTACCATTGGAACAAGGCAAGTATTGGGGACTTGAAGCCATAGCAAGGTCTGTAGGGTTGAGCTACTTTTTTTGATAGCACCAGAGGTTAAGGATGCTTAAAAAAGGAACCTGATACATAGTATATTAGCATGGGTGTAGCACTGGACAAGCCCCTAGCAACTTACCCAGAGGTAGAAAAGATTCCTTTTAGAGCAAGACTTGGAGCCTGGAGATGAAACCTTGTCTTCCACATTTTAGGCCACCCCTCTGCTCTCAGTGCCCTCCAATGTGTCTTGTGTACACCTGCTTGTTGGGAGGTGTCATGATGATATCTCCATATATAGCTGGAATTTGAGAAGGATTCACTTAGGCAAAGCACGTTTGATGTGTGTTTAAAATTAAATGTTTTGCTGAGGAAAGATGTTCTTAAGTCTGTGGTCATTTGGTATACTAAATCAAGAACTTCACCCTTGATACAAAGTTCGAGGAATTAGTAAATGTGAATCTTGTTCAAAACAGCTCAGTTTTCCAACACTTGGATCCATTTTTAAGTATATATTTAGAGCTCGGGAAAATGACACATTGCCAGTAAACTCTTCATACACTGTGAATCCACCCCAAATTTTGTGACTATGGTCAGTCTTCTTGTACAAAAGAACATTCTCAGAATACACATTTAAATGCACACCTGGTTATGTGGGGCTTGAGTGAGACTGACCTTATAGTTAAATATGGACTAGGTAGAATCAAACTTTTCTGTCTCAAACTGGGTGGGGTCATCTGGTTGCTGGAACCATATAGAGTCTGTAAGGATATTTGCAAACATGGTTGCTTATACAATCAGATAGGTCAAATTTCTAGTATTTTAATGTTCTTTAATTCCTACTCTGGTTTTATTTTCATTTTAAAGAACCATATACTTTAACAGAACCATAAAGACACATATACATGTATATTAATACTGTATCATATTTTTTCTAGCTGAATTTTATTCTGAAAAAAAAAAACCAAAACAAAGCTACAGCTGAATACCACATGAAAAATATTTAGCCTTGCAAGAACTATTTATATATCAAAAATCTTTATTAAAATCATGGGAGCACACTGCTGAGTAAAAACATCTGTCATTTCCCCTCCATCTCTTTTTTTCCCCTTTAAACAGTAACACCCACATTTCAAATGGCTGAAGAGTTTATTTAAGTTATTCTGAGCATATGGAAAGTCCCTGTATCATCTACACACACAGACAGATAGCAGTGAAACTCTGGGATGAAAAGCCCTAAAAGCACTGAAAACACTGGGAAAAGAGTGAAAGAAAATGCAGTCATTCTGTGTGAGTGCTACACTAGATATGGTAGTTTTGGGATACGTGTTGAGTACAGCTCGAGGAATTGACCTTTTGCCCTCTGTCATTACTAAAGGTTGGGGGGGTGAGCTGTCTTTCTCAAAATATATATTTATGCTTTGCTGACAATGTTGCTTTTCATGTTTAAAAATAAAAATGTTCCTTCTAATAGACATACAATTATTCATACTCTGGAGGCTTCAGTTTCAGTGTGCCAAATATTGGGAAAAAAAATGATAGTCTGCCTTGACTAGTTTATAATCTACTCCATAAATCTGTCATTCAGTATAAGTTTTAAAAAACGGCCAAAGTTTCTGCTCTTGTTTGAGCCTGTTTCTGCTTATATTGCTTATATATTGATACTAACTCTCCAACCTCCATGGACTTGCTCCTGATTTATAGCAGCACACCTGTAAAGGTCAAACGGCTGCTTGGATGAGCTGGAACACTTCAGTGAGTGTGAGTTGAACCACAGCACGATGGCTGTAGTGCTGGGATAACTTGTGGGATAACACAGCAGCAGCAGCAAGAAGAGTGGCAGTCTAGAGTCTGTCTCTTCACTGATGGATTGGTGAGAGCTCCCTGCTTCTGGCACTCTAGTAATTTCTCATGATTTTTAAGGGGAAGATCTTCTTATCTTCAGCAACTGCATAATTCTTGATCAGACACTACATGACACTTCTTTTTCCAGAACACAGGGACCTGGCCTCCTGCCAAGTATGCATTTACACACTGCTTCAGCCTCAGCTTATCTGGAGAACGAGAGCGAGAAAAAAGTGCTGTGCATGTACCATACAGCAGTTCACATAGGGCAGTGCAAGTGCTGTGTATGACTGTGCTTCTAGGCCAGTTTTGCACTGGAAATAGAGATTCTCCTCCCCATCTATTTCTCAGCTCTATAGTCAAGTGAAAGTTTTCAGGTTTCTCCTTTTTAAATTTTATTCTAAAATCCTATTTTATAATAATTTTCTTTTCTCCTTTATTACTGCATGACTGCCTCCACATTTCCTGAAGTTGAAGAGGTCTCTGCAGGAGATGAAATCATCTCACAGATGCACAGAGGACTAGTTTGTTGGCTGGAGTAACTTAATCCAGTCCATTAAGGAAGAAGTTTAAGTTTTGTAGTTGCACATGCTTAGGTTTTAGGAATGTTACTGCTTCTATTAGTGAATCTGGCTGTCAGGCTTAAGGTCAATAAAAGCAAAAATAATTTTTAGCTGGGGACACCTCTACATCTTACAAGCAAGATATAGGTGAAAATGAATTTAGACTGAATTAAGTCAGAGCAATAATTCCCCTACAGATAGTGGTTTTCAATATTTCTTAACAATCCAGAGACAATGAAAAAAACCCTGTAGATTTTGACAAAGGTTGGTCTTTCATAGTATGTCAGATATCAAGGTATTTTCATCTGCTTGAAGTCTGCTGTGAAATTTCTGTAAGCCTACTTGTTGAAGTTTGAGGTTAAAGTCCCCACAAATCGTCTTCTTTTCCCTCCACAGCTGTTATGCCATGATATCCACGGTTTGGAAAAGACGAGACACAGCTGGCTGTTTCTTCAGTGCTGTCATTGACCCTTACCCTATCCATTAATTGTCCATCACTGGCAATATCTGCTCTCCTACCTCCTCCTCAAACACTTCCATATATCCAGATGTGCCTAATCAGTTCTCAGGGACATGATTGATGGAAAGTGAACCACAGCTCCAGGTCTAGGCAAAGGAGTTGTACACAGTACAGATTATGTGCTGTCCACCTTAAACAAACTGTCCGGCTGCAGTAGTTGGCATCCATGATACATTAAATCTGCAAAAGTACAGGATGGAAGGGAAGAGAGTGGTTATTGTTCTTTGAAAGATATTGACAGGGGATGTGCTTTCTGCCTCAGACTGAAAACTGAAGTGCTAGTAGAAGGGAGCCACACTGGAGAAGGAGATGCACAGCTGTCTGCACATTTGAGCAGAATAAGCTGGTCCTGAGAAGAGCCTTATATCACCAGAGTGGAAATAAATCAGTCTGAAACAAACACTTCTAAGGCATCCAGATTTTTGCTCCAAACAGTTAAATGATAAAAAGCTGCATCAAGTATAGTAAAAATTGCCAAAGGATCCTTCCAAGACTACAACCCCATTGTCTAAACTTCTTTTTTTAGGAAAACTCTGGCACAGACTTGGCCCAGGATAATGAACACTTTTGAAAACAATGCTTGGGTGCAGTTCAGGAGCTAGCACTAGCCAGGGATCTGCTCAATATGAGACATGAATACAACCATTTTACTCTGAAGGCCAAGAAAGTTTAGTAGTCTGTACAGGACATACCAGGCAGTTGGCTTCAGCTCCAGAGAACACATTTATTTTATCAATACAGATTTCCAAGCTTCTGTAGTTGCCAACAGTCCCCCAAAAGATGGAATAAAATTATTTCAAACTGAAATGCTTCTTATTGCTTCCTGCAAGCAACAGAGCAGCACCTCTGCGTATATCTTAACAGAGATTTTCACTTTAAGGAAGTGTCTAAAAACAGGGCACAAACTTGTTTGTATCCATTCTGAGCACCTCTGGAAAAGCTTAGATGTTAAATCAGATCAACATAGGTAGCACTGCAACTTACAAGAAACAGCAGCACACAAGAATGTGATAAACCTGTGTTCAGACTGGATGGCTAACTAAGATTGAAGGTCCAGTGAAGCATTTATAGCCTTGTCAGACTTGAACTAAACTTTGTAATTTTAATATAAAAAACTTACTATTTTATCACAAAGGACATTCCACTATCATATAATGTTTAAATATTGAAACAGACATGCTTTCATTGACCTTGTAGTAAATATGAGTGAATTTAAGAAAATATAGAACTGATTCCTAATCCAAGGTATAAACCTCAAAGATCTAGCAGTCAGATTTTACTGTCTCCCACTTCCTGTTCAGTTGTCACTGTCGAAGCTGCTCTCTGCAGGTGGCAGTGCCTTGCTGCTAAATGCCTACAGAGGGATCCAGGGCTGCTGCCAAGAGAAGAAATGTGCTTGCAGGCACACAAAGAGGACAGCAAGCAGCGTGGGTGGTGGAGGATGCTGGCACACCAAGAGACTGAGAACCCACAGACTGGGGGTGGTTGAGGAAGAGAGGAGATACCTTTAGAAGCAGAAGAGGGAAAATTCAGATAAGGAAGCAGAAAAAGTGGAAGCTTGCATTATGATTGCTGCAGAAGAAGGGAAAGAAAAGGAGGGGAACAAAGTGAAGGAGTGAGAAATATTTCAAAGTATTTCCCTGACATGACCTCATAAAGAAGTAAACGGGTGGTAAGGGGCTGATGGCTGGTTTTGCACCTACAGGAGTTGTCTGTGTCTCCCAGATTCAATAAGAACACACCTACTGAATATTCTATGAGGATGGAAAATCTCAGATAGATTTTCCCTTAACGGGCCATCTTAAAAAAACCTTGCAGACTGTACTCCAGTCTTATCCCTGAGCACTTTCACAGCCCTTCAATCCTCTTGCATTTTCCAAAGAAAAGGAACGATTTCTTCTGAATTCATGATCAGGCAACTTATCACTTTGTTACTACTCTGATAACATAGATGGCAAAGGATTTGGGAGACCAAATGAATGGATCCTATGTAGCAAAGCAACCTATGAGCACCTGAAACAAATCTGGATTGTCTTGGTAAAAGGAGTGTTTGGAGTCTATATTTTTTGTCTGAAAGCTTGGTCCAAAGAATATGATTACATAATTGCATCATCATTCTTTGTCGCAGTCTCTCTTTTTTTTTTTTTTTTTTTTTTTTTTTTTTTTGGGGGGGGGGG
>JAWWLV010000121.1:97918267-97935684 GCA_035041135.1 Platyrinchus mystaceus | reverse complement strand
TGTTTTTTTTTTTTTTTTTTTTTTTTTTTTTTTTTTGGGAGGGGGGGGTGTTTTTGTTTTTTGACTTCAGGGAAAGGCAAAGGGACCAACATGAGGAGATGAGAATGGAGAGTAGAATATTAGCTAAGCAAAGGAGTTGGTGGGTTTTGTAAACTTGGGGATTCAACTAGAGTATTTTCACTGCAGATTTAAATTAATTTCATTTCTAATGCTTATGAAAAAATTAAGAATTCAAATAAATGGGTGGCTGTATTTCATTATACAGTACCTCTTCTTATGTCCACAAATTGTCCTTTAAATATAATTTTTTACTAAATATTAAATAATTATCTGCAGAGGGAGTTGTCCCACCGACTGTGCAATTATCTACTTCTTCATAGCATTTTAGTTGTCAGCTGTAAGTTAATCTCACTTTGTTTCTTGTCCTACTTTTGTTTAATATTAAGAGTTATTATTAAGCAGTTTAAGAAATTATTAGGCAAAACTCTTCTGCTAAGAATTATGAAATAACTCTTTGCATTCCAAACTAAATGGCTAATTTCACAGTTTCTTGTAAGAGTAGAGAGGTATGTATCTTTCTCAAAGAAGATAAGGAATTGGAGGACACACTAACAGACCTTAGGGAGCTGGACAAATTGACAGTGTACAAAACAGTTTCTCTGAAAACAATCGTGTCTCTAAACCATCAATTCTCATTCATATGTAATGTCATGATCCTGCTTCTACTGAAATAATTGGTAAAGCCTTTCCTAATTCCACTGGGACTAAGACTGGTCTTTTGGGCTTCCATTCTGCAAACAGGCATGCACATACTGAACAGACCTATTCACATGATTAAGTTAAGCATGCAAATAAGTCTTTTCACTTGCAGTTTGTACATTACTAATGTTTGGGAAATGAAAGAGTTACTTTTCTTCCTTTGGTCTAAAAAATTCACTGTTTTCATTGACTGTAAATGAAAGATATTGACACATGAGTAGAAAAAGGCCATTTTGTGTGTGTGTGGTTTTTTAAACCCTAAATATGAGAAACAGTGGTTACAAAGGGCCTTTGTCCCCACACAAGTTAGCTGCAGGAAGAATTTCTTTAGGTTGTTTACTGGTCATAGCCCTGTTCCTTCTAGATGGGTCTTGAAAATCTAGACAACCCTCCGAGAAATGCACGAATCAAGAAAAATATACTTGAACAGAATACTAAAAAAAATATGTTCTACCAATATGACATTGTTCAAAACTACTTTGTCAAAGTTAATGTCCTTCCAGGAACACATGAATTTTTTTGAGGCATCATGTAATATAAAGAAAAGAAAAAAGAAAATAAAGTGATGAAAGGACTTTCTAACTTTTGTATCTCTTGCTACTTGCTCTTTTCTTATATCTCCGCTCATAAACCATTCCTCTTAAAAAATCATTCACATCCTGTTTCTTCACTTTGAAACCTGGTTAATTGTACATATCAAATTTCTTGAAGTACCTGAGCACTCTGCCCACTAATCCCGCTAAAATAGGAGGATTTATGCTAGCATTCCAGTGAATCTCAATAGCAGCATTTTAACTAAGTACACAAGTACGGCAAGCAATTGGGATGAAGAGGAACAGTTTCAAAGGTAGAAGAAACAACTAAAGCACAACTGATGCTGAAAATTCATTACAGATAGTTGAACAAAAAATCTCTGAGACACAAACCAACCACTGACTGGAAGCAGAACCCCCTTCTGTAGTAATACTATTAAACAAGAAACAACCATTTGCTAGTGTAGGACAATTTTACATCAACAAAAATGACTTCTGTCTGGGTAAGTGGTTGTTTCTTCCCCATCAATTCACTAAAACATTAACTACCCGTCCGGAAATGGTAAACAAATTGTGTTTTAAAGGTCGTGTCAGGTGTTTTGAATTATCTGGAGAAGAACCGAGTTGTATCTGTCTTCCCCTGACTTCTGAACACTTCGAACAAATGCTGATAATGTCTGCAGATTTTCAAATTGCCATTTCAAATTTCACTGGGGAAATGAAATTTCACCTCCTCGGATGCAAATTCTTGCAAAAAAATAAATTACATCCCATTACAACTAAAAATAATACAATCTCAGATTCCAGTAAGAAATGCAAAAATGATATTCACAGATGGATCTGGAAAAACTGGTAACACCGTTTTCATTTGGCTTGACAATGGATATTGGCACCAAAACATTCATAAAGCACAGGGTTCTCTACAAATCATAGAATTAGCAGTTGTACATGCCTTTACCCTATTTCAATCAGAAAGCATAAATTTAGTTTCAGATTCTTTTCATGTCGTAGGAATTGTCCAAAGAATCGAAAATGCATACCTAAAAGAAGTCTCAAACTGATCGTTATTTGATTTACTCTATCAATTATCTTTTCTCACACCCATACTTCATCACACATATCCGCTCGCATACCACTCTACCCAGCCTCGTGATGGAAGGGAACTGAATCGCCGATCATCTGGCAAGTATGACTATTGTCCCAAATTTGTACCAACAAGCGCGAGTAGCACATGACTTTTTTCATCAAAATGCCAAAGCACTTCAAAAACAATTTGGCCTAAAATTATGCTGAGCAAAAGAAATTTTGCGCAGTTGCCCAGACTGTCAATTGGTAGCCCCAATGAGACCAGAAGGAGTAAATCCAAGGGGGCTAGAGCCATTGCAAATCTGGCAATCCGACGTCACACACATTAAGGAATTTGGCAAACTAAAATATGTTCATGTCTCAATTGACACATTCTCTAAATTTATTGTTGCAACTGCGCATTCTGGAGGAAAAAGTCGTGATGTGAGAAAACATTTCCTCACCACTTTTGCATGTATGGGAGTGCCGAAAGAGACAAAAACAGATAATGGCCCTTCGTACGTGTCAAAGGAAACAGAAAAATTCTTCCACAACTGGGGTGTAGTTCATACCACTGGTATCCCCCATAACCCTACAGGGCAAGGTGTAGCAGAGAGAGCCCATCAAACATTAAAAAATTTACTCAAAAAAAAAAAAAAAAGTGGTGTCTGGGTATGTTTCCCCAAGAAAGATTAGATAAAGCACTGTATGTTTTAAATTTTTTAAATCGGCTTCAAGACGCCACCACTCTCATAGACAGAACTCCCTCTGAAAATGCCCAGAAAATGACAGATAAATCACAAAAGCAAAAATCATGTATAAAGATTTGATAATGAATACATGGACAGGCCCTTTCCCTGTCATCACTTGGGGGAAGGGACACACCAGTATCCTTACAGAGCAGGGTCCACAATGGGTGCTGTTGAAGTGTCTGTGAATCCACCGAGATCAGTTATTACCGTCTACGTTGTCATCCTCATCAAATTGATCATGCTACCGGACACAGTTACCTCACCCATCCCATCTTGGGTTTACCAATCCAACGATAACGTCTGGGTGAGACTTGCCCATGCCACCAGCACTGACACTCTTTGCCTTTCCACCTCTAATTTAAATAATCTATTTCGTACACTTCTAGTTGGTCTCCCTGTAAAAGAAAAGAATTTTTTCCAATCTCCTTCCTATACAGACACTGAACCTTTTGAGTTTGAAGTTTTAGGATCTGTTATTACTAACCATTGTGTTCTTTTTCAATGCAAAGCAACTACCAAGCTTAACCGGCACAAACTGACCCCTTCTAAACCAATTTACACAAACATATCCCTTTGGTGTAATAACACCACCCCAGAAATAATCACAACTGAAGTTATCTCCAAACCTATGATACTACCAAAAGAAAAATTTCTAATTTTTGGGCAGGAGTCCCTTCCTATCCTGTAGGAGGACCTTATGTAGTGGGTCAATTAGAGCTATTCAACCCCAAAAATTTTTCCTCCTGAACCAAAGAAATGCAACCCTAATTCGGCCAAAAAGAGCATCTATCTTAATGCATTCCTGAGGTCCACGATACCCAATTAGTTGGGACTCCAAATCCCCAACTCCAAAAACTCTGAAAAAATCTGATTGGAGATTCCCAAACGGAATTCCACCCACCGTTCTACTTCCCCCAATCCTACCAAAGATACCACTTTCCTCTAATCCGACCGTTTCCTACCCTGGTCTCGCCTTACCCCATCCAAGCCTACTTACATTACCTTTCACTGAAAATTGCGATCCAAACATAGAAATTTGGTCTCAAACTGGAAACTTCTTTGGCTCTATAGTTTACAGAGTTGGCACAGCAAATGCTCTTGCACAATTAACACATATGGGATGCTGGATGGCAAAAGAAGCCAATGCTACCAGCATTGCCATTGAAGGTCTCCTTGAAGACACCCTGAATTTAAAAGAAATAACACTACAAAATCGAGCCACAATTGATTTTTTGCTTTTAGCCCACGGCCATGGGTGTCAGGAGTTTGAGAACATGTGCTGTCTCAATTTTTCTGACAACTCTAAATCAATATTTCAAAGTATACAAGAATTAAAAAGGTTAGTAAATGAAATACATTTCACCCAAACTCACAACAGACAATCTATTCGACTGGGTTGTTATCTAACATCCTTAATTGGTTGAAACAAATAATGATAATTTGCCTTACTATATTAATTACATTAGTTATAGTACTTTTAATTTTATCCTGGATTTGTTCTTGTCTGAAAAAGACTATTTCTAAGAATATTTTTACAGTATCCTTTTAAAAAACAAAAAATGGGGAGATGAGGTAAGCAATTGGGACGAAAGGAACAGTTTTGAAGGTGGAAGAAACAACTAAAGCAGACACTGACAGAAACAGCAGACGGGCCCCTGCCAGGAGCGATACATTATGATAACAACCGAACAGAGACGTTTCTTTAAGAAGCATACTTTGACACTGTTAATGCATGCACTGAGTAGAATGTACCCCAGTTTTTATCAAGTTTTCTCCTCTTGTTTACCCCCTATTTTCCTATTGGTCCAAACCTACAGCAATGCAGCATTTCCATGTTTGGTAATGTTCTTCCCCTGCACTCCTTGTTTGGTAAACACTCCTCCCATGCTTTCCCTATTTGGCTTGAGCTCCACCTGCTCCATCCATATATGTTATGTACCACCTCCAGTTCCAGAACTTTCTCTTGCCAACCCTATAAATATAACCCATCACCCTTAATAAAGTGCGATAGCTGCACAAATCTTCTACTTTGCTCGAACCCCTTCAGTTGTCACTTGATTCTTTTTTAAATTGATTGCGGCACACAAGGCTGTCAGGAAATTTCTTTTTCCTTCCTACTTTCCAGAAAACGTGGAATTCCTTTCTTACAACTAAGACTGGAAGATATTGGAGCAGCAAGCTAGTGAGAATTAGCATGGGGAAAAGCCGTAGAATCAGGATAGACATCTCAGCAACAGCTGGTGTTACTCTACCTGGTTTGAGGGGGACCAAAACTGCCATCACTGCTCTGCAGCCTGCACCTGACTGTGTGCAATGCGCAGGGGAGCAATGTGGCCCAGAACTAAGCCCTTCACACCCAGTGTAAAGTTTTGGAGAGAGACCACAAGCTTAAACATGTGTTAAACCTGTGTTCACAAACTCAGATGTGAGGCATGAATCCTGGATTCTCCCTCCCAGTAATGACTTGTTATTACATTCTCTGTATATTTAATGCACACTGTACATACCGGACTTGGAGACAGGATAAAACCACCACCTCTTCCCTCGAAGCACTTACATATGAGCCTGTGATTATACTTCTGTTTTCAGATTTTCTTTCTCTCTTTTCCATTAAAATTTGTCTTGGATTCTTTTCTAAAAGATGTCTAAGTTTCAACTATTTTTTGTTGTTGTTACAGTAATATGCATAATGTGAAAAAATATTTTCTAAGATCACAAAATTTAGTTTATTCAAAAATTGATTTGGGGTTGCTTTTGGTCTAAAATATATTTGGTCAGATTGGGCTAAGAATCACACATTTTTTATTTTCTTATGGGCTTTTACACTGCCTGGAAAACCTTTTGTTTCAATCTCTGATCTTCCTATGTATGAAGAATCTGAACTTCAGATAAGACATTCTTGGATTTTAATGATAGCAGAATAGGTTCAATTTGGGTTTTTGGAAATGGAGACTTTTCCTCTAAATACTTAAAAACTAAAGAAATAGAAGCATAGAAATAGCTTTGCCTTGCTGACACACACTGAGGTAACCCACTTTCCAAAAGTAGGTACAGGTAGAGGATCAGATCGGCAGTTACTATGATTACTGTTTGTGTTCTCATCTCCATAGCACAGGGTATGGACTTTATACTGTAGAGAGCCAGAGGTGTCTGGCTCAATTTCCTAGGACATCAGCCTTCCCTCTTCTTTGCTGATGGCACAAAAGAACTATTGCCTTATTTATTAAACATAGATTTTAAGAAACTTCTGGAAAAAGTGTTGTTGCCTGCAGAGAGCATTATGAATAGTTGTCCTTACAACATTTCTGAACAAAACAGGTCTACACGGTTTTCTGTTTCCAGGGTACTTTAGCTGATGACTTAAATGGCCTCACCTCTTACTGTTCTGCTCTACTCACTTAAACTCAGCTGCTGCTTGGGAACTGAAATAAGCCTTTAAGAGACAGTTGTGGCTCAGCTTACAAAGCAATTGCAGAGTGATTGGAGTCAAGGTAGATTTATAAAAGATACTAGTTGCAGAACTTTGCTTCAGGGATGTTCTTGTGGCTGTTGAAAACTCTTCAATAAATATAGAAAAGAAGCCCAAGGAGAGTAGCTTTTGATTGAGAAAGAAAACTAATTAATTATATGTAGAAATAATTACCTTGTCTACCAAGTTACCAAGTAGATTATGCTTTTCCCAGTCTGTTATGTCGCAACAGGTGGATTTCTCCAAAAGGCACCAAGGCACATGCACAGACAGATGAATTCCTGGTCACTGTAAGGGAGCTGCAAACAAGTGATTTGCCAGGTGCACCTCTAAGCCTTCTAGACCTGACTTGTTTCTTTGATTGCAAGTAAGCATAGAAGATTAAAGACACCAGGTCTCAAACAGTAATTTGTTATCCTCCAACTAAGAAGCTTAAGTTTCCAAAAGTGTCAAAGGCCTCTTGGACTAAGGAATTCGGTGCTAGAGCTTTCTGCTCTTATTAAAACCATGTAATCTAAAGTCAGTCAAACTGAGACAAACACCACAAGTTTTATTCCCATTTTCAAAGCAAAATTTTATAGGCTGTTTTTGTGCATTCCCTTTGTGATATATATGATTGCACATACCTGACCAGTTTTTAGAGTTCAGAACTGTTTGTAGGTCTGATAGAAAAGAATTAAAAATTCTATTCTTAATTTTTGATTAATAGTAAGAGACAAAGTGACTTTACTTTTTACATGCCTTTGTGGATGTGTTTGTTAAAATAGGTGGCAGTTTATATTTGGTCTTCATAGCATAACTTTAAGGCCAAACTCAAATCACTAAGAAAGCAACAGAGGCTCATAATTTGCTACAGGCCTTGAATCAAGTTAATATGAATCAGTAAAACCCTACAGCCCAGGCAGATGCTCTCTGTGTGTTTCTGTTGCATCATACAAACACATATTATAATGTTATTAAATTTTTAGAGACCCATTCTATTATAATTCTATATCTGTTTATATTCTTTTAAGGATTACATTTTTTTTGGCTGAAAGTGTGCACATTTGTAAGAAGGTGTCTGAGCTACAGAAAAGGTTGTTTCATTCAAATATTTATATGCCTTTAAGTATGCAGATGTATGTGCATGAAAAAAATATTTTCACTTTAGGAATTTTAAAACATTTAAGCTCAATGGAACCTAGTTTTAACATAATAACCTAATAACTAGTCAGAACCAGGTACCTCTGTGAGAATTTACATAATTTATTTGTCATAAAGAACAACAAAGCACATTTATTTATATAGCATCAACCTTTTTCTCCAATGATCTAACATTATGAACATATCAGATCATTTATTTCATTACTCAGTGTAAGATTACACCAATTTTTGAGCTGAAGTCCGATGAGCTTAAGTGGTAATCAGCAATAATGTATTGCTTATACCTTAATGTCACTATTGGTGATTTAGTGATTAATTATCTGACTACTGTGTAGTGCTTAAAATAATCTAAATGCATTGGGTAAATTAGTTGATCGGGAGAAAAGTCTGTCATGCAAATTCAGTTCTTACAGAACCTTCCTGTCACACTCATCAATGACAGCCTAAGTGGGTCACCAGAGTGGATGGCCCCTGTTAATTTATTTTCTCAGACATGCAATACATATTCATGATATCCTGCTGTTTGTCTGTCACCTCAAAGAAACTCTCCATCTCCTCCAAATTATAATTAATGAAAATATGCACAGTTAAGCTTAAGGGCTTGGAAGAAGAGATACTGGTATCATGTTGCACGGGGGTGCAAGGTACTGGTATCAGCAGTTGTTTGCTAATGTGGTAGAGGAAAAACATTACTTTGGCCAGTACACTCTATGTTCTTTCTTCCTGACAACAGATGCAATAGATCATGTATAAAAATATTTTTTTTTTTAAAAACTATGTATGTGTATATATATATATATAAGTATACAGAATCATTATTCACAGAGGAGCTTTTAGTCCATACGATTCTAATCCAAAGTTGTTTTTTTTTCCAGACTATCACAATAAAAGATATTCAAGCCATCCCCACACACTCAGATTTTTAAAAATTCTGCTTGCTTATTTGCCTAGGTTGAGCACTTTTTGATATATGTGTGTTTTTATCCAGAATTATCCATATTAATACCAGTCAATACCACAGCATTATATAATATAGGAAAAGATTCATTGTGTGTTTTATTTTTGTATTAACTTACAGACCTAAACAAATGCACCTCATACCTAAACTAGTGAAAATACAGAGGTTAAAACATGGAAAAAAAGGCACATTACTATGCAAGTAATGGCAAAAGCAATGGGGTAATTGTATAGTTATATGATAAATTGCTAAACCATGCTATAAATAAAATTCATCTCATGCTTCTTCAATTTATCGTTTACCTTTGACTGTCTGATCTTTTTCTTGCTAACAATCCGTCTCTTCTAACGCTGGATTGAATATTCCATGCATCTAAACAGCTTCAGACAACTGACTGTTAAGTAAAAAAGAAGAAAATCTTACTACCAAAGATTGTTCCATATGGAGCTTTTCCAGCATTTATACCTGACAAAACTCCAAAATGTGTAACTCTGAGTCCTGGAAAAGTTGTTATCATTGTGTTACGTTTTGATCTGCATTGGGTTGTGTTCTTACTCTATCTGAATCACATGTTTTCAAAACTTACAGGAAATTTCAGTTTAATAAAGCCTTTGTTTCAAGGCTGTCTTTGCTCCCTGTTAATGAATGACAACTGAGTTTATATTTACAAAAAAAAAGTTTTAAAATGTTAATTTTGTGTACATATTTGCAGTAATTTTGGATTATTTCTGGTCAGAAAGAGGGGTATTACTACAGGCAAAAAAAGGAATAACAAAATTTTAACACTTCTAGACATTTGATAAATAGTTCTTCTTTCAATAATATGTGAGAATTTCATGAGAGTGAATTGAAATGATTTTATTGCTGACCTGCCTGACTTACTTATGGCTTTGTCACTCATAAATAATGTATTCAGCCTCAACTCATGCCACTGAAACATTTATACCACAACACATAATTGTGTATGTTATATAAATATTTATTATGATGAATTATTAAAATGAGCAATGAATATTTATTCCTCTTGCAGCATGAGTACATGTATGTATGTATATTCTGTGTTCACATAAATATGCACATAAAAAATATTTATGTAGCTCTATACACATGGACATATATGTATATATCCCATGTATGTGTATTTTCATGTATATACATCCATTCATACACGTATGCACATTTAGATATACACATACAGTTGTAGTTCTGGAAGGTTATAAACATTCTCTTTATAGATATGCATTATTTACAAATGGAAGTATCCACATGAAAGTTGGAATTATGTACATTTAATATTTTTTTTATTATCTATGATTAATTCTGACAGGATCATGGTTTAGCTGCAACTACCATAACAAAGGCAGGGCAAAGGCCTCAGTCGAACAGCATCCAAGCCTCTGAAAGCATGATGTCTTTCATTAGCAAAGACTTACAACACAGGAGATTCTTTCAGTCCCTGTTTTCATACATTTGTCTGCTTATAGCAAAATGAAGAAAAAACACCGCAAAAGAAACAACCACGAAAATTACTAAATAGCTTTTGTGATACCCAAAATGTATTTAAAAGGGCAATGTTACATTGTGGTTCAAGTAGCTCCCTACAACACGTCTGGTGAATGCTGGGGCCTTTCTAAATACATCCATTTAATCCCATCTGATTTCAGTGACTGTTGGCACATTTTAAGAAATTTGTCAGGAAATCATGTGATGACACAGAGAGAGAGAGAGAGAGAGAGAGGGAAAGCTGTCTGTGACCAGTGCTAGGGGAACACAGATGAGGGAAAGTGGTTGGAAACCAGTCATGAGGTGTGTTTTCCAGTCTCTGAGAAACTTTTCATTGCACACCAACACGTAAAACATTCCAAAGCAGGATGTAGATTTGAAATATTAATAAGAATGCATTGAGCTCCATAGACAGCTGCTTATTTCCCCATTTGCTATGTACAAAGCAAAGGATTAACACTGGTGGCAATATTTGTGTCAGGCCATACTGATTAATTTAATATTCTGATTGGATGAGCAGCAGAGCTTTAACGGCTGTTAACTTTCTGGCAAGCAGGGCTGAGAAGGTGATAATGAGATTAACATTTGGAGGACCTGATTTGCTTTTGTGCTGTATTTAATTACTACTTTGACACCAACTGGTATGGATTGTGCAGATATACTGATAGGTATCCATATTTGCAAAACTATAATATTGCCTTTAAAGAAATGTGTTAAATTCTGAGGTTTCAAAAACACTTTGCACAAGACATGAAAATTATGTAATCTCATGCTCAATTAATAGCATCTTAAAAAGGATATTTGGAGCAAGCAGAGTGCCTACAGGGAATGAAGAAAGGTATTAACCAGCAATGAAAGTCATACATTAAAGGTTAGGAAATAAAGTAATAATATAGGTTTCCAAAAATTGACTGTGATGATCAAGCTGACTTAGATTTAAAAAGTGAAATTAAAAAGATCGCAAGATCTATGAATAAAAGCAGAACGGAGAGGAAAAGTAGATATTAATGCAGTCAGGTCTGCTTAAAGATTTTGGCATTTCTTTCTTCCTCTTATAAAAGAAGCATGGTTTGCCTCATTTTTCAGGAAGAAGAGTCATGTAAAGTCATTAATTAAGAGATAGGGTAAAAAACATAGAAAAAAATGCAACCTTTCCCTAAAACCAACTCATAATTGCTGAACCCAGTTTTCTGAACAAATGGAATGTGATGGTGACCAGCCATGGATGAAAGGAGAACAGACAACAGACAAGGCTAGCAAGTTGGAGGGTATTTTTTGTAGAGATGCCTAGCAATCACCCTTGGGAATAGTCTTAAGGACTTTTTCTATAAGATTTGCTAAAGGTAGGAAGATAACATTTGCTGATTGAAAATATGAATTTATACATAAAAATTAATGCTGTTATTATTTGATTTATCAAAAAAAGCTTATTAGGACTATAGCCAATTTACATACAGTTTAGCGTTTGAGTAAGCATAGTGTTTTAAATGTGTATCCTCTAAACACACAATTTGTACTTGTGTGTGCAATATCATATACATTGTTCTCAGTTTTCACTGGCTGACCAAAACACATATCCAATTATCTTGCCCTCCAAGAATGAAACTCAAGAGAAGCCTCCTTTTAGACAGCTATTGTTTTGGACCTAACTTCAGGGTGAAATAATAATTGTGAAAAAAGCTGAGCACACTGGGACTGTTAATACAAACTGTGTGTGTCCTTCAGGACAATTCTTCTCTCAAGAGCAGATGTATTGCAAGACAGGAAATAGAATCCAATTGACATATATACAAAAGCCCATTTTGCTGTTTGACAACTGCAAATACAATTTTCACACACTGTGTAAGTTCATTTGCACTGTTAGTGCAGTGGAAAAGGCCTTAGGCTAAAGGAGAACCAAGTGTTTTGCTTCAGGTACTGCTGTCTCTGTAATAACTAATTGATATCCCTTGCAGCCCTCTTTTGCTGATGGAATAAGTGTAGTCTAGGTATCAAAGGTCAGGTTCACCAAAAGATATGCTGGGATGATTTTCTTTCTCTTCTATTGATTGTTTTTGTCTTATTAAGCATATTATTTATTTTAATATCACATTTATAATATTTTACTCCCTCACACCACTGAAAAATTTACTCACTGATTTGGGATCAATGATATGAAATGACAGAACGTGTTGTTGGACTACAAGGAAGTGGTGCTGGTGTGAACTGGTGATGTGTAGAACCCAGCCACCTTTCCCATCAGATTTGTGAAAACCAGACAGACCATCCAGTTTCAGCCTTTGATACTGTTTCAGCTTCAATGTCAACTTCACAGAAGCTGTTTAACATAACTTCAAAGCTAAAACAGCCAAATGAGAC
Source organism: Platyrinchus mystaceus (assembly GCA_035041135.1). Lineage (NCBI taxonomy): Eukaryota > Metazoa > Chordata > Aves > Passeriformes > Tyrannidae > Platyrinchus > Platyrinchus mystaceus. The sequence continues at coordinate 97,923,144 of JAWWLV010000121.1, read as the reverse complement.
AGACAGCCCTGAACCAACTGAAGGAGGATCTACTGAGCTGCTGTGACCAGATATGTAACACAAGAGGTTGTCCTAAATGCTTCAACAGCATCATTCAGGAAATCTGCCATCATCCTGGCGTGCTAAGTACATCATGTACCTGCTGCACAGGTCCAGCAAAAGGACAATAAATCTGATGCTTGTGGGATTCCTTAGATTTGCTGTGCATCTGTCATGGTTTTCATTTATACAAATGCAACCATGAATTTTTAATGTCCATAAGGGTAAAGGATGTCTTAAATCTTAAGCTGATTAAGCCATCAGTTCCCACACTTGTTTCAAATTCCTTTCTGAATGACCAGAGCTCAATGTCCCTTCAACTGCAAAGCTCTCAGGACTAATAAGAGAAATAAATTTCAGCAAGGCAATAATGGAATTAATAATTGATTACACTTAAGAATTTGCATCCACTTTGCTAGGTCTGGAACTTTAATTTCAAGTCTATAGTGTGTTTTTTTGCTTCAAATCCACAGTGCCTTCCCAGGAAATCTTAAAACTCTAAAAAAAAAATAGACTTACGAAAATATCTACAGTAAAGGTTGAAAGTGTCCAGACTGACTTCTGGCTCTTTGGCACCATAAAAGGAAAATTGTCTGAACTGTTTTGAGTGGCTTTGCTGACTGATCAGATGTAGGAGACCTTTCCAAGGGTCTCTTACTGAAAAATCTGACACAGACATTTCAGAAATATTTTCTGAGTTGTTGAGGAGACTGAGTAACTATTTGGTGGAGGAACAGTAAACATCATGACTTTGCCTAGACCTAACAATCAAACCAAGAAATGTTATAAAGAGCAAGATAAAAATGTTAATAATTTAAAGAAAAAATTCTTAATAATACGCAAAGGACAGACAAATTTACATTTGAGAAGTAGTAGTAGTTTGTGCTGAAGTGTCCGTGTTGCAGATATATATTTCTAACGGTGCCTTCCAGTCACACCCTGGACATTACACATCTGTCTGCCCACTAGAAGCCTTTTTTTTTTTTCCTCTTTTTGTTTACTTCACTAATATTTGAAATACAATCCAAGGCATCTTGCTTATTAAACTGGAGAGACTTCAAATTTGCTTTTGTACAATCGGAGCTAATTGTCTGAGACAATTTACATCCATCAAGTGCAGTGTTTTATGGCTTTCAGACTCAGTGTAAAATGAATAAATAAGAGAGCTGAAATCATTATTCTCTTTTATTACTGGAGATGTGCTGGCTAATCTGAGAGCAATTTGAATGCTAGAGGCCCTTCAATCACTGGACAACTGTCAGGCTCTATCTACGGCCCCTAGTTCACAACCTGTACCACTTAGTAGACTCCTCTTTTTCCTATCCCAAACATTTCACAGGCAAAAACAAAAGTTGGAGTTAGTTATGTAGCATGTGTATTTTTTTCTTTTTTTGTTTGAAGAGTTATTTGGAAAGATTTATATTTTTACTCTTTGGTTAAGCCTGGTCGAGACTTAATTTTCATGCTGTTGGAGTGATGCTCTGATAATTTTCTTATGAGAATTTTAAGATTTCATTGTTATTTTAGCATCATTATCAGGTAGAAATCAGAGAAAAAGTAGACCATCTGTCAATTGCCACTATCAATTTCCCTCATCTTCCCAGAGGTTGCAGCTGCTGTACACAGAACTACAGAAATGTACAAGGGAAAGAACAAATGGAAAATTGTGGGGGAAAAAAAGTGGGGATACATATCTGTGAGGCAGGCCATAAAAAAATAACTGTGGGGGACAGAGAGATTTAGCGAGAGAGGAAACAACATTTGAGGGATATGAAGAGAATAAGCATGCAAAATAGTTAGGTAAGAAAGAAAAAGAAACCAGACAGAGACAATGTTTATATGAAAGAATTTGGAAATACTTTTTGAAAACTATGAGAAAAAAAGAGGAGGCCTGGGAAAAAAGAAACTATAATTGGGAATAGAATAGGAAACACGTAGAGAAAATAAGTAGCTAGAAGTGAGGCATCATAAGAATGAAGATTTTAGATGACAGGCTACAGATAAGCTTCAAAGATGAAGAAAAGTTCAGTTAAGGAGAAGATTATCTGTTGCATGAAAAAAACAGATTTTTAATTTGCAATAACACAAACTATGCATTACATTGAAGGAAATATCTGAAAAAAAAACACTTCCGTAATGTTGACATCAGAAATTCCACAGCAGATGTACTTATCCTACACTCCTTATTTCTTCCCCCTTTTTTCCAGGCCAGTAGATGCCTTTATATTGGAAGATATCCTGATGAGAATTGCCCCTTGAGTATCCAACAGTTTTACATGATGTTGGTCTATGGCTGCAGAGCTCAGAGAAGGAGCAGGCAGTCAGGGATCACCAGGTGCCAGAGGAAGCTTTATTCCAGGCCCACAAAAGATACAAATTCCCAGACAGCCTATGTCAATCCTGGTATTGTCAATCAATGCTAGGTATTTTTACCATAAAGGTCACTTACTCTTTGAATGAAGTGTGTCTGGGTTTCAGTATCATTTAGCAAGGAAATCATATTGTCTTATTATCATCCCATGAGATACACTAAACAGCAGATCACAATGTATTTTTCTAATAACAATAATAATATACATCATTTTATCATTTCCCCCTTCTATTATTTGCCACCTACAATAAATGATCTCATTCTTTTTATTCACGCTATGAATTTCTTTGCACAACTTCAATCATTGTTGCTGCCCTTCCATAAATTATCTTCTGTCTCTGATTTGACCAGGAGTGAGCACAGTATTTTGGATGCGGAGCTACCACTGAGATATATGTTGTACTACTTACAGCTATCAAGTGTTCCTTCTTAAGTATTCAAACAAACTACTTGGAGAATCCATGGTACAAATGCCCATGGGTAATTTTCAGTCTCGAGGGTTATGAAAGTGCCTCCTGCAGGTTTATTCATATTGGAAAGCTTTTTGATAGAAGTCCATAAGTCCAAGCAAATGTTCTTGCCAAACACCAACTTTGAAACACAGATGATTTTTTCTGCATTTAATACCATATGCATCCTTTATTCCTCCATGTAGTAAAACTTACTTATGTCCATTAATCATAAATTCAAGAAAATTCAGCAAATTTATGAAACCGAAGTTGCTTTAGGAGTATTCAAACATGCCTATAAAATGTAAAATAATAAACTAAATTAAGCTGAGCTAGAAACCTCTATTTCTGCTTAATCTCCTAACAACAAAACTCTAGTTCCCTTTAAGTATACTTTAAATGCAGACTTCTCCCCAAAACTACAAGAAGCTTTACAAAGTAATTAATTACTATGTTGATATAGGAAGAATTGAATATTATACTGTCTTGTTCTTAAGAAACCGTAATAGGGTCCTTTTGAATTTCTGAGGTCTAGTGCATGGTTTCATATCTAACAACTTGCTTGGATGTTCCAGGACTGTCATGATTTAACCCCAGTCAGCAGCTCACTCCCCACTGGTGGGATGGGGGAGAGATTCGGAAGAGTAAAAGCAAGAAAACTTCTTGGTTGAGATAAAGACATTTTAATAGGTGAAGCAAAAGCTGCATGCACAAGCAAAACAAAACATAGGCAGGCAGGTGGTCAGCTAGCTTTATATGTTGAGCATGCCACCACGTGATATGAAATATCCTTGGGGTCAGTTGGGGTCTGTCCTGGCTGTGTGCCCTCCCAACTCCTTGTACACACCCAGCCTCTTTGATGTACAAGGAGCGGAAAAGGCTTTCATTCTGTGCAAGCATTGCTCAGAAATAACAAAAACATCCCTGAATTACCAACGCTATTTCCAGAACAAATCTAAAACACAGCCCCATGCCAGCTCCTATGAAATAAATTATCTCTATCGCAGCCAAAACTAACACAAGGTCATTATCAGTAGTGATACATTACAGAGCCTGATTTACACAAGTGTCTCATGTTTCTCTATATATGTAAACCTGGTGCTGTTCATCCATGGTCTGTCACATGGAGACCTTGAGATGGTAGAGCAGTCACTCACTGTTTTTGGACTGAAGCCACCTAATATTCTCCCAGGCAATTTGGTTGTGCTGTTTGGAATTATTGCCTGACGACAGTCTGCATGATGCTACCGTCTTCTGGAGGGCAGAAGAAGGTAGCATTGTGGCTGCACTATGTGACATCCAGTTGTCTCCAGCACTAGTAAACTGATATTGAACTCCCAGGTATATTACACCTGCAAGTACAGAGGTAGATGGAACACTGGCTGATATACTACATTGTGGTGGGGGAAAAACAGTTCTCCCCCTGAAGTTGAGAAAATGGTAACCCCCAGGGGGTGGTGATCCTTAGAATTAACCCAATCAGCGCTCCTGCAAAATATAAACATATCACCCAGACCGGAAAAGAGGGGAAGTTACAGTTTGTCTAGTTGGTAGAAGTAGCCATGTTCTAAGACACAAGGAGCAAGGGGCAGAAGCCCCTCTGGGGGCTAGGCCCCCCCCCCAGCCCCAGCTGGGGGGCTGCAGGGACTTGGAACAGTGTGGACTGGGCCGAGTTCTGTAGCCGAGAGCTGGGGGAAGCTTCTACACCAGAAGCAGCAAAGGATGCGGCGGCGGGACAGCACTGACCGAGAAGAATGGCACAAAGCCAAGAGATAAGGAAGAAGCAGCAGAGCTGGCATTGCAGCCAAGAGAGGAAAACTCGTGGCAAGGAGAGTTGGAGTAAGAACTGAAACCAAAACACCCCAAACTCCCTTGAAATCCCTCCTATAATGGAGGGGGGTGGACTCTGGAAGTTACAAAATACAGCATACACTGCAAAGAAAAGAGCTGAGGAGCTCAAGGCGTCCCAAAGTTGGATGGGGACGGCCGATAGGATGTGGAGGAGGGCTCTGCCCCCC
>JAWWLV010000121.1:97907959-97918167 GCA_035041135.1 Platyrinchus mystaceus | reverse complement strand
TATTCCCTTCCCCCCATTTGAGTCTCGTGTGGTGTCTGGAAAACCCATCTCACACTAGATAGAGATGAGGGAGGGGGACTTGAACTCGGGAATTGGATTTTGGGGCTCTCAAACCATTACATACATAAAGCAATAAACAGTTATTTCTAAAAGAGATTGCTCTGAAAAGTGAAGGATGCAGTAATATCTCCTTATAACTAATCAGGAACTGTAAGATGAGTGACTGCCATGTTTTGAAAACCAACTAGTGCATCAAAATAAATCACTTGATTTTTACAGAGCTAAGCTTACAGGATACGTAGCCCCTCTCAAAGCTCATCAATAAATTTCACAAGAAAGGAATAGAAAGAGAAAAAACATTGGATTTTGGATAATCTTGAAGATAAACAGCCTTGTTGCAGTGAAAATAGAGTTGTTTTGATAATATAGTCCCAAATTTCCACAAGAAAACATCAACTGAATAGGCAACTTAGTCCTGTTTCCTGGATCCCACAGATGTACTGCTGACATTTGCAAAAAGTCTCCCCTAAGGTGTGGAGGGTGTAGATGACTCAGATAATACACTGCTAAAATATAGCCTATATTTTTTTTTTTAAGATATTACAGTTAATGTGCCATAAGATTTAATAAACAGTATGTAAAATGCTTTGAGATTTTCAAATATTCGGAAGTGTGACATTGCTTTTTTCACTGCACCTTTATAATTACAATCCTTCAACAGCCAAATTACAGTACCTAATATGTGTGTTATTTTTGTGAACTGTTGTCTTGTATTTCAAAAGTAGGTTGCTCTATATTTTTTTCCTGAAAATAAAAAGAAGAACAAAGGGGAAGAAAGAGCTTAGTAAATCTGTTTTACAGATGATTTTCCACTAAACTCAAGCATTTACACCATTGTAGCTGTGATCAGATTAAAATTTATTTTAGTGCAGATTGATGCTACTTTAGTGACCTATGCAAAAGCATGGAAGAGAAATGACTAATAGTAATCTCTATTTGAGAAATTATATGTCAGGTACAGTATGAGGTAAATGATCCTCTGAGGTTGTACATGAATTAGACACATACAATAATTGTGCAGGGATAAGTATTTGTGAATTATTTTTAAATAGAAGTCTTCAAAACCTGTACAATAATAGACTAGATGCTGCAATTCTCAGTGAGCACTGAGAACACTTGAGAACCCATATCCTCAGGTTATGATCTGACTTTGGTGGATCTGCAGATTAACAGTAGCTGAGGGTTTGGTCCCTAAACTAAACATGTGAATGGGTTTTTTTTCTGCATCAGACACCAGGGATTATGAAGTCTGTTTTAGGTAGTGGTCAGGAAGAGATGCTTAGGGAAAGAGCATAAAATCAAAGTAAGTGTAGTTTCTTTTACATTCTTGCAAATAGGGCATTATAAATGAAAATAGATGCTGCAGTAAGACTAATAGGGGCCAAGGAAAGGAAGAAGATATCTCTGCTTGGATGTACTATAAAACCAAATTTCATAATAATGTTAGAATTTAATTGTGCAGTTTACTCCCAGGTTCTGGTCTCCTCCACTTGTCCACATTTAGTAAAGCTTAGTTTATTTCTATCTCCTATATTGGAATGAACAGTCTAGTTCCCTCTAAAACAAATCCCAGATTTATATTCCTGAAAATATTTTAAACTAGACTGATCCCAGCATTACCCCGTATGGAAAATAACATACCAGTTTTGGTTCCCTTCACCCTATACAGTCTTCTAGAACCATCCCACTATCAAAAACTTCCAAACACTCTCATGCTATAAATCGGAGTATGTCACATATGGCGGTTGTTTCATGTCATAAAGACAGTAAAAGTGGAAGGGAAAGTGGTGTCAGCAGCATCTCCACTCTTCTGCATTTGTATCTAACATAGGAATGTGTTTCAGCTCTATCTCTAATTACATTTAGAGGAGGAATACTTCAAAATTACATCTAGGGAAATACCAAGAGGCTACCTTAATACTGGATTCTTTGGCTGCTCTGGTTAGGGCAATGTCATAGAATCATAGCATCAGCCAGGTTGGAAAGGACCTCTGAGATCAAGTCCAACCCTTGATCCACTAGCACTGTGGTTACTAGACTATGGCACTAAGTGCCACATCCAGTCTCATCTTAAAAACTTCCAGGGACGGAGAATCCACCACTTTCCTGGGCAGCCCATTCCAATGTCTTTTCATTATCCTTTATTGCATAGATTGGTCCTTTGGTGATAACTAAAACTGGGGATTAAGGTTCTGGTGTCTACCGATTTGAGAGCAAATCTGTAGCTTGGTTTTGTGAGGTTCAAGGAGTTAGAGGGGGACCTGGTGCTAAAAATTTATTAGATTTTCTTTTTGTGTAGAGATTAGTCCTTATAATAAAAAATTTCCAAGTTGACCTAGAGTTTGGGAATACAACCTCTAATTATGTTATTTATTACTGGGCTTTTTAAGGCCCAAGAACTAGATAGAAAGAGGTATTCAGAACTTCTAAAATCTGTTTTCCTGTAATCTATTTTTAACTTTTACAGGCCCTGGAGAAATGGAGTCAGCGACTGTTGATGAGGACCAATGTTGCTTTTTATTTCTCTTTTTTGTTTTGTTTTCTTTCTGTTTTTCTTTTTGTTGTTTTTGTTGTTGTTATTGTTGTGGGTTTTTGTTTGGTTGGTTTTGGGTTTTTTTTGGTCATAGTTACCAATCCATTTGGCATCTTTATATTTGGTTTAGCTTTGGTGTTATGGCTTAGTAAGAATTAGTAAGAACTGATCACTAAACTATAATTAAATTTAGAGCTAGGCCTGCAGTTCCATGTAGAATTTGGGAATATAAAGCTTCAAAAGTCCAGTTCATTACTACAGAGTTAGAAGTTAGGAAAATGGAATGCTGTTCACAGAAGACAGTATCATGTGTTTCATTCACTATAGGCTGTAAGTAGAGACAGGAGAAGAGTGTGAGTTTGCGTAGGGACTTTGGAATAAACCCTCAAAATTCCATTTTGTTAACAGTCACTGAAGGGCCCACAGAATTACGTGAAGGTCCAATGAGTCATGTTCTCTTTTAAGACACAACTGGTCTTTCAATAATTAAAGTTAAGTTTAATTAGGGTTAGAATTCAGGGGTGTTGTTAGGGTTAGAATTTGAGAATGCACACATTCAGAGCCATGATTACTTCTGGATTCAAAAGTGCCTGCAGGGCTAGGAAGAGGGCATAGTGTTAATAGGATCAAAATAATAGGATCTCATTTAGCTCAGGGATTTATTTCCTGGCTCTAATTACCATTATAGTAAGGATAGGGCTAGGAATAAAAAGGCTTGAAAAATCTGTGTTTTCCAGCTCTAGTAGTGAGACTTTCAAGGACTGCAGAGTCATGTAGGAAGCTGGGCACTTAAATGAACTGTGGGAGTAGTTAAGGATCTTATGATTGCAACTTGATTATCTAATTAATTTGCAAGCTTTTATTTTGGTGTGTACAAACAGACATCAATGGATTAGGAAGCTAGTTTTTTTATCAGATCTATCCTCTTCCTTATGGACCTTTCAACTTGCAGGATGTGAGGGCTCTGCACAAGTTTATAAGGTTTTGAAATTATAAGCTTAATTGGTCCACTTAACCAACATATCTGCCAGAATCTGCAGAGTGAAAAACAGAATTAGTATTCATAACCACCATGTCCTCATCTTTCTTTAAGACACCTTTACTACAGGTTTATGATTAAGGGGACAGTAGTGCTGGAATTCAGTCTGGGTTCTCACAGCAGTGCAGGAAACACACTAAGAAAGATGATGGTGACAGTTCTTTTACATCCCTAATACTGTCAGTGACCATCATCACGGCTCCTGCTGGTGATGAAAGTAGTGGGGATTGATGGTGGTCTCCTTTTCAGCCTGGAGAGAAGTGCTGGCAGTGGTGATAGCTGCAGTTGAGGGTAAGATTTGGTGATGTTTAGGATGGTTCTGAGAGTGATTTAGGGATTAGTTTCTCTCAGCTCACTTCTTAAGGATAGTCAGCAGGTCACTTTATCAGATCTTCAGAAGATCCTGACCATCTCTGATTAGGATTAGGATTCTGTTCCCTGACCTTAGATCATACAAGCTATTGTATTCTCTTCAGACACTCTGAAATAAGAAGTCAGTAGAACTTCAATATGAACTACTTTCCTCTGTAAAGCTTAGCTGTGAAGTTAGGAAGAGGTCAAGGTTCCAGGAAAAGCTGGTGCCTTGTAGCTTTAAGAGAACTACACTTGAGTCACAAAATACAATATATTGTCTGTGGTCTCAATCACCTCAGCTACTGAGCCCAGCATTTGTCTCAGGTTGTATAGGGCAAGTGTCTCTTCAAAAGACCAGAGGGTTTTTTGTTCTTGAAACTCAGAGAGTAGTTGTAGGGATTTAGAAGATCAGTCTGTCAATTCACTCATCCCATCGTCCTTTACAGATGGTTGACATGTTATCAAATTGCAGACAAAAATGTCATTAGTGTTATGAGTGGGCAGTAAAAAGATAAAGGAACTCTATATTGGTATACTTTTGTAAAGGATTTTGAGATAGGAAAAGAGCTGATCTTTAAAGTTGCCATTGTTGCCATCATCTTCCAGGTGGTGGGCTCATCGGGTTTGTATTTAAACATAAAGGACACGTAAGTATGGTCAGGACTTGGTAGTTTAATCCTTTAGGGAATAGGTTTGGAGAGCATGCAGAAGTCAGGAGGGGAATCATGTTACCACCATCAGAGCCAACCTGCATGAGTTCTGGCAACAATGAGAGGATTCAGCTCAGAGGGAGAGAACTTATGTGTCACACCTCAGGGGGTCTTGAGACTGAGTCAGAAACTCTCTGTCCATCAGTACACTGAAGACATCTTCTATAAAAAGCTAGTTCAAGTAATTGAGGATTAGGTGGCTACAGCCAGATGTAAAAGACAATTTAATATAAAAATATGTTTGATAATTAGAAAAAATGCAATAAATCCATAATTACAACTTCACTGGCTACAAAACAAAATAGAGTTAAGGAACAGATATAAAACTAAGAAAACTGTAAGTGTTGATAGCAGTGCAAAATGTTTTGTATGAATGACTCACCCAAGAAGAGTAACTTGAGGATATGCTGACTGCAAGGAGTTATGACACTGCTGCATCCATGCCATGACAGTGATAAAACTCTCCAGTTCAGCACCAGTTCAGTGTAAAGGAAACTGTAAATTAGGTTGGCAGGAACCCGAAACCCTTGGAATTAAAATGAAAGGGAAGACAGCTCTTACTTTTAATAAAAAGACAGAATCTAAAGACAGGTGAATCATTTCAGGCATAGAAGCTACTTTTCTGTAGCTTCTTCTATTTCTAATTCCTAAAGTGAGCAGATTCCTCCCTGGGACTCTGCTATGATCAGAAGTTCTAACCCATGTGTTCCTTGTCTTTGGCAAGAATGCAGAGACAAAACTCACTATTAAAAAAAAAAATTGTCTTACTATTGCAAAAACAATACTGGAAGCACTAACAGTAGGAAACAAAATGAAAAAAAAAACTTTCATGTGATATTTTAGTCCAGTTTTGTATACTGTAAAAATGCAGAGACCATTGTCTTGGGATGAAAAAGGAACAAGTAGTCACACAGAAGAGCATCCCACTTTTGGAGATGTGGGTTTTTGAGCACTTTTTCCTCTAACCTTAGTTCCTAGATTTAATTTAAATTTAAATAATTGTGGTGCAATTTACTTAGCTATTTGAACTTACCCATTGGATTTTGATGGAATAGTGAGATGTGAATAGACAACACAAACATAGTATTCCACTTATACAGGAGTGATTGTTCCTCTTCTTTTTCTTGTCTTTGGTCAGCATCAAATCCAGAAATATCTTTTATTTTGTCTGTGTTACAGACTCTGCAGAAGATACTGACAGTTTGATCCTTTGACATTTAAATGAATAAGGAAAAACAAGACTTATTTGATTTTTGGTCTGGCTCTAGACTTGACAATAAGAGATCAAACAAGTTATAGAAGTGTGAAATGAAGGAGGTAGAGGGGAAAAAGGAAAGTCATCGGTATTGAATATTCAGTCATCAAGCATGATTAATGCAAGTGATTTAAGGGCAAAAACTGCAAAATAATAAAGCTTTGACTGTTTTCCTGATATAGCTGTTATTAAACATGAATCGATACTTGAAAACACACTTATGTCAGTCAAAATTTTGCAAGTAATAATAGAATGTAGGATAGATTATGGCAAAACATTTAGACTGAATAAGACTTCAAGTATATTCCTTTTTGGCTATTCATGAAAAGAGATCAAAAGCAAAGTCTGAAAGAACTGATAGCTAAATGTTAATAATACATTCAATGTATTAGTAGGGAGGTCAATATTATTTTAAAGTTATTTATTAATGATATAATTTGTCCAGAGTAATAGAAAAAATTTCATGTGGAGAATTGAAAGGGTAGCAAGTAGCCTAGGTCTCCTTTATTCAAAACAAAAGGGAGGATGAGCAGAGAATGTGTCTGGAATGTACTAAAAGAAAGCAGGAAGACTATGACAGACAACATCAAGCCTTTTGTAGATAAAGAGACCTGTTTCCAAAAAAATAACTGCAAACTCAAACATATTAAACACTCAACTTTTGTTTTTGAAAGTTACATTTCTCACCTTACTCTCCCACAAGACTATTTGATTCTAAGGATTAAATGTTCTTGTAGTGAAATAATTTTGCAACTTCCTTTAGTCTAACTTAACATCTTAATTTTCATATGGATGTTAGAGCTGCATCATGCCAATATGTAAATACCCTTTATAAGCAGAATTATTCTGATGTAATGAATCTTACAGTTTAGGAACACAAAACCCATCACACCCTCATTGTTCTGATAATAAAAAAAGATCTTGAACTACAGTTTTCATTGCCCAAGTGACTCCACAGAGAGTTGAGGAGGCAGCTGTATAAAAGGTGAAAATTCTGCTGCCTTTACTGTTGATTGCCACATATGTGTTCCTTTATCTAGGAAAAGAAGAAATGTTAGGAAGGTGAAAGAAAGAGACAAAGTAAAAAGAATGAAATGGAATGGGCATGCTGGACCCCATTAATTCCTGAGTTAACTGCTGAGTGTGTCACAGCCCACGTGAATTCAGTTTGCTTTAACATATTCTATACCTACGTAGTGAGGCAAATCAGGTTCTTCTGATCTTCAGGTTGGATCACTATTTCTCCACTGTAAATGACACAAAATGCTGCTGAGTGAGAGATTAGCCCTTAAAATTATGAAGCGGCCACCTACATGATGACACAAGATGAACAGTGATTAGGCAGTTCTGAGACAGGTGGAGAGTTATCATGAGAGCACAAAAGACAGCAGAACATAAAGGGAGGGCAATGACTAAGCAAACCTGGAAGACTTCAGAGTGACTGATGGCTCCCAGTCTGTGAAGGCAACAGGACAAGATGGCAACAAAAGCAAATATGGACTTCACTGGGTGGGCAACAAGTGGTAACAGTATAACTGTGCTAAAATTGTCAATTTTTGGAGCATCTAACAGGAAATATCTGGGAATTGTGTGCTCTGATTTACAAAAGCCCACTTTTCTCATTTCTGGCTACTAAGAACACTCTACTTGTATTACTTATGTAAAACAGTTACAAGGTAATATAATATTTGCAGGAAAAAAGTTAGAAACCAAATGCAAATATAATAGCGAATATCTGTTTTTTAAAAAGTATTTTTTAATATTTTAAAGTTATATGGATTTTTTTAAGACTTCAGGAACATTGCAACAGCAAAGGATGAACATTATTTTTTTTTTCATTTTTTTCTTTAAGTTAAAACCTTCTTTTTATTCAAGCCTGGAAATAGATAGATAGGGCTTCAGTATACAGTCAGTCATACAAACTTCTCACAACCTTACAGTGGCTTTTTCATTTTATTATTATTAGTACTTGTACCAAGGTGGGAATTTTTTTATTTAGGGACTGGATTTTTTTGCCTTATGGCTGCTTTTGGAAAGAGTACCAGCCCATTCTTTCTGTCATATTGCTTATTTGAGAGGAGACTAAGTCAGTCCAATCAATGCTGCATTTCTTTTTTCCCCTGAATACTTTGATGTCACATTAACTTGTCCTGGTTTTGGCCAGGACAGAGTTAATATTTTCCAAGTAGCCATGAGGGGGTGGAGCCTGGAGCTGTGTGGGCATGTCTAGGTTGTTATTCTCTATCATCTCAGGTCTCCAACAGGGGGGGAGTGGGAGCAGAGAAGGGGTGGGAGTGGGGAGCAGAGGTAGGGTCCCTGTTAACCAAAAATTGTTTTTAACCGAATAGATCTCTTTGTCCAGTTAACAGACAACAGGCAACCACCATGATTTTCCTCAGGATAGGCCTATTATTTGTCTGCTTTGGCCTTTACTTCCACTACTGACAATTTCATTGCTGGCACAGCCCCTCATAGAAGCCTTTAGTACAGCAGCATGAGCATCACTCCCTAGCTCTGGTTTTCTCTAGTTGGTACTGCACAGTACCACAACATTTGCATGCCACAACATTTCTACTGTTAAACTATCTACTTTTTCTAACCTAATGGGTAGGAGTGTTGTATTCCTCTCATCCTCATTGGTACCTGACACAGACCTTTAAGAGAGTGGCATTTCAGCACATCAATGACATAGGAAAGCATTTTTGGCTTTTTTCTTGTAGAGTTATGCTGGCTGATAGCATATCAAAAATATGCCTGTAGTTAGAAACCATGTAAGAGTTTCTGGAAACTAACACTGTTTTGCATGTATATGGAGATATTAGTGTGTTGCATGGAGAAAAGCCTAGTAATATGGCATTACTGACCACCACATCACATTCAAGTTATTTTTTTTCTTTTGGTGATGGTGTCAGTTCTAGGGCCTGTGTGAACAATAGCTGTCTCTAAATACTATATAAAAGAAAAAAGAGACGGCTTTCTATAATATTTGCCAATAATTTGCAAATCTTTCACATAGATTTTTGAAAAGCTGAGTTACTCAAAATAAATCCATGATTATGCAATTCAAGGCTGGACAGGGGAAGGAGAACCTGTAAATGTAAAAGTGAATAGAAAAAATTATAGTTTGCATACCATAATGATTTGTGTGTATATGCTTATATGTATGTGTGTATGCATACTACTGTGAACTGCTGGATAGAGATGGAACTGTTCTTTTATCAGATCACTATTGCTGAGCAGTAACAGTCTTCCTTGAGCACAGGAACAGAGACAAACACAAGCTTTCGATGAGCAGCAAGATCTAGCTGTGTGTCCTATTGACTGCGAGGGTGAGAACAGATGTGTGGTGCTGAGCAGGAGAAGACAAGAATGCTGTGTCAAGGGAACCAGGGCAAAACACAAGATGCAGCTTTGGTTATGAGCCTTGGAAACTTTTTCCTGGCAGATTGGTGCTTTCAGAACAGCAGATTCTGAACTTTTTGGTCTGCATTCCTGGGATGTTTCAATTGACCACCGTGTCCCAGACGCTGTCACATGCAAAGTCCTCTGTTCCCCCAAATCCTTTCTAAATAGACAAGGGAATCACCTATAATCTATCTTTGGAAGTTTTCCCAGTGAGCATGTGCAGTATTTCTACCAGATGGATCTTTTCTCTTGCAAGAAGTTGGTGCTGTGCTGGTTCAAAATGTGGAACTAGGTAGCCCATTATTGACAGGTGAAAAAGAAGAATATGGAATTCATTAGACAGTTTGCCTCTGCTTTGCTTCCTAGTTAATAAGGTGATAAAAGGACCTAGTATCATAGTTCAAGTAAGTAAGAACATGGATAACTGACTCCAAATCTTAAAAGGATTAAATGAGCTAAAACAAAATGAAGTAGTCTCTGCCAACAGTTGTACTCTTGCAGTTACTTGGAAGCCAGGAAGACTGTGTGATGTTACTTCCACCAGATTTAACCCATTGTATATAAATCAAATGGAGTTTTTCACATAATGGCTAAATATCTCAGATGCAGTAAATCCACAAAACTCCCAGAGGCCCAAAAAATGCAGGCAATTTAAAACCCTTCAGGACTGCTAGCAGCAACATTTCAAAGTCAGGAAGGGATGATACCTAGACTTGGAAAAGGCTGGGAAAACACCTTCAGTGGAGATAATAAAACTTTTCCTCTCTGTCTCTCCCCCTTCCTTCCTTCCTTCCTTCCTTCCTTCCTTCCTTCCTTCCTTCCTTCCTTCCTTCCTTCCTTCCTTCCTTCCTT
>JAWWLV010000121.1:97894963-97907771 GCA_035041135.1 Platyrinchus mystaceus | reverse complement strand
TCTTTCTCTTTTTCTCTTTCTGTCTTTCTTTCTCTTTTTCTCTTTCTGTCTTTCTTTCTCTCTTTTTTCCCCCCTCTCTCTTTCTTTTCTCTCCTCTCTTTCTTTCTCTTCTTCCTTTTCTTTCTCTCTTTCTTTCTTTTCTTTCTTTTCTCTCCGTTTGTAGCCTCTTCCCATGGTTTCAATTCAAAATTGTTTTAAAGAAGAAAGAAAATGACCAAGAAAGCCAGATGTGGGCTGTAAAGTAAGCAACACACTACTAGCCAATGAATTTTCATTTACTTTTCTACAAATTTTGCCTACAACATCTCAAAACTGTTTTCTATGACAGATCTGTGAAAAGATATAATCGGTCTCTGAGGTAGCTATTTTATGTAGTTCAGGCTGTAGACTATACATTAAAGTATCAGCATGGTGTTCCCCAATGGATCTGCTTTGTAGCTAGTTTTCTCTGTGGTTAATTCACATTTAAATTCTAATCTAGTTGTGTAATGTGGATTTCATCGTACTTTAGACAACTGAAAGTTGTAGTGAATTCCTGGGTTGAATTGCCCTCAGGAGATAATTTTTTTTTAACTTTATCTAGAGATTGAGCCTTCGATAGCCAGTTTAGATTTGGGGTTCACATAAATATAGCTGAGGCAGACATGATCCTAAAACTCATCAGTCAATGTCTTTATGATGCCACTCTCCTAAATTTTGGAGTGAATCTCATAATGTAAAACCTCATACTGCATTTTGATCACTGATTTCCAGTATGCTGTGATTGCATTGCACGAGTCTTTCTGCATTGCTGTCAAAATGGGAAAAAATAATCCAGAAGTCCAATGCCCTAGGAGCACTAGGACTTCTATTTTATAAATACCGGAGTAGTTTTCAGATCAAATAGTGACAGTAGGAAGGCTGATTGCAGAACTCTAAAGACCAGTGTGTTACAACCTGAATATGTATTAGTGTATTAGCACAGATACTGACACCTCCATCCACACAAAATTAGTTCTGGATAAAAGCCATAAAAGCTATTAAAAAGAAAAGTAGTAGCTGAAATGCAAAGCTATGTGGGACAGAGTTGGTAAATTCTACAATCTCACTTCTGTAAGGTGACCATTTTTACCTACATTATGCGGAATAAAAAAAATGCAGAATGGACTAAAAAAAAAAGTAAGCAGCATTTCAGAGATTGACTCAACTGAATGAATCAAATATTATGTATTATTTATTGCAGCTCTTGATTTGTGAAAGTGTATTTCTCAGAGTATTCTCCCTTCTCTATTCTTTATATTCTCAATTGCTTCAACGTATTTTAGACATTCAGATGAGAATTTCAATATCTTTCATTTACATATCATGTTTCATCGTCCTATAGCACTTCACAAATGTAAGAACAGGAAGCAGAAATTCTGAGCCAGATTGCAGCTGGCTTTTTTTAGACATAGAGGGCCAAACTCTCCACCTAAATATCCCCCCTCCCAACTACAATCCATACAATCTTCTGGATGCAAAGAATATTACACACAAATACCACCTGGACAAAGAAGTGGTAAGAAAGAAGTGGTAAGAAAGAATCAAGTGAGTGCTTCCTGCACAGGGGAGCATATAAACAATCGTCTTTGCTGTAAGCTGGTATCAACTCCCTTGTAACCTACTCAAAAAAACTCAAGCAGGTCACATATATGTCTGTTTATATATGTGTGTGTATGTGTATATTTACATATAGATGTGTTTTATCATTGAGAATTTAAAAAAAATAAAATACTATAGAGTTTTCCATCATGAGTTTTCCATCTGCTCTCAATAATGTGCAGCAGTAACATACAGCAGTTTAGGAAGAGAGTTCTCATTTCATTTCGAAGCAATTGGGGGATTTTAGACACATGAAATGTAATTACCTCTTACAAACTGGATAACAATGTTTTCATTAATTTCATTTGAATATTATCTTTCAATACAACTTCTCTGCAGATCTTTGCAGGTGTGAATTTTGAGTTACCCACTGACTGGAAAATGCTTATGACTATTTACGGTTAACCTAAACTAAAACCAATAATACATACAAGCTTATGCTTATAGACTTGGAGTGGTTTGAGTCTAAGTAAATTAGTTCTATTGGCTAAGAAATACTTTCAATGCTCATTAAAGGAACATCTAATAGTAACGAAAATTCAGGAGGTCATATGTGCATGGAGTGTACCATTCATATGGCTTCTCTGACAAATTGTTTGGGTTTTTCCTGTTATATATCCCTTTGGACAGCATGAAAAGATATTTCTGAATTAATTTATCAACTGAAAACAAAACAAAACAAAACAATGAACATACAGGTTGCTTGTGGAAATGAACTTTTGGAACTTTTAAAGAAATATTTGTTTCATTTGAGGATGTCTTTGTGGAGCTAGAGCTTTTCCATGAATGATATTTAAGCCAGCTTTCACAGAGGATAAATTGTCTTCCTTTTCATCTGCAAAACTAATCTGAAATACATGTAGGGTTCAAAAATAAATAGACTGCTCACAAAAAGTACTACCACTGCTGAACTATGAATTCTCTCTACTAAGAACACTGTTTTTCTTGGTGAGATTAAGAAGGGAAATGTCCATTTATGCCTGTAGGATTTACATGTCCAAAATGCTTGTTGACGCGTACAAAATACAAACTGACTGAAAACTAAACTCAGTGATGAGGTTCTATGCCACAGGATTAAAGTAATGAGAGCAATCTGAATGGAAAGCAGCTGACACATTTTGGGCCAGCTGTCTGTAAATTGCCCCTTCTGTGCTAAGGTACTGTGTGGTCTTTGCCTCACTGCATCGTGCTGCAGCCATGCTACAAAGGCAAAGCTGAAAGCCAATATTCAAATGAGGCCCGAAACCGAAATACTATTTTTCTCCATTAGAGGGTGGTCCCTCCTCATCATGGTTCAGTTCCACTGGCAGCAGAAGACCTGCAATGCAGTCAGCTGCATCATAGATGACACATGAATCAGGAGATGTCTGCGCCCTTCCTGCTTGTGCCTTACTCTCCCTTTTGAATGTAGCAATTAGAGGAAAGAAACGTACATGGCCACAGGCCAATTTTGAACATACGTGCAGTACCTGTTTTTATCCGTATATTATGTATGCTCACAAACGAGAGCCCTTGCACATACATGTATTTGTACCATGTAAAGCATGTAAAAAACAGCCTTGCTGTAGCAGCTGTAGCAAAAGGGACTGAATTCACCATTGCACAATTATTCTTCTGTCAATAGGACCTACTTGATTTCAGCCATGCTAATAAACTGTACACATTTTAAAAAAAACGTTTGGCATATGCATATAAGTGTACACAAATAATATATTAGAAATAAAAACTTTACATTAGGGTAAAATTATGATTAGGAATTTGAAAGCCAAAGAATACCAAAATGCTACTTGCCAAACAAATCTTGCTGCACTCTCATGTGAGTTTGAACAATATAAAAAGCCTTTCACAACATGATTGCATTCATTATTGTAATACCCTAATTCCTTGCAGGCAACTCTATTCATTCAGCTTGTTTTCAAGATTATATATACATGAAGTAGTATTTTGCAATGTCTTTTTACAGCTCAAATTTAATAAAAAGAAAAAAATTCAATAGAATTTCCTACTGTGAAGCATACTATGGAATAAGTATTGCAAAGAAATATAAGAAAGAATTGCTGCTGGCATAATGAAACCACTTACACTTTGTATTTCATTAGCTTAATAGTAGTGAACTGTCTCATTCACAGCATTGCCTATTACAGATTGTACATGACATATAAAACCCACAGAAAAAGTCTTTCAAGTTGGTGGGGGGGGGCTTCTGGTTATTTGTTGGGGGTTTTGTTTATTTGTTGGTTTTTTGTTTTTTTCTTGGGGAGTTTTGTTTGTGGGGGTTTTGTTTGTTTATTTTTCATGGTAAAAAAAAAAACAACAAAACAAACCCAAAAACACACACACACAAAAAAACCCAACAGAATTGCCTTGAATAAAGGCCAAAATAGAGAAAATTGTTCCCCAAAGGAGGTTTGGACACTGAGCACCCATGAAAGAAGACTGTTTCAAACAGATGAAGATGGAAGTGCAGGGCAACAATGTTTCTGTTTTAAATTGACATTCCTCCATTAAAGGCACTTCAAGCTAGCAGAGGGTCTGGTCCCGCAGGACAGCATATACCCATGAATGCATTTAATTCTGTAAGAGCAATCTGACATTGGAACCAGTGAAATAGTGAAATGCTTCATACTGTGCACATATTTAAATATTCCTGGTCAAGAGCGCAGTATTTGTCTCCTCCCAGAAACAAGCTTTAATTGCTGAGCAGTCAAACAGATCTATTTTCCATTTTCTGTTTTCTGAATGTCAGTTTTACTGTCTAGTCTACATCATTCGACTGCAAGTGTAAGGAGTATGTCCCCAGGAACACTTTTTTCAAAAGGTTGTCATAATCACCTCACCTACAGAGAAGCAAATGCCAAAGGTTTTGTTATGCTTAGAAACACCTATTCAGAAAAGATACCAATGGAGAATAGACATTTCTTTTATCCCTCTCTCTCTTTATTATTCTCCTTCATTGTTATGCTAAAAGAGAGAGTTTCATACGAAATATTTCCAAATCCCTACCAGCAAAAAAAACAAGAGACGTACATTTGCCTCAGTAATTCTGTACGGTCAGATTCTGAGAACTGAAGCAATCCTTTCAGGATTGCTATTCAGCCTTCAGATTTTAAAGCTGCATGGCATATGGGCTTGCTATCCATCAGCTCAGCCTGACTGTGAGCCTCAGACCTAACAAAACTGCATTTTAGAAAGAGCACATGAGCATTTCCTTGTAGACGGTACAGCAGAGTAGCAATAATTTGTGAAAAATGTAGATCTGCACAGTTCACGCTGCAAAACAATTTGTGTGGTACAAGTGTAGAACAGTGATTTTATTAGAATAAGGCCATTCTTATTCAGTGAAGGTCTCTGACAGCTGTTGTATGAACAAAGCTTAATATTCCTTCATTTCCCATGAAAGCCTATTTTTCAAGTCCATAATGTCCCCAGTCCACCAAGTTACATTTAAAACTACCTGGAGAGCTTTTTCACGCAGAGCTTGTGTTACTCATTCTACATATGGTGTGAAGTTCACAGATGAGAAATGTGAGTGCCTAAAATAAATACTACATGAAACCTGAGATGCGTGAGGGCCCATGGGAGTTCAGCAAATGAAATGCCTATCAGTCTCTGACACAGCAGACGCTCCCTACAATTGGCAGCTTCATGCTTCATTATGCATGGATCAGATATATAGGTATGGCCCCAGGCAAACTCCCTGGTTTAAAGGAGAGGTGCATGCTGGGGAAAGGCAAATGTCATTTGCCTGTGAATTTGAAAGATGAGGGGAAAAGGGGAATAGAGTTGATTAACCAAATGTATGAGGGGTTTATTTTGCACCATTTAGCCTAGAGTTTCCTCATTATACACAACACACCTTTGATGTTTTGTGGATTTCACAATGTTTAAAAATGCAATTATTATTTTCCATCCAGCTGAAGAGGTCCAAAATAAATAACAAGCAGCCACGTTTGTTACCTGCAGGAAGAAAAATAAAATAAAATAAAGATAATTTTTTTGCTGAATTTTGTAATCTTTGTTGTATGCCCTATGTTTACAGCACAAGGTCAACAGACAGACTTGCTGAAATTGTGCAGATTCTGTTAAACACCATTAAAACATACTATGCTGCCTTTATGAATAAAAACTCTTCTAGTGACTCAACTACTGCAGGATGTTAGTAATCAGTATTTCCTGTACAGGAAAAAAACACCTAGTAACAGGTCAGTTTGCTTCACATACTTGTAGTTCTAATTAAAAGAAACAGTGAAAATAGTAAATTCATCCTGATCCACAATTAAATGAGGTAGAAGAGAGAAGAGGGAAAGAATAGAGGAGAAACTCATTACTGACAACCTCTTAAGAAAGCAAAAAAGCCTAAAATGTTTATGGGAAAGGAAACTGTATTTCATCATTCCTGAGAAAATTATGACCCTGAGGGATCAACTGAAAAAAGTGCTACTGAGTATTGGTGTGTCTTAATGAAAGCCCTTCTTTTCTCCTGCAGCGTTTTCATTCTGAGATTTCAATCATGCTACATTCTGTCATTTAAGCTTTAAAATATAATTGTAAAGCTTTTTTCCTACCATACCAGTAGCAGGCATGTCAGATACATACGTATACATACACACATATGCACACATGCACATTTATTTACATACACTTATATATATATATATATCAGTGTGTGTGTGCGTACATCGTTTTCACTGCAAACATGCCAGGAAAGAATGACATAGAATTGTTTGAAGCTTAAAAACATAGATGAAAATAAAGCAAACCAAATCTATAAAACTGAGCGACTTAAGAAGATAAGCCTTCAGCAGCTGTAAAAAAATAGAATGACAGAGAAAGAAAGAGAAAAAGAATGCCACTAATGTCTCTCAATGCTCTCTCCGTGTGTTCAGACAAGTTATGGCTAGGAATGTAAAACTTGAATTTAAAGAAAGTGCATCTGGTGGAGATTAAAAAGGATAAAGAGGAGAAAATCAGTTTGATGTACACTTCAAAATGCTACTCATAATATAGTTTGTTCTATTACTTGAAAAGAGGGTATCACTGTTCTTTTATGTCTACTTTTTAATCCTATGCTTTTAAAGTGTCTTTTATTTGCTCCTATTTGAGGTGAATTGCCTCACTTCAAACCTTAAATCCAGTTTGAGGATTTTGACTTTACAGTGGTTTCCTTTGAATATTCTTGTGAAGTTATATTTTATCTTCCATTTTACCAGTTCTCAGGTTTTACTGGGTAGTTGTGAATTCATGATTTTCTGCAGCGAGGATCACCTTCAGGCTCAAGAATGCATGTTTCATACTAAAGCTGCCAATGTGTTGTGTCAGGGTCAGGAGAGAGGTATTATCTCAAGTTTGCTGAATTGTACACATGAATATCATCACACTGAGTCATGTAAACACAAACCTCACTTTATTGTTATTTTTATATCGCACACCATGATCCTATCATAAGCTGCTGTTATAGGAAAAAACAAACAAAAAAACCCCAAACAAAAAACACAAACAAAATCCACAAACAAATAAATGAAAAATACCCACCACATTAATTTTGGTCAGTTTTGGAGTTTGTTAGAATTTAAAAAGTGAACTTCACAATCTAATTTTGAACCCATAAATCCCTATGAAATTAATTAGAATATTTATCTATTGGTAAACTACTTAGTCTTTTATTAAAAAGAATGAATGAAAGAATGACAAATTTGAACTTCTGCTGACATCATTAAACTCGAGGGGCAAGAGTCTGTAAGCAAAACATGACAATCCTAGTGGGATGCTTGAAAGAGTAGAAACAAAAGCAGAAGCTCCCTTGGACTCAAGTGGACCTTGGGTATGTTACAATTTTTCATAAAAACTGCAAGGAAATTAGGAATTTTCCTTTCAGGACACTGTGTCTGACTTTTTTTGGAAGGTCCTTGTTACAGTTTCAATATTTTTTATTCTGTGTTTTAGCATCACTTTGCTTGGTGAGATATTGATGGATGACCAGTGACTGCAGTTCAGAGGCAAAAATAAAAAAACGGTAAGAGAAACTATGAAGTCATTGAAGCATGACCATCTGAGACTTGGTGCTTCTCACCACATTAATTTGTAAGCTCAAAATTCAGAATATACACATGTATTGGATAAGATTCTCATTCACATTCAAGCGGAGTGGTGTTTGTGTTTCAAGCAGACATGAATTGAATTCAACATAAAACCACTTTGCACTGACAAAATGATATAAAACATCTTCAGTTAAAAGTTCTATATTTTATTTTAACTGCAAAAAAATAACTACCTGTAGTCACTCAAAACCCTTTGGCATGCTTCAAAATTTCAAATTTCACACATCAAGGGAAAAAGCACAGATACTTCTGGGCTATAGAGGTACCTGATTTGGCTCAGTCAATCAGCTCTATCAGACACTTAGTTAACAGCCAAGTGCAGAATAAATGATATGGACCTGGTGATATGAACAAAAAAATTATGTGTGGAAGAAGTACTCAATATATTTTAGAATTCTTGCTGGGAAAATAAAATGGACATTAATATTAACCTATTATTTAAAAACAATATTTTCCCCCAAATGGAAACCAATTCCAGTTTTCTGGATGCTGTTTTTTCCTTCATAACAGAAAGATCAACCATAATGCTTTGTTTAAGTCAGCACAACTCCAACAGGACACTGCTATTCGTACCATATACAGCCCATCAGTTTTACAAATTTTGATGCAGATGATAGTAAGATAGCGAGAATTGATTTGTGTAAGAGTGCAAGGCCTTTGTAACTCTCAGGCTGCCACAACTAATTCTCTTCTTTACAATTCTTAATATGCAAAGCAATTGCACTTGTCCCTCTCATACAGGAAACACAGCTACATCTCAGTTGTAGATGCTTGCAAGACTCAGCCACATATATGAAAAGAGAGAGTCCCACAAATAAAGCACACTTAGGCTTTATTGAGTCTTTCAGTACAGCTTAAGTTTGGTAAAAAAAACACAAACTCCAAGCCTGATAAATTTTAAGCACAACTTCAGCAGAGAATGTTTGAATAGATTGTCCCATCTTGCAGAGAAATCTGAGGTTTGTCCCTGCTTTATGACCTTTCTGCAAGCAATACCTCAGCTATTATCTTCCTCCACTGTCCTCAGAAACCTTTTTTCTTCCTTTTTTTCTGACTCGTGTTTTTTTCATTGAGATTTAGAATGCTGCTTGTTCAGACTGATGTGTGTGACTGCCATTGCAAACTGAAATGAAGGATGGTTACATGCTAACGAGAGCATCCTTCTCACTCCATGCTTCACACACAGCAGCAGCAGCAAGTGATTAATGGAGTGACTGGAAGGGAGGTTTGTGTCGATGGGTGAAACCATCCTGTGTTGCTGTCAGGATCTAGAGAGAGCACCAGGAAAGGATCCACCTATATTTACATCTCTTTTCTGCCTCAAATATTTGTTGTGTACCTCTTGCCTCAGTTTAGCCCTATTCAATATTTTCACTCCTAATCTCACTTCTCCTTCAAATATCTGTTTTTCTTCTATCTTTCTCATAACCTCTAACCTTTACTGTTGCTCCTCAATGTGCAGATATGTATGGTGAGGTGTTGGAAAACTTGTTTTTGTCTGAGCCAACAGCAAGCAGTAGCCAGGGAAAGTCCAGGACTCTAAAGTTGTGAATGCTCATGGCTTAGGACACAATATAAATTACTCCCCTTGTACAATTGCTTTAGCTGCCCCAGTACTACTTAAGGAGACAAGGAATAGAAGGGGAAATGGAATCAGCCAGGAAGACTGCATTTGGGGGAATACTTAGGCAGGACATCATGATACTGAAGATACTTTCAGATGTTTTCCTTGTTCAAAGCTGCAACTGGAACCACTAAAACCTGTCATCCATTATGCAGGAAAACATAATTCCTTCTTTTTATCTTTTTCATATACAATTTGGGAAGTACAACTCATCTTTTCATTTAGCTATCATCCTCAGTCATGCTGTCCCTGTCTGTTGGGGTTATGTGGTTGGGGTCTCCCCCCGCCGCCCGCCTCTTAGGGGCTGAGACGGGTGGCAGGGGCTCCGGTACCGAGAAAGATGAGGCCACGCAGGAGTCCAGCAGCGAAGAGAGCTTTATTCAAAATTCCCGCAGTTTATAAGGCTGCAGGGAGGGAGGGGCTTAGCCACTCAGCTAGCCAATGCAAGGAGGTGGCACAATGATCATGGGGACCAATGGGAACACAGGATACACATACATAAGGAACAAGGCAGAATACATACAATACACAATAAGCAAAACATAGTTAACAATTTTCAAACCCTGACACCTGTCCAGTCCCCTATCCTGACCTGTCCCCTTTGCTCTGAGCTCAGCTCAACAACATTGCAGTATACACAAACACATACTCTGCTGCTCCATGACTGATGGCCACAGCTCTACAGTTCCTGATTTGTGGATTGCATTACCTCTTCATAATTAAATCAGAAGTAGTAAAAATGAAGTTATCAATTTTCCTAATAAGTAGAGTGAACTTATTTAGGGGGCTCTAACAGCTGGATTTCCATTTAATGTTTTCTTGCACAAGATAAACTTCCCTCAAACTGGAAAAGTACTTATTTTCCGTCCTTTATTGTTAACCTGAATCACTTTCTAAACCGGCTAATTTCACAGGGTGACTAGCCCTTTACTGGGGATCTTCATGCAAAACAATGGTCACAGAACTTCTGCTGAGGAAACCAGTTTTCAAACAGACACCCTTACCCTGAAATTTCTTGACCCAGAAAAGATTTTAAGAAATACCATAAAAAGTGAGTTGTTATTGTCCTTTTTCAGGTTGACAACCCTGCAAACTCAATAAACTTGGCAAAATTCCCTCAGGTTCTGCAATAATCTTTGTTAGTGTTAACTTCTGTCTTCCATGTTATCAATGCACAACTTTCTGTGACAAACAAATATTGTTTGTACAAACACTACAAACAAAAGCTACTGTTTTGTAGAGATTTACATTCCATGAGTTAAAAATGCATAAATTTGATACATATATGATATCAATGCCATTTCATTCACTGTAAAAGAGGCAGTAGCTGTCCTTTCCTGTTCAAAAGGTGTTTTCTCAGGTTTCATGATACTTTTCAGATTATGTATGAAAATATTTTAGCTGTTAGTTTCAACCTTGTTCTAGTTGCATTGACATATGATCCCAAACCAGCACAATTCAGTATGTTTTGAATAAAGTGCCATTCAGTTAGACTGTGAGTGTGGAGTGAGAATAAAAGGGAATGGAAAAAATTATACATTTTGTAATGATATGTTGTTTTTCCGTACAAATGACAAGGGTTTACCACGGCAACTGACATTAGCAGAGATGTCAAACCTCTCTGATGAGCAAAACCTTGTACAGAATACAACTTGCACTTCTCATTTACTAGCCTTGTTAAATCTCTCATCATTGACACATATGTTTTTAGCAATAACCTAACTTTTGCAGCAAAAGTTAAATCTCTGCATCCAGAATGTAGTAAAATACTTTTCATTTCACCTAGCGTCAACATGAATATTATAAATTTAATTTACTTAGCTGCTGTGAGATGTGGTGGGTTGACCTTGGCTGGACACCAGGTGCCCTTCCCAGCCGGACAGGGGAGAGAGTAATGTGGAAAAACAACTCATGGGTTGTGATAAGGCGTTTTATTTAAAATTAAAGCAAAGCAGAACCTTGCGAAGTGAAAGATAGCAGGGTTTGTTCTCTACTTCCCATCAGCAGCGATGGTTGGCTACTCCTGAGAAGGAGGGCTTCAGCACACATGATGGTACTTCAGCAGGCAGCCATTGGAGACAATGAATGCCACCTTCCTGCTCCTTGCCTCAGCTTTTATATCTGAGCTAACATCATATGGTATGGAATATCCCTTTGGTCAGTTTGGGTCAGCTGGCCTACCTGTGCCCCCTTGCAGAATCTTTTGATTGAGGAAAGAATGTTACAGTGCTGATGCTGTGCTCAGCAGTAGCCAAAACACCAATGTGTTATCAACACCATTCTAGCTACCAATGCAAAGGACAGCACTGTGAGGGCTACTGTGGGGAAATGAACTCCAGCTCAGTCAGACTCAGTACAGATGTGCTTAGGGAAATCTGCTTCCAGGTCTTTAGAAACAGCTTTTGTCATTTCCCATGATATGACATTAAAGTAACTGGAGTTGTACTGTGTGTAACATTAGAAATGGATGAATAAGCAGTTACTCTTTAGAACTCCAGAAGGATGTAGTTTTCTCAGGTTTTTTGAAGACTGTTGCTCATGAAATTGTTTCAGAGTTCCTTACTGCAAGAATGTCACTGTACAGAAAATTTCACTGTGGATTTTTTCCTCTTTGTTAATATATGCATTGATGCTTCATTAATACATAAGGTTGAATAGATGGGTTGATGGAAAAGAGATAAATAAAAATGCCTTTTTTTTACATACTGACCTTGCAGACATTTTTCATGATAGAAGGCTCCCCATGAAGCTAGTTCACTAAAGTAATCTGAGAACCTAATGGATTCTTCTTGATAAGAGATTTGCCAAAATTTTCTCTGTAAGTGAGGGGGATTTTTTCCACACCATGTGTGATAAGTACTCTGAATCCGCTGAGAGTCTTGGGGGGGAAGTGGTAGAGGTGAACTCTTTTTCTGCAGAAACCATCTGCAGAGATCTCCTGACACCATGTTAGTGCTGGCATGTCCTGGCCATGCCAAAGAGCCAAGTAAGTGCTATTACAGCACAAAAAAGTGGGTAAGACATATGAAGTAAGAACCTTCTGTTTATAACTTTTATAGAATCATAGAATCAACCGGGTTGGAAAAGACCTCCGAGATCATCAAGGCCAACCCTTGATCCAACACCTCAGTGATTACTAGACTATGGCACTAAGTGTCACATCCAATTTAATCTTAAAAACCTCCAGGGATGGTGAATCCTCCACCTCCCTGGACAGCCCATTACAATGTCTGATTACTCTCTCCACAAAAATTTTCTTCCTAATATTCAACCTAAACCTCCCCTGGCACAGCTTAATACTGTGCCCTCTTGTCCTATTGCTGCTTGCCTGGGAAAAGAGACCAACCCCCACCTGGCTACAACCTCTTTTCAGATAGTTGTAGAGAATGATGAGGTCTCCCCTGAGCCTTCTCTTCTCCAGGCTAAACAACCTCAGCTCCCTCAGCCTCTCCTCATAGGACTTGTG
>JAWWLV010000121.1:97872883-97894863 GCA_035041135.1 Platyrinchus mystaceus | reverse complement strand
AGCGCTGCAGGGGGTTGTTGTGGCCAAAGTGCAGGACCCGGCACTTGGCCTTGTTGAACCTCATCCCATTGGAATCAAACCATGTCTCCAGCTTGTCCATGTCCCTCTGTAGAGCCCTCCTGCCTTCCAGCAGATCAACACGTCCCCACAACTTGGTGTCATCTGCAAATTTGCTAATGGTACACTCAATCCCCTCACCTAAATCATCAATAAAGATATTAAACAAAACTGGGCCCAACACTGATCCCTGAGGGACACCACTAGTGACTGGCCACCCACTGGATGCAACACCGTTCACCACCACTGGCCCTCTAGCCGGTTCCTAAGCCAGCACAGAGTGTCCCTGTCCAAGCCATGGGTTGCCAGCTTTTCCAGGAGTATGCTGAGGGAGACGGTGTCAAAGTCTTTGCTGAAGTCCAGATAGACCACATCCACAGCCTTCCCTTCATCCCTCATCAGGCGGGTCACCCGATCATAAAAGGAGATCAGGTTGGTCAGATAGGACCTGCCACTCCTAAACCCATGCTGGCTGGGTCTGATCCCTTGCCCATCCTGTAGGTGCTGTGTGATTGCACCTAGGATGATCTGCTCCATAACCTTGCCAGGCACTGAGGTCAGGCTGACAGGCCTGGAGTTTCCCAGGTCCTCCTTCTGGCACTTTTTGTGGATAGTCATGACATTTGCCAACTTCCAATCACTTGGAACCTCCCCAGTGAGCCAGGACTGTTGGTAAATGATGGAGAATGGCTTGGCGAGCTCTTCCACCAGCTCCCTCATCACCCTAGGATGGATCCCATCTGGTCTTGTGAGGATCCAAGTGGCTCAGCAGGTAGCAAACTGTTTCCTCCTTGATTACAGGGGGGCTATTCGGCTTCCTGTCTCTGTCTGCCAGCTCCGGAGGCCAGTTGTCCTGAGGACAACCTGTCTTACTGTTTCAGCCCATGCACATCCTTTAATGGTATTTTTCCTGTCTTACCACTAGTAACAGTATTGGTTACCAACAGCTAAAAGACAAATAAAAAAAAGATACTTGAAAAAACATACTGTGATAAATCAAATAGTGCAGGCAGTATAAATGAGTACTTGTGGGCAGAGCTGTTCTTCATTACTACTGAATTTGCCACCAACTCCTTTCAGTTACTCACTAAACAATCTGACAATCTGGGTTAACTCTGAAATACATTAGGGGCTCTTTCTCATCTAAACACTGTCTTGGAACCAATACACATTTGCATTGAGTTTTTTGCTTTCTGAACTGAATTACTAGATTCAACTGCAAAGTAAAGATGTGGTGAGAGTGTAACAAATCACTTAATTGGAAACAGAGGAGAGAGGAATACCAGTCAATGAGTATGTACCCAACCTTAAATTGATAGGTTGCTCACAACATGGTGATTGTAAACTCCTTGTAATCCAGGACCTTTCTGACCATAGGCTGTCTGAAAAATCAAGTCACTTCACAAGAGTTAAGTGACTTACCCAGAGGTAAGCACTCTGGTCCTCCCCTAATGTTCGCAGTCTCTGCCTTTGCCTCTATGAAGCCTCTACATTCATTTTTTTACTTTTCTTTCAAAGACCTCCTTAGTCATTACCTTATCTTCCAATACCTTTCCTATGGCAGACCTCCTATGCTTCACCTTATGGATCCACTCTAAAACAATCACTACCATAGAGACTTACACTTTTGTCAAATGCACTGTTCCCCTGCTCTACATCTGTGGCATCCCATCTTCCGATTCCAGTGACATCATTCCTGAGTTCATCAAGGTCCACATCAGTATCCACTGATCTTTCAGACACCTTTTTAGCCCACAGATTTAACCTTCCTTCATTCTGATATCCTAATGAGACTTACTACTGATGCCCTTAAGAAACACATATGATTAAGTCCATTTCACTCAGTCAGGATGTTGCTTTCTTAGGAGAGTCAGCTGCAACAGCTGAGGTCTGGCAGAATTAGTGATCTTATGAAAACACAGTCTTTTTAGGAATTAATTTTACATATAAATATCATCAGATAACAAAAGAGTTAGGAAACAAAAGAATAAAATTTAGGGAAATTAAGCTGGAGATGTTCACAGAGGAGTCTCTGTCTGTTTGCATTCTCCAGCATATGAAGGAATGTTGCTCTCAAGAAAGGAAGGAGGGCAAGACAATGAACTCATCCACATATCCTCTGCTGAGGAGGGACCTGTGCTGGAGGCCGTGTTGGAAGGCTTGTTGGAACAGTGCCCTAAAGGCCCCGAACCACGGTAAATCTTGTGTGAAAGACTCAAGGACTCAGACTCAGAAGTGTTTGCAGTAAGCCAGAAGGTAGGTGGGTTACTGCAGACCAGTTGATGTGCAGTAGCTCATACTTCCGCAGCATCAGTTCCTTAATGAGCCTAAGCACACACTTTGAGTACTGCTTTTAGACCTTTTATTAAAAGAATTATTGCTTCAGCACTGGAAACTTTGGTAGTTTTATTATATTCTGGATGTAGTTAATATATTGTCTTCAAAGCTGGATAAAGGCAAGAAAGATTAATTTTGAATATTTCAGTCAAATTCACCAATACTCTTCATCTACCCTGTGCTAGCCTGAAGTCATAAAGCAGTTGTCGACCAGTCACAGCACAACAGATAGCACAGATTTATTGTTTCCTTGCACCGCTGGAATGGCACAAAATAGTCAGGACATGCCAGTTAATCTCATTCTTTTTTCACGTTAACATTTCAGTTCAGTTACACCAGTTCTGAATTTTTCAGTATTCACAGAACTGCACTATTTCACAACTGATTTGAAAACATTCATATGACATGTGGATGTCTGAGCTACCCAGGCTCACGTCACAAATAACAGTGTTAAAGATTTTTCAAATATTCTCATTTGAATATTTGCCACAATGCTAAGACTTAAATTAATTTCTAAATTGCAGGAATGTTTTTTTAAAAATAAAAGACAAAAATAACAACATTCTATATCCATAAATGCTATTCCAGCAGCTCTAATTTCTGTACAGCTCATACTGTGGTATTCAAGCTTTATGGGCTTCCAGAGAGATCTGCAGCTAGAATTATTGTTGATCTTTACAGTACATCTCCTGACACTGAAATTGATGTGTACGTATATTTAATTTTAATGGCATTGAAGATGATACTTATGTTCGGTAATAAATATTGTCTTCAGGACTCACAGAGCTTAAGGTTGGATCAGAGCTCCCATTTAAGTATCGGTGCTAATGCTGCTAATACTGATCCTATTAAACTGCACATAAACTTCTTAGACACTTAAAAGATACACATCTCTTCAGTAATAGAGTTCAGTGTTCCTTTGGACTGCTGTGTCCAGAAGGACAGTAATATCTAGGTTGCTCATGGAAGATAACACATTTGCCCTTACTTTTTCCTCCTTTTAAGGAAAATATTGTAAATTATTTTTCCCTTATAAAAGAGAAGCTTTCAGAAAATGTCATTGTTTTTACTGAATCTTACTGTTCTAGATAGCTGCAGACACGTGCCTACCACTTAGATGAACCTCTCTCAGATCCTATCCTATCAAGCTTTCTGAAATGGGTTTGATAACATTACAGCATCTTAGAAAGTTCAGATTCATACTAGATTTTTTATACTCATTGCATCTGTAGATGGGAGACAACATTTCAATAACACTTCAACCACAAATCTTTAGTTTATGGATTGCATATGCCTTCAAGGACAACAGCATTCATTGCTTGAAGAGAAAGAATATGCAGTGAAAACATGGTATGACAAGTTCTTTTGAAAGAAAAAGCAGCTCACCCACCTTAACATTTATTTGGGAAAGGACTGCATTACTAATACCCACAGGAACTTAGTGAAAGTCTCCCACAGAGGCATGATATACCTCATCACTTTCCACTGAGTGCCAAAATGGTAATATCTCATTTGGCTGCGAGACAGCAGTTTCAGACTCCACAATCCCTTTGAGTGCAGACCTCAGTCGGAGCCTGGACCTCTGCATGAACAAATGACTGAGTTATTGGGCTGGAAAGGCCAGCTCTAGCTTCCTCTCCTTTTTATCTCATCCATTTTGTGCCATTTCAAGTGAGTAAGAAAATTCATTGATTTGGGCATGGTCTCAGTAGTCTTACCAAAACTGTTGGGTGAAGAACAAAACAGCAGACAGCTATGCTGGCTGCATGAACCATAGAGAAACCAGTATCACAGATGGTTCAGGCTGTATATACTGTGGTCCTGAATTTTTTGTGATTTCATGTAGGAGTACAAAGTGTGTATGAACTCTTTCACACCTGTTGGCCCTGCGTTCATTGTTTTCTTAAGTTTACAGGCTTCTGAAAGATCGAAATTACAGTCCCTTTTTGTTTATTTCAAAAGCACAGTGAAGAGAAAGCAGTTCTGAAAATCCTGATGGCATTATAGTAACAAAATAAGGTCACAAGACTGCCAAGTGCTTTTGTTCTCAATTGAGAAAATGTCAGTTATGCTTATGTCTGAAACTCCAGGTGATCAGAAAAATTAAAGGCATCTGCAGTGGCAGACTAAGGTTTTTGACCAGAACATTTTCTGAATGTTTTGGAATGTGATTAAAAATTCCCTGTACCAGCTACCCCACATTCAATTATTAGAAACTAGTGATAATACTGAAATGCAAAAGATCATATTCAAAGAGTCTTATTACCTGACAGCAGTGCTGTATGGAACCGTAGGAGGAATGATGTAAGGGAATTGGAAATGCATGTCATACTGAGAATGCTGAGTTTAGTGCCATCCTCTGCCTATGGGAAAGTATTTGAACATCGTGTGTCAGCATCTTCTGTACATTTTAAGGGTACTGAACAAAACTGAACAAACTGCTAGTCTGGGCATTTCTAATTAGATCTACAGCATAGACATATTCCACATGAGAATATTTCATAACAAGCTGCACAGGTTATTTAGCAAAACTGCTTAGTACAGTACTGTGCAATACAGTTATATAACTTCTTAAAATAATTTGGTTGCAGATCTTCAGCAAAGATGCTGGGACAAAACAATTAAGAATTAAATCAGAGAAGACGTTAATACCTGAGATGGAAAAGAGATCTATGAAAATCCTAACATGAGGTACAGCCATATGAAGTCTGAGGAATCTAAACTCCAAAACCAATTCTGTTTTTCTCTTTTGCTCTAAATTTCCCTGAATACCTAGAGGTAGACATTTGCAGATGCTCAGAATTTGGTTTGTCCTGGAAAGGATGATCAGAGACATCTGGCACATCCTCTAAGTCAGCTAGCTATGAACCAGAAATTGTGTGTTCCTGCCCCATGTCCTTGGAGGTGCTCACATGGGAATCAGTTATCACTCCCCAAATGGTTTCTGTGAGTTGAATGTATTATATATATGTATTTTCCTCATTCTTTTTAAAAGTCCAAAGTAGCTTTGGGATCAGAAATAAGAAAACATACTTCTCTGAAGTCTACATGATACACTAAGCTATAGTTACAGGTACACATGCATATATGCATTCCTGTTTGGATTTTGTCTGTTCCTTTCTTTCCCTGTGACCTCTTGAGCATTATGAATGACATGTTTTTCCCCTGCTCCTATAAAATAGCTTCCAAAATGACCCTTTAGAACTACTGTTTTAAAGGTTACTTCATTCCAGGCTAATGCTGTTAGATATTACACCATCGGGTGCAACAGATTAAGCATTGTCCCATCACCAGAACTTGGAAACGTTTATTGTAGCGGAGCCTGGGCAGAACCATTGCCCTATCCTTCTTTCACTGCTCATAATTTCAGAGATCAACAAAATTACACAGAATGAAGAGCAATCTTCCCTGCAGTCCCCAGTCTGGTGCCAAGACACTTCAGAGAATTAATGGGTCTCCCACAGCTGCAGTTCTTACCTGCTAGCTGACCATGTCTGCATGTTGGCTATAGTCAAGCTAGGCATCTCTCTATAGAGAAAATGGCTTTATGTCACTTTTAGAGGCACATAAACAATCCCATAATTCAATCTCTAGGAGGAATACAACTGCAATGGGGAATTTTGGTGCAAACTGTTGTCTTCAAGTTAAAATTTTGGAGTTCCTTCAAAGTGCTTCTCATGCTGTGGGAGTGTCCCTATGCTACAGATCTAGCCTTTAATTTCTCTGCTCAGAAACGAGATATTTTCCAAATATTATCACTAAGATAAATAACTCATAAAATTTATTGCATTGTTATATTGAAGTGAAAACTTGGGCAAGGCACTATTTGCATAACAATGTTATTTCTAGCAAGGATACTATTTATGCTTAAGTAAATACAATTCTGAAAATGTGCTTATGCATTACATGGGCAACAAGAAATTTGTAGCTGTCAATTTGTCCTAAGCTATAAGTTTGAGGAACCAAAATTGTCTTGGACTAATTTGTTTAAAAAAAAAAGAAATCCTTTTGTTTAAAATGTACTGAGCACATAAAATAATCTGCCATTAAAAAAGGTGCATCTTTCTCAAATTTCAGTTTAACTGCACTTCTAGTCAAATTGGAAGAAATCTGAAGCAAACAGGGATAAAATGTCTTCCTGTGGGAGTAAATTATATTTACACTGTCTACCAAACCTTTTTACTATGCCAGAACAGTCTAGTGTAATCAGAACCAGGTGTTCTTTTAGCCTACTGGTTTCATGCTTGCTCTGCCATTCTCTTTTGCTTTTGTGAAATGCCTGAACATCGCCTAGATAACAGGCTTGATTATTTGCTGCTTTCTATTTTCCTACTGATGATCTCTCCTACCATTTAAAATTCTTCATTTATATATTGTTTAAACCAAACTTTTCTTTCCTAAGGCCCAGTGAGATGCAGTGAGAGAATGGAAGAAACATCCTAAGAGGAGGGAAAAATTCTGTCTCAAGTACCAATCTCTGAAATATAGAGCAGAAACTTATTAAAATAGCTTAGAACTGACACCTAAATTTTGAATGTCTGACATTTGGTGACATGTGCCCTACTTATGGAATTTCTCTAACACTATTCAGAAATTATAAAAAGAATGAAAATGACCATAAATTTTTACTTATTCTAATGTTGTGATTCAATCCCGTGGACAGCCAAGCCCCATGCAGATGTTCACTCACTCCCTCACAAGTGGGATCAGAGAGAGAATCAGAAGGGTAAAAAGGTAGAAAACTTGAGGGTTGAGATAAAGACAGTATAGTGGGGAAAGCAAAAGCCACACACACAAGAAAAGCAAAACAAGGCATGAATTCACTGCTTCCCATGGGCAGGCAGGTGTTCAGCCTTCTCCAAGAGAGCAGAGCCCCACCACGCATAACAGTTACTTGGGAAGAAAAATGTCATCACTCCAAATGTTCCCCCCTTTCCTCCTTCTTCCCTTCACTTTATAAACTGAGCATGATATCATATGGTATGAAATATCCCTTTGGTCGGTTTGGATCACCTGTCCCAGCTGTGTCTCCTATCAACCTCCCTTGCCAGCATGGCAGTACAAAAAGCATAAAAAGCCTTTGCTCTGTGTAAGCTCTGCTCAGCAAAACCAAAAACATCTCTTTATTGTCAACCCTATGTTCAGCACAAATCCAAAACACGCCCCCAATTAGCCACTGTAAAGAAAATTAACTCTACCCCAGCCAAAACCATCATACCTAAGGACCCTAAATATCGTATTCCTAAAACTGTCCTAGGTCCCTAGGAATCCCTGGGACCATGTGATAGGTTGAACCAAATTCAAAACTCAAAATTCCTTGCATTTAAATGCTTCTATACTCAAGAAAAAGAAGTAGGGATTTAAAATTACATAAAGAAAAATCCTCTTTCAGTTAAAGAACAGCAATAATACAAGTATGCTTCTGGAAATACCTGAGACTGAAGAAGAGACCATAGGACTGCCTAGGGAAGGAGACAGGCTGTGACTTTAAATCATGGGGGCACAGGGAACCATTTATAAAGGAAGACTTCCATTCCTGTCATTAAATAAAAAACTCTGCAAGTATGAAAGGGGAAAAAAGGCCTTGTAAGTAATGTAAATGATGTAAATAACTTAAAATGCAGTGAAAAAATTAGTCCCTTTTTGGCCCAGAACCAAAATTTTGAAAGAAAAAGCAAGAGGGTTTTCCACTATTACCGGTTGATAAATAAATCTCAATCCTGACAGACAAAGATGAGGAAGTAAGTTCAGGAATTATTGATCTGCCGCAATGATAGTCACAAAAATTATCTCTTTCTTCCCATTTATTATAAGAGTTCTCCAGGTAAAGCACTATCCCTGATTACAACCACAGCGTGAGTAAAAAATGGAATTGAAACTGGATTTCATTTTCTTCCTCAATCTTCTTCAGAATCTGCTTGGGGAAATCCATGAGAATGCCTATCTGGTTGTGTGTGAAAACTGACAGGGTAAACAGGCTAATCAGCTCCAACCATGACTCTTGCAGTCAGAATCTCCTGAGAATTGTGCACACTTTTTCCAGCCTGTTTCTTTTGAAAGTAAGCACTCATATTACACAGAAAATCTGCATTGAATTAGTGACAACTCTAAGGGAGTACCAACCCATTCAATTCAGTAAGTCTGCTTGTCAGCCTTGTTTTTTAAATCTCTGCAATAGCACGTGCTCCTTGCAGTGTTGCCAGGGGCTGCTCTCTTATATTTCTTAGGCTCTCTGGAATAGTATGCCCAGAACATGGCATACTTAAGCAAGAAGTTGGTTAGCTCAAATTATTTTTATATCAACATTCAATTCTCTACCTCTTTCTTTCCTAGGTAGCAGAACCTGATAACTAAAAAGACACCATGGTACCTTGACAGTATTTGTCGTGAGAAGAAACTGTGAAACTTTAAGGCCAAAGCCTTTACTACGGGTGAAAAGTTACCCAGAGTGAGAGCTGTGAGGGCAGCAACATTTCCTGGCAGGGATTCCATCTGCACCAACTGGTATCCTGTTGTATGACCACATCTTTTGCTCACATGCTGAAGGACAAGATATGCGTGGCCATAACATGCGTGGTCTCCCTGGGGAGCTCCACTGAAATATCAGGTATAGCAGATTTAAATTTAATCATGGTATCACAGAATTTTGCCTTCCCTGCCAAAAGGTTTGAGGTGATTCTCCTGCAAGTAAACTCTGCCTGGAAAGACATGTGGATTTGGAGATTACTTCTGGAATAGAGAGACAAAAACATTAGCTCAGTTGGTTAGAGCGTGGTGCTAATAACACTAAGGTCATGGGTTAGATCCCCCTACAGCATTCACTTAAGAATTGCACTTGGATGATCCTTGTGGGTCTCTTCTAACTCAGAATGTTCTTTGACTCTGTAAAGATAGACCATTCTCTCTTTTTTTAGCTAGTTTTTATGGATTTATTGTGCTGTTTTGCCTCCATTCTGAATTCTTAGTTAAGGGTGTTAAACATCATCCTAATAAGATTTAGGTGAATCCACACAATAGAGCAGGAATGCCTCAGATGGCTCCAACAATCATGCTCCAAGGACCTGTGCTCTGTCTGTGCACAAAATTGTGTTGCATCCTGGACAATGCAGTCCTGATTTTGAATGTTCCCATAAAGAGACATACTGGAGTGTACACATCCAACAAAAGGTCCACATCTGCTTTTACAGTGTAGGAAAATCCAAGATCATGGGCTTGAAGCTAACTGCAAACAGGTCAGTCAATAGGGTTGAAGGTAAGCCACAGCGCTGCCTGCTCATATTGCTGTCGGGCCATAAGCATAAATATCTTGCCTATCAGTATAAACCTTGCTCCTTTGCGTCTCCATTCCTGATTAACTCAGGTCCTTTTTCAGGGAACTGGAACATGAAGATCCCCTTTAGAAGCAGCCAGGTTGAACTGAGAGCCTGGATGGTTAACTAAAGTGGCAGACACCATGCTGATTTGGTGAACAAGCACTGTTGCAATGCCTGGCCATCCTTGAGGCTACAGTTCTCAGCAACCAGAAGTGTGATTTTAAATTTATTAAGCAACTTGGGTACACATAAAAACAAAGTTTATCAAGAATTAGATAGCCTTATTTCATCAGAGCTTTTTCCTGTATGTGGATCATTATAATGATTCTGTCATTATTAATAACTTAAATAGAGTTTGCCTTCAACAAGGTTTGACTGTCTGTATAATAATGTTGGTTTTGATTGACTGCTGTGACTTCAAGCTGACAATGTTGTAGAACCATCACAATAGGTGGAGGGATGTTTCTGCACTCTGCTATTCTGAAAAGTACCTTTTGTATTTATTTACACCCTACCATGTTATTTTACTCTTTGAGGTTGGAGGCATATATTAAATAAAATGAACAATAGGACTGAATGAAGATGTTCATGTTCCATCATTACTAAGAAATCTGAGCAAACAGAGATAAAGAAAACATGTCAACTTGTGAATGGGAAAATGTGTCCCTCTCTTACTCACTTTTTTTTCCATTGAAGAATTACAGCCCTTCACAGACAATATCAATGAAAAGCTCCACAAGCAACTTGCAGCAAAACAGCAGAAGCTACAGACACATCCTACCTGCTTTTATATATTTATCTTAGGGAACAAACTTGAAGAAAAAGGATTTCATGGGCTAGCAATCTAACAACATGGTTAGCAGGCATCCCATGAAGATTTTTATGGGACATAACAGATGCCCCTGCCACCAATTCTTCAACGTCAGTCACAGTAGCAAAACGAAAGCTGTAGGAGGCTTCCCTTCCTGTATTGCTTTCATCTATTGTAGGGGTATATTCCTTAGAAAAAGATTCAAAAAAGAGTGAAATTGAGTCATGCTCAAGAACTGCTTCTATTAAGAGCACATATGAGAGGCATTCTTCATCCAACATGCCACATATATTAAAATGATTATACGAAGGGGCTGGTGATAGGTGACTATTTGTGCGAGTCAGATAATGTATTACTTTCCCAAAAGTAAGCAGACTGCTTATTACATTTAACTTGCTGCAAGTGTCTTCTGGCAGTGCCAGTGGCAAAGAAAATTGCCTGGGCTTGGGCCATATTGGAACAAGAAATGAGGTAAACAATGACATTAAAAAGTAATTCTCTGCAATGTTTTTTCTTTTATTAAGTCATTTTAATATACTATTCCGTACATATGAATTATGTGTGAAAGTCATAAAAGGCTCTGGATTGAATTACTTGTATTATTTGCTGGCCCTTTCAGGCTGTTATTATAATTGGTATATAGTCAAACTGGCAAGCCACAAGCATTTAAGTAGATTGATAGATCTGTCAGGTAAAAGACCCCGAAGTTTTGAAGCTTCTGGTGTAACCAGCTTCAGGGAACAGGGTATGGTGGACTGTCATACTACTAGAAAAATACATACTAATGCAGCATGAACTGAAATCCAAGCAAGTCAAGAAAGGCATCAGTAACTATTAGGAAGGTATCACTTTACAGTATAAGAACTGAGTCTGAAGTCTTTTGCCTCTGGCACAGAATAAACAGCATTAAAACACCAGCAGTCTGGATGGTTACTGTGGGAGAGCTCTGGTGACTGCCCTCACTGATGAAGAACTAATTGATGGACCACATCCAAAAAGTAGGAATTCAGGAACTAAATCTGAATTGGACCTTTGATACACTAGTTTAAAATGACATGGTTCCTGAAGATTTACCTGCACACCAGACCTTTTTGCTTTAAATAAAGTGGTTTCATATAATCAAGTGAAAATAATCAATAGATTTATGCCTTCTTATGACTGTACTTCTCAACTCACCTCAAAAGATTAGCTCCTGCCTAACCTTAATCAAACAAATCAGTAGAGAAATGCTGTTGATTAGGGCCTTAAAGTGATCATTCTAACAAATATTTTTGAAAATATGTAATTGCTAACATGAGATCAATAATCATCATAAAGTAAGGAAGAGCTGCCATTTCTTTTAAAATGTTGGACCAGGGTGAAGGGAGTATGTAGTGGCTTAGCTGTTTCTTTATTTACTTCCTCAGAGTGAATCAAATCTATTATACTTTCTACCTCCCTTGATGGAAAAAACTAGACAGAACTTCATCTACCTTTCTACATTCCTCCCTTTTATAACAGCTATGGCAAGAGTGGGAGGAGCGAATCAGACATGGCTTCACCAGTCTGACTGCTTTACTACTACCATCAGTGAGAAATTAATGAAGCCATAACTCAGAAAATGGGAGAAGTTTCCTCTCACCATCCCCTGCCCAAGCCCCTGGTGTAATAGAAGTATTAGGGTGGCCTGAGACTCACTGAAGTAGTAGTGCATCTGGCAATTCAGCCTAACATTTGTAATTGGACCTGCAACTCTCTCTTCATGCCTGAGAGCAACACACTTTTCCATTTGTGCAGTCATCTATGCTAGCCCAAAGGGATAGATAAATCAACAGTCTGGAAAATAAGGTTTCGTGATTGTTTTATATTCATTTTGTATAGGTACAAATGACTGTACAAGTGCCAAATGATAAAGCATCAGACCTACATAGGTGTTAAATAAACAGTAAATAGTCCCCACTTTATTTCCAAGTATAATTAGTTTGAGTAGAAGAAACTTCAGTACAACTCATAGGTAGTAACACGTGGAAACAAACAGCATTTTTATTAAACACAAAATACATACATTTTTGTAATATCTGAGTTCAGTAATGTCTGGGACTGATATAATTTGTATTACTCATAAGACTCTACAGATATTGAATGTTTTTCTGCAGCAGTTAGAATATAGTATGGGTTACTAAAATCAATAGTTAATTGAATTATAACACTATGATTACATTACATGACAGCCATGTACTTACTTGTCAGTCAGCTGTAACTTGTGTTAATAAGATTCACTGAACTCATTATCTTTTGTCGACTGTTAATTTCTGAAAGAAAGACCTGTGAACAGAAAAGATGTTGTCTTGTTAAGCAAATGCCAGATTGTTATTGAACACTCCACAGGAATAATGAAAAGAAATAATTTTCACAAAGAACATGAAATTATTTGGTTGACCTTTATGATTGCTACTCCTTAACACAAACAAAATTGGAAAACGGAAATCTCCAGATCCAGGTAGTACTAAAAATCTTTCAGGATTTTAAAGGTTGAGGAAACTGTCTATGATGTCTACAGATTTTTTTTTTTTAATTATTTTTTGATGAATGACACCGACCTTGATAATCACAGGATCGCAGAATGGGTAAGGTTGGAAGGGACCACAGTGAGTCATCTGATCCAACCTCCATGCTCAAGCAGGGCCATCCTAGAAGACATTACACAGGATTGTGTCCAGATGGTTCTTGAATATCTCCAGTGAGGGAGAGTCCACAACGTCTCTAGGCAAGCAGTTCCAGTGCACAGTCACCCCCAGAGTAATAATAACCCCATCTCAGCTCATCCCAATCCAGTAATGTAAATGAAGTGCCTTAAAACATAAGACCTAAGAAGGCTATCTGAACCACGTAGTTCAGATGATTTCTATACAGGTCTCTGTACAATAAGGTTTTATTTTCAGGCCTCCTATGCCACAACAGACAAACAGCATGCACCAGGTTCACAATCCTGTGTACTGAAGGACAAGAGTCCAAAAATCTTAAAGTATGCCACTGTAGAACATCAGATATGATTGAACAAATGAACTACAGCCCTTGATACTAAGAAAAAAAAGTGGTTCTTAAGACTCTGACCTTGGGAAAATAGCTTTCTGCTCCAGCATTTGGCAATCCTTTCAAAACTGAGCACTGGAGGGACACAACAGCTAAATCTCAATTTCCCAGTATCACAACACAATTCAGAACACACCACACAGCATACAGTCTTGTAACTAATACTCACTGCATCTGAGGAAGGAAACCTACTTATGGGGAAAGAGAAAAATAGTATTTTCTTCACTTTTCTTCACTTTCTTACATGTGAACTAAAGTATAAAGCTATTTCAATATATGTATGTGACTAAAATACATTTGCAATATAAATATATGGTTAAAAGCATGTTTATTACATTCCTTTCAATTCCATTTCAAGAATATCAGAAAGTCCCATCTTTAATCTTTTAGTTTGAACACCAAATCACCTATAGTATGTCATTAAACCCTTTTATTGACTTATTAATCTTCATCTTGAAACAATTTAGGTCCCCACCACCCTTTATGAAAGGTTACTAATAATTTTGGATATCTTATGATTATGAAACTTCTTAATTTCCAGGACTAATTTTATTCTCTCTGGGGTTTTTGTTGGTTGTTTTGTTTTATTTAATTTCGTTTTTGTCTCCTCAGTATTAGAAATGGAAATTTTTCTTGTATTTGGTCTGGAAAAATTTGATTTCTTATTTTTCTTCTGTAACACTTCATCATTTTCCCATTGTACTGACTCACAGGGTGGTTAATCTCTATTTTTTAGGGTGGTCCATCAGATTGCACCAAACACAAAGAGCAGTCCATCATTTTGGCCATGATCTCTCTTTCAACCTGTGGGTAGAGCCTTCCCTGTAGTATTGCATTAGTCACTAACTGCAATATTAACAAGCATTGGCCCCAGAATCTTTCTCTATATGAGACCTCTATTTTCTGATAGCTCTTTTTCTGTGGTCCACTGAGGCTTACCCTAAACAATTCTTTGTTATGATTCTTACATTAAACCTATTCATCTTCGACTAAATTGCTTAATCTAATCTTTGTCTTAATCTGAATTGCTGTGGAGCAATCCAATTTGAAACAAGAAATGCTGTCTTATTGAGATCAAGTGGCACCAAGTTTGTATATCCTGTTACTCCTATTATTTTCTATTTATAGAAGTTTTGTTACTTCTAAAACTAATGTCTCAATTATAAATTCACAGAACTTTATTCACTGATCTTTCCTAGTGAAGAATCATGCTGAGTTCATGCATAATCTTCCAGTGCCTGCCACTATCTAAGATATGCATTACTGCAAAGTGATACAGCCTATTATGATACTTTTACCTAATTTCAAAGTCTGTGTTTTTTTCTCATTATGTACATTTCCACATACTGATTTTGCGTTATTTCACGAACTATCATTCAAAGTTCTATATGTCTTTCTGTAGAAGATATTTCTTCATGAACTTCTGATTGTAAAAAGTTCATGATGTCAAAGTTGCTCACAGAAAGTTTCAGTCTGGAATGCTCTTACATGGCAATTTCTAACTAATGAGTTTCTAACTAATAAGTTTAGGATGGATAAATTTTGCATCCTTCAATGTACTTGCCTCAAAAGTGTTTTGTTTCACACACTAACAATAATTCTATCAAGACTTCTATAAATTAGTGGAATTCAAAAGTATGCTCTTCAGCTTCAAATAATTCACAAACTCTTCTGTATTTTCAACTATGTCTACCTCTCAGTAAGAAACATCACTCTCAGATGCTTCATTCCTTCAAAGAGTGCAGTACCCTTCACACTGAAATACTGAGTTGCCCTCTTATGATTTAATTGATTGAGAACTAGGATAACATCAAGTGCCTCAGAACAAGATGTTGTTAGAGATAAGGCAGAGTGCCTTCCTTCTGTTTGCACTTGTTGGTACACAGAAATTCAAACACTGTTGACATGATAGTTCTATGAAACAATGGTTGGATCATTTCACAGAATCACAGATTGGGTAAGGTTGGAAGGGACCACAGTGGGTCATCTCATTCAACCTACCTGCTTGTGCGGGGTCATCTTAGAGCACATTGCCCAGGACTGTGACCAGATAGTTGTAGAATATCTGCAGTGAGGGAGACTCCACAACCTCTATGGCCAGTCTGTTTCAGTGCTCGGTCACCCACACAGTAAAGTTCTTCCTCATATTTAGGTGGATCGTCCTGTGCATCAGTTTCTGAGCATTGCTTCTCGTCTTGTTTATTTCAGTGGATGTTTCATAAAAATTCCCTTGATTTCACCCAGTATCAGTATGGTTAGTATTTGGCAAAGTTAAAAAATTTATTGAAAGAAGGCTCTGACTATAGTAAAAAAAAAAAAAAAAAATTAGCAATGCTATTATATACATGATGTCACTAAGTTTAGAATCTCAATCTGAAAATACAAAGCAGCAGCAAAATGAAGAAAATAAATGCTTCAAAATAATCAAAATTTCAAAAAAAATTTTTTAAACTTCTTAGGTTAATATGCGCACCTTTCCTACCCAGCTCTCTGGAATAACATGTCTATAAATAAACAGTCCATATTTGTAAAAAGAGCTATACTAAGTCAATTAAATATTTCAATTTTAAAGCACTAAATGGAAACAATGAATGTCCAAGACTGTTCAATGCCAAATAGACCATTTTTCCTCTTGTATATAATTATCCATTTTTAATTGACGCAAAGAATATTATTTGCCTTTTCTATCAAGAAGATCATGTGTATATTTTTCTTTATAGAGGCAAACAGGAAATTTAATACTTCTTATTGCAGAAATAATTCAACTTTTCTTTATTTTCTTTACAAATTCTCAGGTGCTGGGGGGTATTCAGTCAGGTCACTGCAACAATCCATCCCAAGTCAGGTCATCAAGTTGCCTGGCAACCGTATTCAGAATTGACAAAGGCAAACTACCTTCCCATTTTTTTTTTACCTCCCCTTTAAAATCAATATGACAAGCTTGATATTGGTGATGTGAGATTAGCTGAGAAAATGCATGAAATTGCTAGAGAAATGCATTGCTCAAGATATTCAATTTCGAAGGGTAGGCCCAAGCACATCACTCTCTTACAGTTCTGTCATTATGGTTTTCCCTACCAGCAGCATTTGTTAAAGTATTATTTACAGAGATGCTATTTCATTTAGTACATGTGCTTCATCTCAGCAGCTGCTTTTCTTTTTATTTTTTTTTTCCTT
The DNA here is from genome assembly GCA_035041135.1 of Platyrinchus mystaceus. Classification (NCBI taxonomy): domain Eukaryota; kingdom Metazoa; phylum Chordata; class Aves; order Passeriformes; family Tyrannidae; genus Platyrinchus; species Platyrinchus mystaceus. Next base: position 97,878,096 of record JAWWLV010000121.1, on the reverse strand, counting down.
GGGGGAGTTGGGAACTGTTTCATTCTTAACTGAACTAGATCAGCTGGTGTTTCATAACAATAAAATTATGATATTTCTACTAAGCAGCTAAGTTTAATGTCATTAGAAAGAGAAATTGATAGTGGAGTGAGGTAGCATGAATGTATTACTGTTTATATTCAAGAATTCAAGAACCTTGGTTTCTGAATGCAGCAAAATTCAGTGGACAGTGTTTGTTCATGAATCCAAATCCTATTTCAGCCATGGAGTTTTCTGCTTTTCCAATCACTTTGCAAGGGCCTGATCAGTGTTTTCATTTAGTGCTGCTGTCTTCATCCTCCCTATAATCTTCCCCAATCTCTTTACTATTTTCTGTAAGATTATACAACTTACCACTAAGTGATGGTTAAACAAAACCCCAAATCCTCTTGTTAATTTGAAATTATTTTTGTTTGCATTTGAAATCAATATTGCTATTTGAGCATGCCAGTGTGCATTGTTTTGGGCATCAGAGTTAGAAATAAGTCACGGTCTAAACCAAAGTCCTTGCCCTGGTTCCAGTTCATCACACTGTCAGCCACGTACCTCTAATCAAACAACTGGTGTGACCCTGACAAGTAAGGGCATCTGCTGCTGCCTTTCTGTCTTATGAGACATGACCTTGAATATCTTTACCCCTAAACCGAGGTGGAGCTGTTTTAAATTGGTTTTCTATCAGGAAAATAGCAAGGAATAATGGCATCTATGAGTTGTACAAGTATAAGAAAACTGAAGTGTGGCAGACAAAGATTGCAAAAGTCAGGGTTTATTACAAGGATTTCAGAATTACAGGATACCGCAGAAAGGAAAAAAGAAGGATAACACAATCTTGATTTCAACAAAAATGAGTTATGGTAGCTAGACATTTGCTGAATTTCCCCATGTTGACCATGTAGGCTGTTTATGTGTGAGCTATGGACTGCTTACCACTTGATTGCATGATGGGTTGCCTCGGTCATTACACAGTTTTTTCTGCTTTCTTGTTCAAGACATGAAACTTGTAGGGCAGGAGGTGAATGAAAGACAAGGATTGAGTAGTGAAGTCCTCATTTTCAATACATGGTTACTCGAGTCTGCAGGGGTGTAGACACTCTCCAAATATTTTGTGTGAATAAAAAAAATTGTGAAACTTTTTGGCAGTTAACAAAGAGGCATAAATGCAGCACATATGAGAAGTCATTTATATTTCAAATCAGTATTCAGAAAGGTTTGTTAAGGGTTTGAGAAGCTGAGCTGAACCCAAAGCTTCAATATATTTACTTTTGATGGAAAAGTATATTTGTTTATGCTCTGATAGTAGTTATGCCTATATCTGGCTGTCATCTACTTTCACATTTCACTTACCTTCAGAGAGACAAACTGTGTGTTTTTCAAAATTCTGACACACTATAGCTGCCCATGCAGAAAAAACAATTTCTAGGCTAGTTCATTTTGCAAACTGTGTGGAAAAAAACTAACCAACACCCACTCTCCCCCTCTCCCAGCCTCAGCCTTCAAGAGGCCCTTTTCAGGTCCTTCTATCTGGCCTCTGTAATCAGAGCTCCCAAGAGAAAGGCATTTCCTCTCCCAAGAGGATTCCCTTCTCAGAATTCTGTCTAAAGGAACCTAAATTCTTCTGCTAGCACTGACTGACAATCAATAGAGCAAAGAATTAATCAGGTAGATAATAAAATAAAGCAAAAAGCCCTGGTTATAACTGAAATTTATAGTTTAACAAAATCAGGAGATGGTCAGCATTATATTTGGACATTTATATTGTAGTATATGCATTTTTGTAATAAGAGATAAAACCCTTAAACTAGACAGTATTATTATTTAATTTGCACAAGGAAGAATGAATCATGTTAGACACCAATTTTTGATGCAGAATTACTTTGTAAATGTGTTCAAACTCAATAAATTTATACTGTACAATGTTTAATCTGGTGAGTTTAAGTGATTTAGCTAGAATTGCCTCCTCATGTGAAAAGCACAGTTACAGAATATAAAATGCTGATGAATTTGAAGACCAGAAGTTACTTTCACATCTGCACTCACTAGAAATCCCAAGGGAAATCTAACTAGACCAAAGGAAAAAAAAAGTAAAAAAACCCAAACAGGTGAACAAAATGTTATGAACATGTTTGTTCTTTCTTGTCACCCTTCTTTTTGGAATACATCTACTCACATTTTAACATTTTGAACTCATTCATGGGATAAATTCAGCACATCAAAGAATTTTCTGCAATTATTTTTTCATAAAATAAAATTAAAAGGAAATTTAGCAAACAACCGCTCCTCCTTTTAGAAACTATGTAACAAAAGAAATAATACACAAAATTGCAACTAAAGAAGGGAGAACACTGCCAAACTAGAGTCTCATGCAGTTGACATATAATGATTAGTGGCTGAGATTGAAATCTTTTATCAAAGGTGATGGTGAAAACCATATGAGTTATAATCACGGCCTTTCCTTTGATCTTTCATCCAAGTGAAAGATTTTTTGAAAGTCTCACAATAATCACTAGAAAGGACGACATTCAGTTTCTACTAAGTGCAGAAATACAGGGGTTTTTTTCAGCTTATGCCTCAAATACAAGGGGGAAAATGATGACCCATATATTAGTAGTAAGATTACATCTGTAGAGTCACTCAGTTCTCATGTAGCCAGTGAACTACATACCGAATGTGCATTTTTACAGAACATATTACCTTTTAAAGATAATATCCAAGCCTTACATTGCAAAGAGAAGTTTTATCAGCTTTCCATTTAATTCTGCCTTGTGCTACTAACTCAAAATGCAGAGATATCAGTGGCATTTCATGGTAAATTAATAGGTATAGATAAAATCATCTATAAATATTCATTACATCTCATTATTGCAAATTAATGAACAAGATTCTGAAATTAAGGGTAGTCACATTTGGAGATGTGTATCACTTTCCCTACATACAAGACATAAGAAATAAATTATTCTCTAAAGCAAAGTTCTAGTTTACTCCAAGGGTGGCCCTGAGAGACTGGCAGTATATTGTAAGTGGGTTAATCTGATTGACAGGAAAGCAAAGACAGAACTGTTGCTTGGCTTTAGGTATGACAAACAGCTGCTCATAACATTAATTTTTAGTAGCTAGACCAATTCTTAAATTCCTGTGTCTTATACTCAAAATATTCCACTGTGTTATCATGGTTGAATTCCTACCCTTTGCAGGAGTGGCTCAGAGGGCATGGCTAAGTTCACAGTTAATACTTGTCTACATTAGTTAGCTTTGAGAGAGTAATTTAGTTCAATTCTGGCCCAACTCTGTTAGTATTTATCAGAAGAAGCCACAAGTCACCAGGTTTATGAAAGTATATGTTTCCCTATCCTGCTTGTGGGATGTAGCATCTTGTGTCTCATCTAGGCAGTCTCGACATACATCTTTAAATTTGCAGTGATGTTAAGTGACTTCTTCTGATACCGTCTGACACTGTGAAAGAGTTTGTAGGAGACCAGAATTCAAAATGAATGTTGGTGGTCTGCAAGGACAAAATTGACTCACAGTGGTGTCTTTTCAGGACTACCCAATGCTGAGATGCCTAGAGAGTTAAAACACAAATAATGTGTGGATGCCAATGTCTGCATATGTGCTTAAGAGAGGGCTGTACTTAGAGAAGATTGAGCCAGACTCCTCTCAGAGGTGCTCCCTTGGTCTGTTCGGCCTGGAGAAGAGGAATCTGAGGGGAGATCTCATTGCAGTCTACAACTTTCTTGTGAGAGGAAGAGGACTTACTCTCTAGACCTTCCACTAACTTTGTTTCTCTTCTCTGGATGTGCTCCAGCACCTCAATGCAATTCTTCTAGTGAGGGGTCCAAAACTGAACATAGCACTCAAGATGTGGCCTCACCAGTGCTGAGTATAGTGGGACAATTTCTTCCCTGGTCCTGCTGGCCACACTATTGTTGATACAGGCCAGGATGCCCTTGACCTTGGCCACCTGGGCACACTGCTGGCTCGGGTGTTGACCAGCACCCCCAGGTCCTTTTCTGAGGGGCAGATTTCCAACCACCCTGCCCCCAGCCTGTAGTGCTGTATGGGGTTGTTGTGACCTAAGTGCAGGACCTGGCACTTGGTCATGTTGAACCTCATACAATTGGCCTTGGCCCATTGATCCAGCCTGTCCAGATCTCTCTGCAGAGCCTTCCTGTCCTCTAGCAGATCAAGATTCCCTCCCAAATCTCTGTTCTCAAAGACCCTAAAAACTCAGGTGAGAAAGTCCTGAACAACATAATTAAAATTGTCCCTGTTTGGAGCAGGATGTGGGACCAGATGTCATCCAGAGGTCTTTTCCAACCTAAATTATTCCATGATTATGACAATTCAACTTCTTAAATCAATGGTGGGAGCAGTCTTCCAAAAGTGGGATGTCTTAAGTTGAAGCATTTGATTGAGAAACATTTTAGCTGTTTAGCATTTAAAGACTCTGAAACAAACAAACAAACAAACAAAGATTGGGATATGGGGAGGAGAGACTTCTAATTTAGAAGCACCATGCTCTTGGAATGCAGGGCTACTGAAGGACTCCAATACCAGGTGAAAGAATGTCCAGTATTTCAGAGTATATCACTGAAATCAATAAATCAATAAATGTGCATTCTGCTCCTGATGCAGAGTGCTTCATTTTCAGGAAACTCAGCATTTAGTGTCACCATGTTCAGTGTTTCTTTGGGACCCTCTGGAAAATACGAGGCTGTTCTTCCCACTTCAGAGCTTGCCATGGACTAGCTCTTTTCTGTTTAACCAGTTTTGCCACCTTCTCTGGCTCGTTATTATGTTGCTCAGCTGACAGTAGCTTTTCTCCACCTTCTCATTCCATATCACCACTTTTGGGTGGACACCTTTATTTTCTGTAGTCTCTGCCATCTGAGGGGAAAGGACCCACCTTTCCCTATTTTATAGACCCTCCACATACATTACTTTCAAAGCTCAGACAGAAAAGTTTCTCTTGCCAGCTTGCTTAATACTATTTTTATTTCTTCTGTCTTTCCACTTTGAGTTCATACTGTTATTTAAGTCCAAATGGTTCTCCCAATTAGTATCTAAAAATATAATAAAATTAACTTTCACTTAAATTAATAAAAAATATAGTAATGCAAGGACTCATACACATGATAAAATTATTATAAACACTTCCACTCATCTGAAATATATGTAAATAAAGTTTGACACGTCTT
>JAWWLV010000121.1:97851081-97872783 GCA_035041135.1 Platyrinchus mystaceus | reverse complement strand
CATCTCACACCGGGTTAAAATTGGGGAGGGAGGCCTGAACTCGGAATTGGATTTTTAGGGCTCTCAAACCACGACAGAGTTCATACTGTTATTTAAGTCCAAATGGTTCTCCCAATTAGTATCTAAAAATATAAATAAAATTAACTTTCATTTAAATTAATAAAAAATATAGTAATGCAATGACTCATACACATGATAAAATTATTATAAACACTTCCACTCATCTGAAATATATGTAAATAAAGTTTGACACGTCTTAGAAATGTGGTCTCCCTTTGCCATGCAGTAAGAAAGATGAGGTCTTTAAAAAATGAGATTCATATGAAAGTGTCCATTTAAACCCTGGAAACCAGATTCTGTGACCTCTGTTGATAGCATTTTTGCCTGATTAATGAAAGAAAAAAAAAGACTGAAATATTTTGCTCATATTAATATCGTCACAAGAGGTACATTCATTCCATCCTCTGTTGTCAGTGGATTCACAGTCAAACCTTTGTTAGATGGTACCCATCCTCCCTTCATATGGGTGATACAAATCACATCTTTCTCATGAGAAAAAATCTTCTGCGCTCTCTCAAAAAGTCTAATACATTTTGAAGGGCTTTCTTCCCTTTTAATAGATACTGGTGGCCAAGAAAGAAATATAACTTAGGACACAGAACTGTTTTAGTGTGTAAACTCGTGGTGCCATACAATACGTCTTAATATTGCAGGTTTAATACTAACTGTGCCCTAGTAATTTAATAATTCTGTGGGAAGACTGCTGGGTAATAGTGGATATTTGTCTTGTGATTTCTTTGTGGCAAATCAGAAATTACAGCAGTGCTCAAAGGAATAGAAATCTTAGATACTCATGACCTTCACTGAAACCCCTTTCGTCACTTGTCAGTTCTTTAAGGGGCAATTTAATTGTAGCTCTTTGGCGGTGACAAGGTAAGTGCTGGCATTTTGGCACTGTCATTCATTAACCTCATGCAATGTCAGCAGCAGTGCCTCAAACATGTCACCATTTCCCCAGTGATGGCAAGCTGACTTTTAGGACACAAGTTATTCCAGAAATGCCTACTAGACAAGTCTGCATGCTTCACATTCTTTTGTATGGCATCATTTGTGCATTGTTTATGCAGTTAAATAGCTTCAAGAGTAAAACCAACTTGTCTTAGTCCAGGAAAAAATAATCTACCAAGTGTCATGAGCAAAAAATGACTTAAATGTTTTATCTTGCTCAGAGACTAAAAAATAAAACAAAATAAAAACCAGGGAAACAAAACCTTGAAACAAAAATCAGACAAAACCAAACCAAAACAAACAAAGAAGCAAACAACCACAAAAAAAAAATCCTTTGAGTATAAACTGCAAGGAAAAATAATATTTTGTCATGATACCTGAAGGTAAAATAAAGTTCTTTTAGGTGTAAATTTTTAAAGCAGAATTAAATAAATACAGTGCTGGATTTCAAGGCACACAGTGTACATAATAATTATTATTATTTTGTATTTCGTATTTCTGAATGCTGATAAGAAACCAAATTATTAATACTAAATAGATTGAGGAGAAGAATTGATGCTGAAAACTATTTGCTACTAACAATAATAATTTCCAATGCCTAGAAAAATAGTGTATATTTCATTGCACCTTTCCTCTACTCCTTCATTTGGACCTGTGACTGTTTTTTCTGTGCAATCATACATATACATGAATAATAATAATTATGATATAATGATTATACTATAATTATTACATAATGATTATAATATAATGGTTATATATTTAATATAGTAATAACAAAATAATAATATAATAAAAATAATAATTATGAGCTTGATTTTCACTTTGAAAATTCACAGTGGGAGACCTGAGGATAACTCAAAAATAAGATAGTTGTTGTGCTAATATTATGGATGACTTATGTTGTAAACACTTTAATCTAGATTTGAAACCACAGAAATGTAAATCATTTGAGTCTATTTTTTCTTGAACCTTTTTAAAAAATCTGAATCTGGCTTGAAGCTGGATCTCAAAACGTTCCTATATTTCCTCCTTATACAAAAGCCTAGTCTGACTAGCCTAGTTTAGAGTTTGAACCAACATCCACTTAGGTCCAGTGCCTGAAACCAGGTGGCTGAGAATAGTTAGTACTGGAGCTTGCCTTGTTAGAAAGAATTTAACAATATTCTTTTCTTCAACCAAGACAGAAGGCTTTCTTTCTGTCACTGAAAAAAACCTCCCCAGGCAGCAGACAAAAGGAGCATAAGTAATAAAAACATTGATGGAGTTAAGTTTACTAAGGATGTCTGAAGAGAAATTTGGAAGAATTTCTACCAAATACAACATGCAAACCTAATGAATAACTGAGTATTTACATAAATTTTAGGTTTTTTTTTTTCTTAAAGAGTTTCCATTTTAGTCTACTTAAAAGGTGCTATATATGTTTATGAGAACTTAGATACAAAGATATGGCAAAAAAGTCAGGCAGAAATAGATAAACAAATTGAACTTGAGGAGAAACATTTGTAAATTACTGAGGTGACTTTCTGCAAATACTAAGAGTTTTTAGTAAGAATACTAAACTCTTTCTTTCAGCAGAGACCACCCAATCAAATAATGTATATTTAAAATTTAGAGATATCACAATTCAAAGAAATGCCATAACATTCCAATTTTGAGTTGAAATTACAGGGAATACCAATAACCTAGAGAGCTATTATTATGTGGTTCAGAAAATGAAGTTATATACTTAACACTTATTTCAGATAAAATAGCAAACTTCAGGCAAAAAGAAAAAAAAAAGCAAATTTCAGGTGAAATACCAACACTTTTCTAGGATAAGGTTTAAATATTTCATTTTGCTGAATTACAAATGCTTTAATATCTTTTTTAAACTGTAGCAGATTCAAAATCTATCATTAAAAAGTTAAAATATTACTCCTTTATTTTCAAAAGAGTTTCCTTCTCTTTTTATAAATATTGATCATACCAATGTGATTTTATGAAAAAATATTTTTTACTTAAATCAGCAGTTTCCTGAGGAAAAAATATTTCAATGTCTTGTTACCATCAGCTCTACTACTGACTTTAAAAGAAACGTGGGTGAAAGCAATTGCTGAGAACGTATGAGAGTGGTGTGTAAGCAGAAAGACTGAAACTCCAGGCAGATGAAGTTAAATGAATTGCAGTACAGTGCTGAGGGCCAAACCAGAATTGCAGTACAGTGCTGAGGGCCAAACCAGACATTCTTACACATTGTTACAGTGCACCTGTAAAGAAACAATAATTACTTCCAAACATTATACTGAATGCAATGGTATACATTATATAAGCAGAGTTTTGCAAGTAAAATGCTATCCACATTAAAGAAATGCTAATGCAGAATGGCATCAGTAGGAAAGCGACAATGACAGTAGCAGGGACTTTTCCAGTCAAAGAAGTGGTGCTAGGTGTAAAGAGAAAGATTAAAAAAACCCACCACATCCAATTAGAGAGTTGGGATTCTGTCCTATGAAAGTCACTCCATTCTAATACAGCAGGCACTATAAGAGTCCTCTTTTCCAAGAGCAGCACTGCATTGCAGAGCTGCATCTCAACCCCACACTGAGAACAGCACTTTGCCAGGAGGGCCCACTGCACGTCCACGCCAGTCACACTAATTGATCCAACAGTCTCTGCTATGGCAGTTTAAGAGAATTTAGATTCTCTCTGGATTTTGCTCCCTATTCCCCCAGGGCTAGCAATACAGATGAATGGTTTCCTTTCGTCATACATAAAGATTTGGAGACAAAACATTAATTGCTATCCTGACAGTTTCCAATTTGATGAACAAAAATTGAACCAAAGCGAAAACAAGTACAGGAATGATTGGGTTGAAAGATTATGATGAATCTCTGAGTGTTGTGTCATCCCTCCCCCCATAGTTTTTCTGATATCTTTCAGGAGCTAAACTACTTCCACATATTAAATACAGCATTACAGAATTATAACATTTTCTAGTCATAAATTAAAGGCATTTTTTGTGCTGCACAAATAACTAAAAACAAATTCTCAGTGGAAGGAGCAAGTTACAAATGTAAGAAATTAATAGGTAAAGCTGATCCTACACTCTCTTATTGCTTTTTCTTCTAAGTAAAATCCCACATTCTGTTCTACCTTACATTTGTATCGGTCCCCAGTTCCTTGCTCTCTCACTTAAGGGGTTTCTCAGATTATCAATCCTCAAGTAACAAAGAATCAGATGGCTTTTATCAAGTCCTTTCCTCCCTTGAATGGAAAAAATGTGATACTACTGGCACTGGAGAGAACCAAGCAGGTCAATGCGAGAGCAGAACTGACTCATTATCTTTATTTTATACACATTTAACCAAAAAGGTGAGGGAAGCTAAATGAGATGGTGCTATGCTTGAGAGAGCTGGCAGGGTAGGAAAACAGACAGAAAGCCCTGCTCCATCGGCTCCTCCCAGTCAGCCGTACCAATTTTGCTTTGCTTCTTTTATGGAAAGGTCTTGAAAAATTTAGCAAACATCAACTATGCAGGCACGTCCACAATAAAATAGAAGCCTGTATTAACTCTAGGACATGCAGAAACAGGAAATAGTTGTGAATTTTGTACCCTTCATTTCATCAGAATTAATCTCTTGAGTACAGTCAAAGTGGTGAAATTTCCCTCCAGATTCCAGTATGTCGTTGCTCATGTTTAGGTTGCCTTAAGATAGGAGTCTATAGCCATTTGACCTGCTACAGAGTACATCTGAGGGTATCTGCATGGGGCTGACAGACGTGACACAAGACCTGCATGAAGCTCAAGTCTCTTGGAGCAGACCATGCTATCTCAAAGTGTACTGGACGGCTTACCATTGGTGAGTAACCCAGATCCTTAAACTTATCTGTTCATAACATGGTTTTTTATATGAGCTACAAGTAGAAGCACCAGTTGTAGACATGGAAAATATAGTCAATATAGTCAATGTAGAGGAAAAGGAAATTCGGCTCACCCTGTAGTACTGTCCCATCTAAATTGCTCTCTAGGCTTCAGTGGCTGCACTGATCAGATCTTTATGGAGACTTGGAGAGCTCTGAATACATTCTAAACTATTCTTAGGTTTCTTATAAATATTCTATTTGACTTTTTCCCTTGAAAAAGCTTATCCTTTAATTCTATAATACCAACCCTCATTTTTCACCTGCTGTGAATAAATAGATTATTTGGGGATATCATAAATATGCCAAATATAACAAAATACAGTGTTTTCTTTTTAAGGGAAGTAACAAAATGCATTATTTTTGGGTTTGATGATGAATTTATTTCACAGTGGAACAAGTCAGTTGCTTTTATTGCTGTATTCAAGGTCTCGAAGAACAGGTTAATATTTAGCCTTCTGACATCTAACTTTGATAAGAGCCTCTTGAACTGGGCTAGGAAAACCAGTAAGTCCAAATTTTTGTTTAAAGAGTTGACAATGGAAAGTCCCCAAAGGCTGACAAAAGAATAATCTCAGATATAATTTTGAGAGACTCAAAGAGCAAGTCAGAAAGCTTTAAATGGGAGACAGGAAGCTTAATGTATGTTTTCATAGCAAAATAATCTCTTGTAAATGCAGGACCAGCCAAAATCATAGTAAAGTAATCTACAACAAAGGGAGGGAGTGAAAGACATGATTCAGTGGAAAGAAAAACATTTATAGGAAAGAGGATTTAGGGAATCATGAAAGGATGCTGTCTTTGGCCAAAACTCCTGGAGTGCTGAGGGGAAACTGTGATAAAGAAATGTCTGTAAGTGTGCTCATTGTTTTCTATAGGTCTGTGCACTTCTCATGCTAAAAAGGAAGAACAGTGTCTAGAAAGGTATACATTTGTCTGCACGTTGTCTTAGCCCAATTTGGAATTAAGCAGTAAAATGAAGTATCCAGAGATCTGCCTGTGCTAGTGGCTCTACTGGGCCAAGCATTTTTCTCTGCCTCCAAAGCCAGCTGGCATGGCACAGTTAACTTCCACACAGTTAAACCATTTTGAGAGCCAAAGCATAGTGGTCACTGACCCTCTCCGTTCCCAGGCAGCCAGAGATGGCACTGGCCAGGGCCATGGTGCTGCCCCTAATCCTGCTTTGGTCATACCACCCAGCATGAGTAGATGACCAGGATAGTCCAGGGAAGGTGCTTGCTTAAGTTACCAGAAAATGCTAAGCCTTGGGTGCAAGCGGGTGAAGCAAAGGTTGGTTTCACCCCCGATTTAAAAAATGTGTTGAAATTCCATATTTCTGAATATTTTCAGATATCATTATATTTTCATAAGTGTAAGGACATTGTAGTCCTCTGTAGTTTACCTGCAGTGAAATTATAATTCAGATTACTGGGTCATGGAGTAACCACTGAGCCCCAAAGTGTTTCTGCTGAAGGCACAATACCACATAAGCAAAGGTATATCATCTTGAGAATTGTACTGTTGTCTGGTCCCAAAAACAAGGCAGGATAGGACCTACTTGATTCAAGCTACTTTTACACAAAGCCCTTTGTTCCCAGACTAAAGTAGGCAGTCAAACACAGTGGAGTGTCATTGCTGACCAGACTAACTAAGATAAGGCAAGGTTCTGCTAGTGGGGTGGCTGCAGGGGTGGCTGCTGCTGCCAGAAGCTAGCAGAGCTAGCAGTTTGTGTGGCTGAAGTGGTGCTAGTAGATCCAGCCAGATTAACACTGATTGGAGTTTTTCTGCTGCTTTCTCAAAAAAACCCACCCCCTCGAATCAATCAAACAAAGAAAACCAAACAAACCTGAAACAAAACTAAAACAAACAAACATACAAAACCACAAAAATGAAACCAAACCAAACCAAACCAAAAAAACCCAACCCAACCAACCAAACAAAAACAAAAAACCCACAAACAAACAAAAACACAAAACAAAAACAGCAACAACAAAACACACACACACACACACAAAAATAAAAAACCAACCAACCAAACAAACAAAAAAACAACAACAACAAAAAAAGACCACAACCACCAAAAATTTATTATATCTTCTTCATGTTGGATTTTCTGTTCAGGAATTAACTGATTACGCATGGCTTTATATGAAATGAAGATCAAAAGTAACATATCTACCATTGTAAACAAAATCCCAATCCATGAGATAGTGAAACACCTCTACTCTATTCAGGTAAAATAAATCATTGTGCTGCTAACTTCTTGACACAATTGGTCATCTCTTTGCTGTAATCAGAGTTAAGTGGCCTTGAAGTCTTCTATGCAATACATCAACACACAGCCAAAGAGCAAATACTTGACATGTTTTTTACTGTACCAGTGTGTGTATATATATATATATATATGTATGTATTTATGGGTTTTTTAGTTAATAAGTGTGAGCATCTTACTTGTCTTCTAAGCCACAGAACATTTATTTCCACAAAAGCAACAGGACTCACAGGTTTCAGCCTTCTTTTTATTGCCATTTTTCTCTGTGTCTTGTGTAGTTGAAGATTGCATGGGAAATCCTGTCATTACTCAATTGGATGGCAGTTTTTTCCTGGACTTCAGTGATTGTCTCACTTCTGAAGGGGGGTGCAGGGGGAGTTCTGAACAAATGCTATGTACAGTTACAAACAACAGCAAGAGGGAAAAGGCAGTGGAGAAATCAATTGGTAGGAAATTAACTTTTGTAATATAACCCATGGACAGAATTTAGGAGTTCAAACCATCAAGTTTCCACTAAAGCTAAAGCTAAAGATCTTTACCTTGCAGTAATTCCACTATCCTAGTTGTCTTTGATAACATAAACCCTGTGAGCAAGTGAAGAATCAGAGGCAGGTATACATTTAAACACTTCCATATAATTTCAAAAATTGCAGTGAAAATATATATATAGATCTTTCTTTTTCTTTAGTAATTTCTGTTCATTTCCTTCTTTTTTATTCATTGTGTTAGCATAATAAGCTTGATCCTTTTCAATTAGAAAAAAATGTATTGTGAGTTACTGTCCCTGTGTAGGTTCCATGTGCACATGGAATAATATGTTTAGAAACCAAAGGAAATAGGTCTTTTAAAAATAATCTGTCATCCTGTAATATTCTTGATGGTGTTTTGATTCAAACTCCATTCTTCCTGATCTCTCTCATTATTCACTGTTGAACTGTTTAACGCCAGAGTTATAGGCCAACTGTCAGGAAGAGTGCAGGGAAAGTATTATTTCCCTAAAACATAAAGCTGTATGTCTCATTTTCATCATTCTCTTTCACACCCAAGACAAATTCTGAGCTCTGCCACAGTGGCCCACATTGATTCAAATGCAAAAAAGATACAAAAAGGCAGCAAATGAAAGGTTTGTAGCAAGGTGTATTAAGAAAATCAAGGTAATAGTTTTATATTTTGTAGTATTTTGAAATCTTTGTAATACCTCCTCTTTTGTACAGTAAGAGGGGGTTTTTAAGGAAAGAGAGTGGAATCTAAATTCCATTGAAATAAATAACAAAATTCTAAATAAATTTGCCAGGGGCAATTCTTCTTGCTTATTGCTTTTTCTATCAAACCTTCTAAATTAAGTTTTTGCTAAACTAGATGACTGCCTTCCACAGGAACAGTTTTCTAGAGTTCCCCGGTGAAAGCAAAGAGTATATATATATATGCATACTTGGAAGCTTCACACCAATGTTAGATAAAATCTGCTTTTGATTAAATAAATAAATAACATCTGCTGAAATCTTAGAACAGACATTGCAAACTGCAAGCTGAAACACTTGTGTATACTTGATGATTTGCATCAGGCACATCAAGCATTACTCCATTAGTAGTTCTGAAAATAAGGGTCAAATTCAGCCATGTGGGGATCACAAACAGAAGTTGGAATTATCAGCAGAAACCTAAACACTGCTGCTAAGCTTGGTGTGTATTTTAAAGATGTTTTTTCAGGCTAACCAGTGTAGCTTTTCTTCTCCAGACTCTTTCTTCTAGCTTTACAATTTTTTTATCTAGTTCTTTAGTTCTAGGCTTTTTACTTACAGGCAACACTTGTTTTAATATATTTGGGATGCAAGTCAGCCTCTTCTCTGATTCACCCAGTTCTCTCCTCCCCAGATAACTGAAAGGTAATACCTTTACAAAAGCCTCCCCTTCTGCTCTCCATTCTACACTAATTATCAAATTTCTCCTTTTTGTTACACTAAAAGAATAATTATAATAATTCTGCCTTTCTTGACATATATGTCACTGTTTTTCGGAGTTTTTGCATGCATGTGAGAGGAGATGTTTCTATTTTTCTCTTTTGTTCCCAGTGTATTAGAACATACAGATGACTGGTACTGACATGTTTGTCTGGATCTATCAAGTTACAGTTACTGGTACAAGTCTTCTGTTGTCTGTAGGACATCGACATATGCTATAATTATTGTTCCATCACTGCCCTCAAGAGTGAACATCTGCTCCTACCCTATCATCACAGTTTTAATCTTCTTGTAGCTCCTGTTTCCTTGAAGAGCAATCCAAATAAGACAGACCCTGTCTTTTACTTTTCCCTATTTTTTTTAATAGCTTCCAGGCTTTCACCAGAGAGAAGTGAATACCTCGAGCTCCCACCAGTATTCATTTAAATGAAAGGCTGAACTCCCTGTAGCTGTGCTTGTGCCTGTAAGCAGATGGAGTGAGGTGGGAATCCAACTTGCTCACAGGCATAAACACAGTAACAGCAAATTGAATTTGCTATTCAAGGGTGGGGGAACAGCTCTGAGAGCACCCACAGCCTCTCTGCAAACTGTGTTGAGTGTGGGAACCACAGGATATGCATCAATACTGTGTCCTCCCACCAGTACATAGGCATCCTGCTCTCTTGCAGCCTTTCCCAGCTGTGAAGGAGGGTCCCTGATCACCCATTCCACCCCAACTAACCTCTGTGATTTGCACATTTTAACAATTTTTTTGTCTGTACCCTTTGGCCAGGATAAATATTACCCTTTGCAAGTAACAAAAGCAGGAGCAAAAATAAAGTATTCCCAAAGCATATCTCAATTCACTGGCTAAGGGTGTTCAAAGGTATCTGAAATAATGCTTTAGTGTTGGTTTATGGCTGGACTCAATCATCATAAAGATCTTTTACAACCTAAATGATTCTATAATTCTATTGTTAATAAGCTTCTGTGGTCACAATGCATAACCAAACATGCACACTCATCTTGGCAGTGTTAAGGAGTCTTTGCCCATCCAACATTTATCCCCACCTGATGAACACAGAAAATGCTGCACCCATGACACACCAAAAAAAATAGTATTCAGTGGAATAAGTTGCAACTTCAAACGTTAAACTGAGTTCAGTCAGAACCAAAGTAGTAAATATAAAAACTGCATCACCATCAAACCCTTAATTTTGAAAAAAATCTCCCACATATTTCTTTGAAGAAACCATAATCCTCATGAAAAGAGTCTGGCATATTGTGGTGCGCGAAATCTACATCTGAATCCTGCTTTCCGCTCTGACTTTGCAAAACTTGTAATTAGACCAACCGGTGTTGTCAAATGACATTTTCTCCTTTTGTTACTGTTCAGCAGCCTCATCTCTATTGATTTGAAAGATGGTTTTGGAAGCAGTCCACATGAAAACCAATGCAAATTTCTGCATTGTAACTTTAAATTGTTCTGTCGTAATGAACCTCATACACCAGCAATGAAATGAAGCACAAGTGACAATCTCAATACCATATATTAATAACATCTGTGCTTTGAATGTCTTTTCAATGCTATGTTACCTTTCACCATCCTCTTTGGAAGTACTATTTATCTGTTGCTGTACAGTAAACACTTCATGATATATTCAACAATGGAAAAACTAATTCCTTTAATGTTTTGTAATTTTTTTTTTCTGCTGATAAAGACTGAATCAAAGGTACTTGCATTTTTAAATTATCAGGAATAACTCTGTCGTTGACTTAATTTTTGCTTCATTTAGACCCCAATTATATACAGTCACACTTTCAGGAATGTCCTCACCACCTTAACATAAAATGACCTGAAAAACTGTTTTTGAACAAAATAAAGAAGCTGATTTTAACCTGTTTTTAGAAAAAAGTGTATGTGATTACACCTCTCCAAGTTAACCTCTTAGTTTTTCTTCTGCTTTAGACCTCTCAGCTAATTTCAATAAACTGTTTTAGAAAAGGTGAAAGCTTAAGGGTATTAAATTCTTACTTAATTCCTAAAAGTAGATACGACACAGACAAAAGACAACCAAATTAGAGTAATCACTGAAGAAAATGCCATGATGTCAGAGACCAGACCACCCATATTAGAAAGAGTCACGGAGCAAAGTGCCTGAAGTTCTGACGCTTGGAACATTTTTTTTTTTTCAGAAGAACCCCAAAGAGTAAAATGAAATGTATTTTAGAGGATTTTGACATAGTAGATTTTATCGTGCTCTTTACCTAATGTTGAATGCAGGAAGCACTGAGAAACTGGGAGGATGGTTGAGTGGCACAAGACTGCTCCTGGGGGCAATCTCAAAAAGGTGTCTGCTTCAACCTTCCTCTGCTGTCCGTCAGAGTAAATTACAATCAAAGGCCAGGCCTGCCTTGCAAGAGTTATGCCAGCCCTTCCCATTGGGCCCCATCAGTGCTGATGGCAAATATACATCTAAACATATCTGAAGCGAGACTCCTCGTATCATTCCTTTTTTACCTGCAAATGGTTGTTAACTGGAGAAGGACTTGTCAAACCAAGTTTCAATATTCAGACCTGGTCACACTGAGTTAACACAGATGTGATACATGTATACAGAATGTTACATTAGGTCATATCAAAGCAGGCAGAGGCGTGATGTGGTACAACCTAATACAACATGACACCATCATAATTTCCTAGTAAGAATCTGAACATTTTAAAAGAAGCGTGTAGAAATTAACATACTTCTGAAAAGAAATGTTTGTAAATCCTAAAGATCATTCATGGAACAAAAGAGTAAGAATACAGGTCAGTGACTGGAAAATTTACAAGTTTTTAAATTACAGAGTAAATTCACTGCTTAAATACAAAAGGTTGCATTTCAAGTAGCTCCTGTGTGGCCTCTGTATCTGCTTTCTCATTATATCCTTGCTGCAATGGTTTTCAAACTAATGTTGAATTTACTTTTCCTCATAAAATCTCCATACCTAAAACAAAGAATAATTTGTAGCATATACAGCTGCCTAGACAAGCATTAGCTATCACAAAGGATTTAAAAGGTATGAAGGATCTGTTGGTAAGAGGAAAGTTGATGGATTTCTCTTCCTCCCCCAAGATTAAGAGCCAGGAAAGTTAAGAGCAGGACACAAGTATCTCAGTAATTCCTGGAAGAAATTTCATATTCCCTAACCCTTAGACCCCTCTTTCACTCAGAGAAAAACATAAGTTTATTATCCAAAGAGGTCACAAATACCAGCATATGACAAAATTCTGCTCTCATTAATACTGAAATGGAAAATGCTATTGGAAACTCTTATATGTATGGATTTACATGAGTCGCCTACTAGTTCAACCTGAGCATTAATTGCCCAGTGGAAGAGAAAAAATTTCTTTATTTGATTTTTTTAATATATATTTCATAAATGAAAAATGTTTCCAGACAAGCCATTAAAAATGTTTAATTTTTTCTTGGATTTTCTACATGTGTGGTATAATTGACTTTAATTCACCACATACCACTCAAACTGGCTAGATTGCCCAAGCAATATATAGACAAGTGTCCCCTTACCTTAAAACCCATCACAAAGTTTTTATCCAGAAAGTTCTCATAATTCAGAGATCATCATGCTTGTCAATAAGATGTAAGAGTAACAAACATAAACTGCAAAAATTCTCAGGCTCATGAAAGGTGCTAAAACATTCTCACAGGTCACTGAATTGTCCTGCACTTCAAATGAATTCTAAAACTCACCACCTGCTTCCTTCTTTCCCTGTCCTTTTCTCTATGTGCTACGATAATCCCTGCTCTTTTATCTCCGAAGCTTTTCCCTCTTCTATGTTCTTCCTACACTTCAGAGGAGTAACTTCCCTTCCCTCACACATTCCCTTTTTTACAATGCCAAGGCTTGATTTACGTTAAATAAGGGTAAGGAACATGATTAACCCTGTACTTGCTACAGTTAACATGTACATCTTATCTGAATGAGCAAGAATATCCTGAGAAGGTTGAGATTTTTTAGCCTGGAAAAGAGAAGGCTTCAGGATGAGCTAATTGCAGGTTTCCAGTATTTGAAGACAACATGCAAGAAGGATGGAAAGAGATTTTTTACAAGGGCATGTAGTGACAGGACAAGAGGTAATGGCTTCAAACTAAAAGCAGGTTAAGATTAGATATTAGGAAGAAATTCTTTAGTGTGAGGGTGGTTAGGCACTGGAGCAGGTTACCCAGAGAAGTTGTGGATGGAACACATCCATGGAAGTGTTCAAAGCCAGGTTGGATGGAGCTCTGAGCAACCTTGTCTAGTGAAAAATGTCTCTGCCCATGGCAGGGCAGAGAACTAGATGATCTTTAAGGTCCCTTCCAAGCCATGCCAGTCTATCATTCTCATTCTGTGATTCTAAGTAACTGTTAATAAAATCACGGATATTTTCATTATGGTATAATCATGTGACAATACTGTCACAGTTTTAGTAACAGGAAACAAATAATGTTGTTGTAATATAAGTTGCTACATGAAGACATTTTAGCTGCTAGCCATCACAGCTTCATGTGACTTACAGAAGAAAGTGATGATAATCAACTACCTAGTACAACCTTAGTCAACCAACTTGCCATGCTTCTACTCTTTTATCATAACCTTCTTAACAGTTTGTTCTTTCTGTCACCAAACATGGTGAACAGATGTGATTTTAACGAACTCTGCTAAATTTTTGTTGCCCTTATGTTACATATTTTTTTTCCTATAATGGAGACAGCTCAAGCTCTTCACTTAAAATCTTTAAATTTTTTGCTTTAGGAATTTCTGGACCACACTTGACTTTGTTGTTTAGATATTCCACTGGTTGGGGTGGAGGAGAAGATCACTGCATCTTCTTTCTTCATCTGGAAGCTACTTTTCCATTAAGTGCAAACATAATCTATTTTGCCTGTTAGCTAACTTTGAACTACAGTTGAAAGGAAAATGTGGTGTGTCTCTCTTCACCTGTGTATCTGCTTTTCGGGTTCAAGAGTCGGTTGAGTGTCTAGAATGAGGAAGAGCAAGCACTTTTACCCTTCCCACCTTCTACCTATAATGGTTTACACTGACTAATTGACCAGTGTCACAACAAAAGCTTTGGAAGATTTGTCTACAATACTAAGTCCTTGCCAAGCAACCTCTCATGAGTAAAGTAACCCAGTCAGAAGACTTTTATTAGTTTGAATGTAACTGCAGCAGCCAAAAAAATTTGTAAGTTTATGTAATACCGGTTCTGGAGGTGATGAAGCTTTTTCAACTGCAACATTGCTTTTTCTGATACACAGCATCTCATTGTTGATCTTTTAACAACAGCAACACTTCTCTGAGCAAGCAGTTGCACTAACTGGGTGATAATCTCAGCATATAAAATACTCTATCTTGAGTTTATTTGGAAAAAGAATAGTCTTTGATGAATTGGAGTATTTCAATTTGATCCTTGTAAATCTAGATGAACCTTAGTTTTATTTTATTCCCAGTTCCAAAAACATGTGGGTAAATCTGGAGTGACTTTGTGTCAATGATCTGTCCTGGTTATTTAAAACTATACAACTGAGAAATAAAGAACAATGACATTGTGTAAGACTATCAATAGCATAATTGAAATCAGAACCTGAACCTTTGTGTTTCCAATTTTCTTCACTTTTTATTTCATAAAAAATTAGAAGTTGGCTTCTAAGTTGGTGTAAATCGGCACTGATTTCTGTCTGGCATCAGTTATAACAGATCCTGCTGTGTGTTCATAGCAGTCTCATTCTTTTCTATGAAACTATCATGTCAAGCATATGTAGTATCCATTTTCTTGAAATGGAATATGATTTACAGGTAAGATGTAGAAATAACAGATTTAAGGATAATGTATGCTATGCAACAAAGTGTATTTATGGGGTCAAATCCTGTGATTTGTTTGATCTAAACAGTGCTTAACTGCTGCTTTTGATGCCAGGAAGAGCTCTTTAGTATGCAGTAGAACATGGGGTAGAATTAACTCCAGTGCAGTGCTCAGCACAGATGTTTGGTAGGTAATGAAGATAAAAATTCTACAGAGAGCTTCACATCATGCTCCACACCAGAGCACGCTACTACCTAGAGATGTTCTGTTTATGAATCCAAGTGTTCTCTGCTTCACTAGAAACTCCTAAAACTAAGATCTACTTTATGCAGCCAGTTAATAATTTATGAAGTTTTTCTCTAAACTTTCTGCAAGTGGCCAAACCTGTCACAAGATCTTCTTTTTGTCATGTACTGAAGTCCAGAGAGTCACACAGATTACTCCAACAAACTTAAATATATAGTAAACAAAGAACTTGTTTTGTCAACTTTGACTTTTCCACACTAAAGACCTCTAAAATTATCAAGTCCAACCATTAACCAAAGTGCACCACTAAACCATGTCCTTAAGTGCCACATCTACTAGTCTTTTAAATACCCCCAGGAGTGGTGACTCAAACACTTTCCTGAACAGCCTGTTACAGTCCTTGCCAACCTTTTCAGTGAACAAAATTTTCCTTATATCCAATCTAAACCTCCCTTAGCAGAACTTGAGGCCATTTTTTCTTGTCCTATCATTTGCAACTTGGGAGAAGAGACCAACCTCCATCTGGCTACAGCCTTCTTTCAGGTAGCTGTAGGGAGCCTCCTTTTCTCCAGGCTAAGCAACCCTCAGCCAATTCTCATAAGAATTGGGCTCTAGACCCTTCACCACCTTTATTGTTCTTCTTTGAAAGTGCACCAGCACCTCAATAATATAAGTAAGCTGCTACATATTTTCAAAACAGTAAGTGCAACAAAACTCACCTCAAAGAATGTGATATTCAGAATTCAGATTTTGCTGCCTGGCTTAGATCTGAATCTGCCATTGTGTGGGATGTTCAGTGAGGATAAAGACAGAAGCAATGTCCCACAGCCTCACAGATCACAGTTTCCTTGCAAATGAGACATTATCTTATGTAATAGGTTTCTTTTGGGAGCATATGATGTTTATAATTTAGAACAGCCTTGAGACTTTTCTAACTTGCACCAGGCCTCAGTCAGTTGTAGCTGGGTCAATCCACTACATTTGCAAACAACAGAAGCTCTTATATTAACAGATCCACAGCAAAGGAGCCAGCTGAAGGATACTGCAGCCCTTTGGTTTCCATAGTGCAGACTTCAAAGCTCTTGGGCTTGTGACCAGTAGTATATATGGGAAAAATGGGTAAACTGTTCTTCAAAGACAAACTTTCTCTTAGAATAACTCATCTATTACTATGCTTCTAAATTATTCTTTTTTTTTTGATTAATGGAAATATGCAAATTAAGAAATTGCTGTTCAAAAGGTATAAACATATTTTATTGCGTAAAGTAATTAGAATAAGTAATTATTTAAATATTATGGTTTAAAATTGAATAATATCTTTGAGAGCAAACTGAATAAGGAGAAAATGCCTAATATGCATGATATAAACTACTTATCCTAATGACAATACTTTTAATCTTGTTTACATAAGAGATATATATGCTTCACAAAATCTTAACATTGATACTAGTATTTTTAAGGGCATATTTTGCTTTTTTCATTTATCTTTTGGCTTGATCTTGTAAGAAGCTCACTAACTATTCAAGCAACCAGTTATACAGACACCTCACTTGTAGCTTTACAACAGTATATTGACTCCTTCCACGGCTGCATTTGCAATTTGTTTCCATGCTTTGCTGGACCATAGCCACTCAGTAGAGGAAGTTCTCTGCTACTCAAAACAATAAATTTTTTTCTTTCCTTCCAGGAATTAACAAAAACCTTTGGATCTTGTTAGAATCTTTTCCTGCAGACAACCATGTACATCACACTCTGTAGGTGTGTTCTCAACAGGCATGGATGAAGGGTTTAATCTTATCTTCAGCAAGGTGTGGTGACTGCTCTGGTACTCTGGTTAAAGTCTCTTGTTTCTTTTTCCCTGCTTCATCTACTTCCCAAAAAACTAATGCCAGTATATAAACACTGACTCCTACACTTTCATCTTCTCCACTGGTTTAAATGCTTTTATCATCTCTGGCACTGCCTATCACTGATAACACCATTTGCAATGGCTATGTTTTTCAAGCTCATAGACTGTCTAAGTGGTCCCACTGTGGTGAGGATAGAAATTTCCTGCCATCAGCTCTGTCTGGTGAGCAGATGAGAGACTTCCCATGAAAATCAGAGGAAGCACAAACACAATGTAGTAATGCACTGAACGGGTGATATGGATCACTTAGGGGCATGGTTTAGTGACTTAGGGACATGATTTAGTGGTGGACGTGGCAGTGCTAGACTAAACAGTTGGACTTGACGATTTTAGAGATATTTTCCAAGCTCAATGATCTAAGATTATTCTAGATCAAGTATAGGAACAAAAAATATTTTAGTAGTAGCAAAATCAAAAAAGATTCTGTCATTAGTTACACTGTTCAGTAATGGCTCCTTTGCTGATAGTTCTGTATTTTTCACAAGCTTAGTGTAAATGTTATGTGAAATTCATTCTTACAGCCTTTATATCGGGAAAGTATAGGAGTAAAACCTGTTATGCAAAGGTCAAAAGGGGTATCAGTTCAGCTGCTTGACTAGTCATCTACTTGTGTTTTAGAATACAGGTACTGCCTCTGAATGCACTGTCAAATATCAGAAGAGATCTGGGTCATAAAATTCAGCAATAGCCTGAGTGAGTTGAAGAGCAGACGAAAACAGAAAAGTATCTTTCAGGATTTTTCAGCTGTTACTTGTGCCTGTGTTATCCTGCAAGAGGAAGACTAGGACAAAGAAAACATAAGGGTTTTCCTTGATTCTCAGCAGATGGCTTGTGAAATATAATGCTGTAGGGAGGAGAGGGGCCCCTGAAGATCCTGGATAAAGAAAAATGCATGACTGATGTGTTGAACTTACTCTGGAGAAAGAAATTTTTTGTGAAAATAGAGCTTTAATTTTGTGGTTAGAGTTTTGCAGTTAGATACCCAGACTTACATTCTTTCACTCCATGGAGTACCAATCCATAGGTTTTGGACATCATCAGGACTATTGCCAGGGGTCAGGGAGGAAGGACTGGCTATCTAACAAAACTTCCCTGAAGTACTGCAGCAGCAAACAAGGTGCTCAGAGTCTGAAAATTAAGGCACGTAGTCAGCTCATCCAGTGAGTAAATTAAACGATCTATTCACGTCTAAGCATCAGAGACATTGCAGCAGAATTATTATGCTCCAGAACTGGTTTGGGACAGTCAGACAGATCTTAGCAACCCATTGCAAACTATCTATGTTTGTCTGCTGGCTCTGTATGAGAAAGACCCATCATCACTTCTCACATAATTATTCTCTTAAGATTATTTCTGTGGTGCTTGGTGTGAAAGACATTCATAAGTTTGCACCTGTTGATTTGTGGCAACAGAGTTTGATTTTCTCAAGTAATTCAATGAAGTTCTGCCAGAACTAGGATGTCAGAACAAGTGAAAAACCTGAATAGACACATTTGTCAATCACATTAGGTGTCCAAGATGAAATGAGTGAATAAATGAAAGCCATTTATCTAGTGAGCAGCTGCCCTCATTACTAAAGATCCTGTTAAGATTAAAGCTATGCTGCCAGCTTCTTTTAAGTTCAGTTAAGGAAAAATAAAAGTAAACTTAATACTAACAACGTTTAATTTAAAATAATATAGCTGAAAATGCTTTCTATGAACCAGATTCTTAAAAATAATCTTTTGCTTCACCTGAACTACGTTTGCCTTGAATATGAGAATTTGGTATTTAAGTTTTAAAAATAAAATCAAAGTGAAAATAAATAAAATTAAATGAAATAAAATGATAAGATATTTTAAACTGTGAAATCAAAATGCCATTATTTTATTACAGTTTTAAAAAATTATTTTCTGTTCACACTAAAGCACTTGAGGGACACTATTCAAGCTTTCTGAAACAGCTTGATACTGCCAAAACCAGAGGATTTGCTGAAAAAGATGCCAGTTCAGAGTGTCATTCAGCTTATATCAATCTCCAAAGCATGTGAGTAAGAAACATAATTTCTCTGAATGTGCTTAGTTACAAATGGTGGCATCTCCTGGGGTTAAAGATTACATTTTAAGGTAAAATAATATTCTCTAGCAGTGTAAATATTTCTCATTTCCATGAGGAGTCAAGTGAGGGTGAAATTTAGGAGGGTAGAACTAGACAGAATCTAATCAAGTGAAATTTCCAAGAATGACTATAAAGCCAACAGCAATACCCATACAGCTAATGAGGAAACGTAAATGACGGATGATGCTGCCTTTCCAATCAGACTTGCTATTGGCTGTACAGAAAGCTGACCTTGCTCTATAGAAGTGAGAGAAGAAAGAAATACATATATTTGTCATCAATTAAATGTACCAATGAGTAGAGAACATGCTTATGAAACTAATTTGTAATGTTAAACATTAACAAGGCCAAATTTTTAGCAGGACTAATTTGGCAAATTGTTAGTGCTACAAAAAGAGTTGTTACTCTGGAAGTCTAGAACTGCATTTTGGGTTGCTACAAACAGTGACTGTGCAATGATAAAAGATGATGTATATGTACTTGCCTTGTCAACTACAATGCTCTAATCGAGTTGCATCCTTTCACTCCTTTGAATGTGCTTTTTCTGCACCTTTTTCACACAGACACACTCAGTTGTTTGTTTACATTTCAGAGATGGATTAAATTTTAACATGGCACTGGGAAAGACAATTTTCTGCTTATAGACAGAGCCAAGACTGTTCACAATTAAGAACTGGATTCCTTCACAAAACTCAGCCAAAATCTGTTATCTGTCTACAAAGCCTGGGTCACGCCATGGTGTGAGGCCAGCGCTCTTGCAATGCTAATGACAGCCAGGGAACGTTTAGATCCCCTCATTTACTGGATGAATCAGTGCCTGTATTAGTCACCGTGTTTTCATTTTAATCTTTCGCTGTGAGAAATTTCCACCATCTTTTAGGGCCACCTTTAAACTTGAACTTCCCCATGCTGCTTTGAGAGAATGAGAAGCCCATTTAAATGAACTGCAATTATTAATGAAGCTGCTCAGAAATGCCTTGCTGTGGTACCTGCTCAGCCTTCCTTCTGCATGTGTGTGTGTGTGTGGTTCTCTTTCATCTTAACTCTTATATTGCAAATTTGTTAAAGTAGAAACATTTTATTTCATGTTCTTTTTCTTTAACATTTTCATTGATTTCATAAATTCCTTTTTTTTAGTGCAGCAGCTGTTGTAGCACAGTAGCCATGAAAACCTCTGTGGCATTAATGGCTTTGACTAAGAAGCAGAGGAAACGTAATTTTCCTTAATCTTCTTCTGAATTTGGAGTTTGCTGAAATCTGAAGCTCGGAGCTTCAAGCTGAAAAATAAATTCATAGTGTGTGGTATCAAAACTACTAGAAATCTCTGGGGTCCAGCATGATTTTCCACCATTTTGGGTGTAATTTATCTCCTAACATGTGTAATTTTAAAACCATTGTTGTGTAAATAGTAAAAAGAATATGGAACCAATAAAATGTTAACTGGAGAATATTTCATCTAGACATATCTATATCTGGATGACTTCTAGAAGTTACGTAGACAATGAAAGATTAAGACCAAGATGTTTTTAAATGAAGTGCAGATATTTACATTAAATAAAGCAAATAGAAAGGAATAGATTATTTCTATTTAATTATTTATTTTGTACCTTGCTTGCTAAATTTGTATAGAATATTAAAATTAGAATCATAGTATAATTCAGCTTTGAAGGGATTCTGGAAGTCCAACCTCCTGGTCAGAACAGGCCAGCTTCAAAGTTAAATGAAGAGAGTGTTGTCCCATCAAGTTTAAACAGTCTTAAAGGGTCGAGACTGTACTGCCCCTGTGAGCATCCTGATCCTTTTTTTGTATATATAAAGTTAGAATTTCATTCATTTCAACATGTGACCAAAGACCACGTCTTTTTTGTTGTGCTCCTCAGATGACAGTCCATCTCCAGCTATGAAGAATTGCTGTGGTTAAAATGACTTATTGATCACTGAGGAAGGAGGGACTCGTCAGCAGTCCTAGCAATAGCTGTAAAAGGCAGCAAACAGGTCTGTATCCCAGCACTGAGGTCAGCAGAGTTTTTACTAGATGCAGGTTTTGTGGCTTTCACTCCTTCCATATCCCCTGACTCTCTGTCCAGACCTATGGAAAGACTCTGAAGATTTTCTGTTGGATTAGCTTTCTGGAAAACATCTGAATAGACCTATAGCCAATTTAAATGAAAAAGGTACAGACCACAAGTTTAAATTTTCTAGAAGAAAAAATAACCAAAACAACAAAAAAAGAGAAGGGTCACATAGTCCATCAGAAATACGGTAGAGACACACTATTCTGTCCTTCATTTGTAAAGAAATGTTAAACAGAAGATAGTAAAAAAATGCACTATACCCATTAGACCTTGGCTGGTTTTGACTGAATGTCATGGTTTGAGAGCCCTAAAAATCCAATTCCGAGTTCAGGCCTCCCTCCCCAGTTTTAACCCGGTGTGAGATAGGTTTTGCAGACAAAACACGAGACTCAAAATAGGGG
>JAWWLV010000121.1:97829316-97850981 GCA_035041135.1 Platyrinchus mystaceus | reverse complement strand
GTGATATGTTTATATTTCGACAGAGCGCTCATTGGATTAATTCTAAAGATTACCACCCCCTGGGGGTTTACCATTTTTTCACCTTCGGGGGGGAAAAACTGTTTTCCCCCACCACACTGTAAAAGCAAAATAATGTTCAAGTCAACCAACATTCAGAGCAACCTACAAACATATGACATTTTAGCCCAGGAGTATCAAAGAAGCTGCATTTTCAGAAAAATATTTTGGCTGCCTGCCTCCTCCTGTGTTTTGAACTGCTTTCCCATTTGCTTTTGTTCATATTAATAGTGCAGTGTTTTAAAATAAAAGTTGTCTTATTTCTATTGTGCTGGTGCCTTTATCTCTCCTTCTCAGATCTTTCTTACTCTTTGCATATTCAGAACCTAAGAAACCACTGAAATTGTGTTTCATACAGCCAGATACAAACATGCTGAGCACTGAGCATGTGTTCAAGCACCTTCCTGAATTGCAGACAATGGTCTTCCCTACAAATTACCTTGTTCTCTTGACTGTGACACCTGGCACTCTGCTCACCTGAGCATTGAGAGAGATAGGGCACTGCCTGCCCTTCATTCCTGGACTTCAGCATGTCCTGGCTCTGCCTACCAGACAGAATGAATGCTGATACTACCAACATGAAAGTTGCTTCTCTCCTGAAGTGATGGGTGAGCAGGGGAAAATTTATGTCTTGCACAGGGTGCATGTGTACTGCACAGCTCACCATAGTGCAGAAACACCTCAGCTAGCTCTCAATAAATGCACTAAGGAATATTTGCCTCAGCATGAGCTCCAAGAAGATTCATTTGTCGCTTTTTTAAGGGTTAAAGTGCAATGAAATCCAAGCTGCATATAGAAACCTGATTTAGATCTCACCGAGTACCATAAGAGTTTTTAGAATATTAAAAATAAAGGTGTTCCTTTATTTAGATGTTCCTTTAACAAGGTTATAGCTCAGTGGGGTTTAATTTCTCTTTATCTATTGTTTTTAGCCATCTCTCAGGGCAGCTCATCTTTCAGCTGTATGACATGAATTTACTCTGTTGTCCAAAGACAAACCAAGGAAGCATTTTAATTTGAATATCAGTATTCAAATCCAACAATTTTTTGTTCTGAGTTGAAAGTCCTCATACTGAGCTGAAATTTGAACAAGTGCCATGAATGTTACCACAGCCCTTGATCACTGGCTGCACTGTGAGATCAGTATTCTATAGAAATAAGGCCATGACCATACTAATAAGCAACAGAGTCTGTGGAAGGACATAAGCATTCACCCTGTTACTTGGCAGACTTTTGAATGCAAACCAATTAACACCATCACAAACAGTCCTGGAGCATGATTTGGGGGTGTTGTACTCTAAGGATTGCTCTCAGTAAGCAGTTTCTATGCAGTTCCCTTGTTTTGAGAAATAAGAGAGTTTAGCTGTATAAATGTGGGTTGTGCTGCATCATTTGTCCTCAGGGAGACAGAATAGTCTCTGGCCCATTTTATTTACTAGTATAGACATAGCTTTTAGAAAAACACCAAACTTGGCAATTTTTTTTTTTTTTACTTGTATTATGGTTCCAATAAATCTTTTTTTCTCTCAATGGCATTGTTACTTTTTACTGCAAAGCCATTAGGCTGAACAGTACTTTAATAATGATTATCAAAACCAGGATCACAAAGGGAATAAAAAGAAGACAAGGTCGAATTTTTTGTCATAAATTACCTCTATGACATGCTTAAGATAATAAAAATCAGTAATCCCGAGAGGAGGCATGTATGGATATTTTGTTAACTACCTTTAAAAGGAACCTTTGATTAAAATATGTTATTAATGTAGTGGTTTTACAACAAAAATTGTCACATGGGTATAATATATGAAAAATAATTAAAAAATTTTCCAGCTTGTACCTAAATATCTGGCTTAAAACTTTCACATTGCACAAATGGGTTAATTGAACACAATTTTTTAACCTTAAGTAAAACAATAAAAAATGAAACAACAATAACAAAAAAACCTCAAAGCCAAATAAAGCAAGAAGATAGGTAGATGTAACATGGGTTTGTGTACATCCAGCATGATGTATTTTACCTCAGGAGGAGGCCTCAAGCATGACCCCACTATGCTTTTGCTCCAGAGAAGGCTGATAGCATGAGTAGCAAATTATTTCCTCTCCTGCTCAACCTAGCAGAAAATTACTTTTTCTTCTCTTGTTTGTTCTGTGTTGAACAATGTAGGATGGAGGGATGTGCAGAAAGACTACACTTTTCTGAATGCAAACTACACCTTTGCTAGCAAAAAAAGTGAAGGAGGGGCATACCCTGAGAAAAAAGTGGCATGGAAAACGCTCCTTTCCTGCACCCTCCAGAGAATGGGGATGTTGTCCATATTGCCTCCTGGAAGTAGTGTCCTTATGTGAGGTCTGGCCATGATCTAGGAAAATGTCAGCTTGCAAGAGTCAAAACCCTGCCAGTGAGCACATTGATAGTCCAGTAGAATGCACAATCACAGATACCAGTCAGGCTCAAACCCACATTTTCTCTGGCCTTATTTAGTTATTAATATGGATATAGAAATTTTATGAATGGCAAGATGAGGACTTGACCTTAAGTCTGGGAGGAGTTGTCTTTTTCTGATGTCTTCCCCACCTGCAAAGTCTGAGCTTACCTGTGGCTGTTGAACTTTGAGGCCTGATCAACACACTTTCTGTAGGGGGAGAACTTTGTCTGTAGGCAAAGATACCACATGCAATGAAATTGCTCATGAACCCAGGAAGAAGTCAGTACTGATGATGTCAACCTAGAGAGTGAAATGATAAATAAAAAGAAATGGAAAGAAGGCAGTCCTGGTCTTGGAAGTAGGAATGAAGAATCTGTGCCCAGCACAAAGACATAAGACAAGGATTTTGCTTATCTTTGTGCAAATGCTAGCCTGAAACCTGCAGGAACCCTAAAACCCCTGCTTTCCTCCCTTCTGTTCTTCCCTGCTCAAGGAATGGCCTCCATCTAGGCACAAGGGAGGTGATTTAGCAGAAAAGTTGAAACCCCTTCATTACAATACTGTAGTTGATAAACATACTTTATAAACTATCTTATCTGGTCTTGATACTACTATCTTTGTGTGGTTCTGTGGAGCCGGTGGACTTCAGCTCCTGTCATCCTATTGCGGACACTATTCCAGTGAAGATTGTCACAAAAGGTGAGGGCATACCTGCCCTATGGAGAGACCAAGAATAGATATTAATATAGGAAATGCCAAGCAAGAATACCTAAATTTAGACCTGTAACCCAAATATAAAGGAAACAAATATCAATGGTCTGAGATACTATGTTATTCAAGTCCTTCTGTGGGAACAACAGGTATTTAACCTCTCCCAGTGCTCCAAGTATTCTATAAAACTTCAAAGAAGGATGCAAAAAGGACAGTGTGTTCTTAAGACAATTCTCTGCTTTCTTGCAGAGAGGTTTCCTGTTGAGCACCCGAGTTTCTGGAGTTACATTGACAGTCTTCCTTCAGATGCCACCAGTTCAATCAATGTTAACCGGCAGCAGATATATGGCAGTGGAGGAATGGCTGCCAACACAGTTTAATTCACCCCCAAAAAATCACCCTAGGGTGAGACTATCAGCCCCAAGCAGCAGAATTTATTTTTTATGCAGTTGTAACAGTCATGGTCATTTCTGTGTTTCACAGGAGTTTACTTCTATGTAAGAAAACAACCAAAAATCATTATAAGCCAACACCACAAACACAAATCTATAAAAGATTAATCTGATGCCACATGATTGTGAACTTCATCAAAAAAGAATGACAGATTCATTTTTATAAAATCATTCTGCATGTCAGTTCCAGTAAAATATATGATTTAGCTTATTATGAACATAGATTTTCCTTCTCCCTGTCAAAAATCAGGAAAGATATTAATCCCTTCACATTAGCCTTGGATCAGTACATTGCCATTCAATATGAACTTTCAAAGAGAGAGTGTGAAGTTATGAAGCATGCCAATAAGTCCTGAGGTATGCATGCACGTATGTACATGCATGCATGCAACGAAATGCACATGCATGTGTCCAGTTATGTCAGTGTTTTATTTGTCCACAAGCATATCCCTCAGCCAGTAACCTGACAGATTACATAAGGAAACTTTGCAGCTTCTGTATGTTTTTCAGGACTTTTTTCAGGAAATTGTCCCATCACTTCCTGAAGACAAAATACTGAGAAGGATGGAGCCCTCATTCATATAATAAAAAAAAAACAAAACAAAACAAAACAGATTTTTTTTTTTTTAGGCAAATATTTACTCCTGGGTAAACTCAGATTGGCCTACAAGGTACAAGGCATAGGATTCCTACCTTTCTTTTAAGAAAATGACCTTTTCATTAAAGCTGCTTTCTGATCCTATGCTGGACCAATCCTCCATCACATTGCTGGTGCCCTTGTGGAGACCTTTACATGTCTAAGGTAATGTTCATATGACAGAACTGCATTTTAAGGTGTCATCCCAACAACTCTCAAGTGTTAGCCTGGTTATTACTACAAATGGTCTCGTCACCAAACACAAATCATTTGCGAATCTGAAATTTACATTTACTGTGCTAACAATAAGAATCATGGACTGGTTCTGCTGTTCCTTGAGCCTATGGGCATTCTGGCTGTAACTGTTGAACAAACTTTGGAAAAGATGTGTTTTCCTTAAATTTTTGGCATATTAGTCAAATGCCTGGCCACTGCTTGTCTTGAAAGTTTGACTGTCTTGTACATCGGAATAAGGGTATCCTGAAAAATAAAGATGATTATCTAAAAGATATTTTTTTATCTTTTCATTTGAGTCATACTTTTCTATCACAAATTAAGCCATATGGCACACTCCAAACCTTGAGTATGTTGAGCATGAGTGCTGTGTCAGTTCTGAACAAGATCCCAGGAGCACACAGCACATTAGGATGGCTAATGATGAACCTATATTTAGCTGTTGTTTCTAGACACACCAGAGACAATTTTGATGACTTCCTAAACCAGCCATGGAATAATACTCTTAGCTGCACTGACTTAGATAACAGCTGATCACAAAACTAATGAACAATAGTATCTTCAGTACAGTGTCCATCCCATAATCACATGAAGACATCAAAGTCCTTATCAAGAATACTAAAATTTTCTGCTTTAAATAAAATAAATAAAACAGTCTTGAAACATTATCAGAGAGGATAGAAAATCATCAGAAATACATGAATGATAACTGAAACTTTATTAAATACTCAGCAGATAAAGGACATCTTTATTAAATACTAGTATAATCTAACTTAAAAAGGATTAACAATAGCTTTAAAATTTAAAAAATGTAAAAAAAATAATAGTTACAAATAAAAATCAGAAAACTGAATTTTTACAAAATGAATAAAGGAATTAAAATAATTTCTGGAAAAATCTATAGTCAACAGACGTAAGAGCAAGAGTATGGAGGGAACATTTTAGAAACAAAAATAATTCCAACAGTGCCATTAATTCATTATTAGATCTGTTAGAATTCTTATTAATAACAATAAGACCTTAGGATGGACAGAAGTGGTCAGAAAATAAATCTCTTGTACCCTTGGGAAAAGCTTGATGGTGATTTTTATTTCAGTCATTAATAACAAACCATAGAACACTAGTTTAAAAAAATATGTATAGGGTCAGCAGATTTGGAAAACTTGTGCAAAAGAACTTCTAAAGAAGTATTGCAGAAAGGAGCTCTCTGGACCATCACTGCTCCTTTTTAGTACATCTTGAGACACCATGAGAGCTCTGAAAAACCTGAGAAAGCTGAAGTGTGCCACTACTTAGGTGGTGTAACCTACCTTACTATAGCTCTGTGACACTGAAACAAGCAGGCAAAATAATCCAATTAATAATATGGTACCAGATTAATGAAAAGAAATTAAGTTATGGAAGGCAATTAATGCCAATCCACAAAGGTTTATACAAGCAACTCTTGTTTAACTATCTTGCTATTTTTGTCTAAAGACTAAGAGTTTTGTTAATAAATGCATAATTATTGTTGCTTCTGCCAGGATCTGACTTAGTAATGCAGGATATTCGGATTAAATTAAAAAAATCTAAAATGGACATAATGAAACAAAATAAAACAAGATTAAAAGCTTACACTCTGTTTCATTTTGAGCAGTGCTAAATAATTCCTACTAAATATAAGCATTTTATTTATGTATTTGCATTTCAGAGAAAGTCTAAAAGTTATCTGAACTAAACCAGAAGATCACTGTTGATAGAATTAACACAGTATAAAAGTAAATAATGCAGAGGACAAAGTCCAGATTTTGTCTAAGAGTTAAGCAGTTCAGGAAATACACCCAGAACCAAACAATGTAAGAGGCAACACCAGGAGGAAACTTTGACTATCTCTGGAATCTAAAGTCCAAGAGTGCTTCTGAATTCCCAGATACAGGTGCTGACTCCTGCCACATCCTGATTTTCCATTAGCATGCTATCTAGATATGCACCAGCCATTTCCCACATCCCTGTCTCCATGTAGGTGAAATCTAAGCACATGATCTCGTTATCCAAGGAGGAAGCAGAATCTGTAGTGTCTTCTGGTGTTCCCTTGCAGTTAAACTTAGATGCAGCCCTTGAAAAAGAATTGCTGATGGTGGAAGCAATTGCAATGGAAGGGTCAAAAAGGTGATCCTCGGGTGTACAATTACAGAAGGTGAAGCAGCAGAGGGAGGTCAGATTGCATCTGCATTTGGTAGCAGTTAGCTTTGGAATGCTAACTCCTTTTGTCTGAGCACATTTCAGATTGCAAAGACCTCACAGGAAAATTTCAAGGACATACAAGAAATGGAAATGTTTCACTGCAAAAGTCAAAAGATTATCAGTTCAACTTAAAGAACTGAAGGACAAAGCATTACTTGATCACATTCTATGTATCTTATTAGATCTCTGTTGTTCATGTAAAGCAGAAGTTTGAAGTCTTCTCAACTCAAAATGAGATTAATAAGCAAAATTTGAAGGTAGACATGTTTGATTAGTTTTTGAGAGACAGTCTTCTGATGGAAACAAAATTAATTCATGGATTCTATGGTTACAGAGGATATCATTCTACATGATCATAGTGGACCTACACAATAATCTTCATGTATGAAACAGTTTTAAAACAGGTTTGAAACAAACCCTTTCACCTGCATGTGACAGGTCATCATGTGGGGAAAAAAAAGGGCATTTATTTCTTTGCATCTCCTTCCCCCTCTGCTTCATCTCCATTACACTGCATATAGTCTCTCACTAATAAGCTTACTTATATTTTAGTAGATAACTTAGTCAGTGTTTGAAAGGAAAGTGTAAAAAAAATTTTAGAAAAAGGCACAAGACAAATTCTATCCTCAGTTATATCTAGTTATCCTCATTAAGATATGTAAGCAAGTAGAAGGGAGATCAGAATCTGCCGCTGCAGTCATCACATGTGAGCACTACATCTTTGTACCTAACTAGTTAGAAGTAATTTTGCATATATTATCAAAACCTAACAACACACCTATGCAAAATAAATTACATATGTAGATAAACTACATATCAGCATCAGATCTGTGCTGTCCGATAAGAATAAATCCTTCTAATGTAATTTTCTGAAAATTCATGGAGATGCAGACAAAATTACTTTATTGATAGTACTATTTTCTGGAGTGTATCTAATTATAACTAAATTCAATTATATTATTGCACGGAAAATTCAGAATATGGATAATTTTCACACAACATGTATTGTATGATTATGTCATATTCTAGAATTTTTCTGCATTAGCAAAACCAAATGTGATAAGAGTGTTTTATCATAGGAATAACAGACAAACTGGTCATTTGCTTTATATGTTCCCCGCAGAGGTTTCAGAGTGTTTTATGCTAAGTTGATGGATCAGTTTTACAGAAGGAGAAACGGATTATGTACAGAATAATAGCAGACTGAAAAAACAAATTGGGGAAGAAAAAGAAACAGTAGGATTTTGTCACTCTGGACAAAAATGTTGGTTTAAGTGTAATGACAAAAAAAAAATCAACATTACATTTCACATTTTTGATATATTCCCAAAAGGAAAATACTGACTCCAGGAGCAAGATACATAAGTTTGAATAAAATAGGGGGTAGTGGGGAACAAAAAGGGTGCAAATTCATCTTCACAAAAATGATGAAGCCATCCTTATACTCTACAGGACCACTGTTTCTAGGTATATTTCTGTCTTCAGCAGGCACTATGCTTTATAACTTAGCCTTTTAAGCACACAGAAAGGGGAATTTCCATTCATATTAAATAGAAATAAATAGGGGAGGGGGTTTTTTTAGTGTATATGCGTATTTCTAAATCTCCAATTATTGAATCCAAATAAATAGCCATATCTTCCTCTAAACTATGCTGCATATGTCAGACCCAGCTTGAAACACATTCTGAGTTAAAGAGTAGAGGTCAGGCACTGTCTCCCTACCATTCACCAGTTGTTAGTTAAGTTCTGGACTATATAGCAATTTCCTTGAAAATGGAAAAGCACCTATGGAAACCCTTTGGATCATCACCTTTGGGTGAGACATTCTCTGTGCCTCAGTTACCTATCAATATCTTGGGTCATAACATTCTTTCTAAAGCAGACAGAAATTCGGTGCAAAAGAAGACATCAAGCTGATTTACTTTATTAGGAGGCAGATTTTTTTTTTTTTTTAAGTATCATGATTCTGTCTGTACATCACTGAGCAACATTTACAGTCAGATGAACTGTTTTAACTTTCAACAGTAGATATATGTAATCAATTCTGCAGTGACACACCTTCATGATCTGAATGTCCCTGCTAACGACAAAGTTTGTATGCAGGAAAAAAATAAACTGAAGTGCACTGCTGAATCTTGTTAAATAAACATGCATTCTTGTATTCCATGAATTCTTTTTCAAATGAAGACTAACAATAGTGCTTATTTATTTATTTTAAAGTAAGTCTTTGAGACAGGAATATCCTGTGGGAAGTCAGAGTAGGAGGAACAGGAAAGTCCATGGGCTAGGACTAAAACAATATTTTGAGCAATGGGTGAATTTTCTCTTCTTAACTATTTGACAGTTTCCAAAATCTGTGGGAAGGTATTTTTTTTAACTACATTGGAGCACATTTTCCTAATGAAAGATGAACATGAGGAGTAAAAACCCAACAGTCTAAACAGGCTGCCACTGCTGTTATTATATATAAAGTACCATATAATAATAATATATAAAATTTATAATTAAAAGTGGAAGAGATTGTTTATTTCTTTATATTTACACAGGCATTTGAAACTGAAGTAAAAATAACTGATAGGGAAAAGTATTCTTATTTTTTGTTTTAATGTGGATTTTTTACCATATTACCTATTTCTTCTGCACTTATCAAGAAAACTACAAATACAAAAATCATTCAACTTTTCAAAGTTTTCTCACACATGTTGGGAAAAGATCATAACACTTAAAGTTCAGTATTTTATTTTAAAGTAGGAATATTTTCAGAAAACTTGTCAATACATACTGATTTACAGAGAGTCCAGGTAATACCAAATCCTGATCTAATTATTGAGAAAGTATCTCTGTTCTCAAATCTTCGTTCGTGAAGCCTAGACATGATGATGACCTCTGTTAACCATACCAAAGATAAAATCTTGCTGCCTAGCTCTTGTGCCATAACTGAGTTTTGACCCAGTTGTCTTTTTGTTCGCTTACAGTGGATCTTGAAAACAGAGTAATTTGCAAGCTTGAAGCAATCAAAAAAACAGTGGTTTAGAGCAAAAAACAAACTAAACTGACAGTAAAATAATGAATTGCAGCATTAAAATGTATATAGGAATAACTTTTCACAAGTAAAAATTTCAGTCTCTTCCTTGCTGCATTGGGGAGAGTGTGCAATAACCTTACAAACCATTTTTGGAAAAAAAGAAGAGAAGAAAAATCCATCCTATCTGTACAAATGCACAAATGAATGTGTGGAAAGACAAAAAGTTTTAAAGCAGCACAAAATCAGTAAGTTCAAGGAACTATCATCTAAGGAAAAAAAAATCACTGTGGAGTCCAGTGATAGTAAAAGACTACTTTTATTTCTCTACCAGCCCTAAGAATGGGTCAATGCTCTCAAAAGAGCTACTTTAAATATAAGAAACAATCTTACTCTGCACCATGGAACTGTGTAGAGAAGATGTCAGATGGTAAGAGAAGGAACAAAAATTTTATTAACATTTATATGCTTTTAAAATGTTATAAATATTAAGTAACCACTAATAGTAATGAAGTACACCATATTATATCTTCCAGTTGCACAACAAAAATCACATGCTTATCCAACAATCACGGTCCTTTAAGCCCCAAAAAATCTACTTGAATGCATATTCCCTTCAGCATAATCCTGACCTTTATTTTGCCCACTGCAGTTTAAACCTGAATCTGGACACTTGCTGCTACAGCAAATTATCTTCGGGCGTACGTTACCAGTTTGCTTCTATTGAAAAAATATGCCAACTTCTCTGACAGAAAATACTGTGTAGTTTGAATTAACCTCACGATATGTGACCCAAGGTTTATTTCTGCAGTGCAGAATCACTGTGCAATCAATGAAGCGAGTCACTTAGAAGTGTGCTAAACTAGAGACAGGAGAGAAGAACTGACAACTGACTTCGCAGTTAATGGACCATTTGGATTTGCCACTGGCAGGCCCTGAAACAGGGGCACATGAGTGATGGAAATACTTTTACAAAACATGGAAAGGAGGAAAGAAAAGCAGGTCACTGCTCATGGTAGGAAAACACATTGTTGCACATATATGTTAATCCCTGTTAAAAATCCTAATTCTGAAACTCTTTGGCTTCTTTTTCCGCTTTCTTTATTTACAAAAGGATGAAACAATGATGACCAAGTTTTGATCATACAGCAGCACTCTTTGCACTGATGCAAATACTTTTGGGGTGGAAACTCACATCCCTAGTATTCAGTAGAATAGCACATGTGAGAGCAAACTAACCAACAGGAGTTCATCCACTCACAGAAAAAAAGGCTGAACATATGCTGGTAAGAGTGAAAGGAAAAAGTCAAAAGCAGAATAAAAAGGTGGGTAAGTGGACACAGTCAAGTTTCTTGATTTCAAAAAGCACCTTCAAAGAGTCCCAAATGTCCAGCAATCACTACTGGTCCCCACAGTCTTCCTACATCAGAGAAATCAGAATTTTGTGTGGTGGCTACAGTTCTTCTGACTAATGCTTAACATGCTTTGTAGAAGGCAGTGTTGCTTTTATTTTGTCTAAAGATCTCATCCTGTATTTTATTATCCTTTTCATTAGTGGAATTAAGTAGATTTGTAAATTTATTATCTTTTGCACATCAATGATCAATAATGCCTTTAATGCATAGTTTTGTAAAGTGTGTTGTTAAAAGAAATAAGCCACCAGGTTTTGGTCACAGGTCCGAGACATCTAATCAGGCCAGAAAGCACCCTCTAAATAGCTGCCCAATTGCAGATACCTGAGGGTTTTGAGCAAAGCTGTGATCAGCATGTAGCTCCATTAATCTACCTCATTCCATTCTTTTCATATGTCATATAATAACGGTAATGAACCAGGAAGCGAGTAGTTGTAGACTGCACAATAGACATAAACAATTTATCATTTGCTGTTTAATTAAAGAACAACAATAAAAAGAAAATTATCCATAACAGTCCAGAGTCTGCTGAAGGATTCAAGATTAACATAGAGCTAAATGACTGTGAGGCCTTTAGTGACCTCCACAGATGAGCACCAGGAGATTAAAGCAGCCTTGGTGCAAGAAAGTAAAAGTTTTGTGAGTGATGTTGGTGCAAGTTTGAGCTGTGATAGAGATTGAGAACTATGATAAGCAAAGAGGGATAAGCAAAAGGTAATGAAAAAAGAAAGTATTTTTAGAGCAGTATTCTCCCTATGCACACACAGAAGCACTTACAAGTGCACACACAGACTGCATTCTGTGAAACAAATTAGCCACTGGAAAAAAAAAAAAAAAAGAAATCCTACCACATAATTAGCAACCAGTTTAATTGCAGGCACTAAACTGCTCTTTCTGGCAATACCCTCCAGTCATGTTTTTAATTGGGCTTGACTGTGTCTCGTAAGCACAGCCAGACATGCAGTGAGGTGCTGAGCACAGTGAGACTCTGGGGGAGTTGTGCTGGTGCTGAGACCCCTTCTTGCAGCTGGCCGGTGCTGTTTGCTGCCACACATTGGCATGGGATCATCTCCAACAGCCAGGGGAATGCTTTCTGTCTTTTTGTTCTTCCCAGAAACATAATGTTTAATTTTTCCTCAGGAGAAGCCACCATAGGAAGAGCAAGGGTTCAAACTGCGTTTCTTCCCACACCTATTGGCTAAGCTTACTTTATTCATGGCTTGTGTGGAGTAATGAGACTCTAAACTCATGCTGCCTGTGAATACGCAGCACAGCAGTCATGCTTGAATGGAAAGACGCCCTAGGAAATTTAACTTTTATGTGAACTATATTTACCTTTTAAAAAACCTGCTTTCTATCAAGCTAGAAATCACACAGGAAGATATGGAACAAACCGAGGAAGCAAGTGAAGAATGTGTTACTTCCCTAGACATCCCTCAGCTTGCAGGCTGCCCTTGGCACAGAAGAGGTGTCATGTGCCACTTCCCAGAGCAAGCCAGGGATCTCAGGGCAGCCAGCTTCTCAGCAGTAAGGCTGCTGCTTTTATTGGCTTTGTGCACTCATTGAATATTCATTCCTAATTTTTCAAAGGATTGGTCTTCAAATTTAAGAGCAGTCTCATAAAGCATATTCCTGAGTGCCAGAATTACTTCATGCCTCAGTATCCTTATCTGTAAAACGGGATTCAAAAGACAAAATTGGTTTCAAAGACAAAATTTTTGAAGGTCCATGGTTGAGTCAAGAGGGTAGCCTACCATAGCCTTATAACCCCTCAGCCCTGTTCAGTGTTGAAACAGCCAATTCTAAAACATATCAATTTGCAGCCAGTCATGCAACACTAACTGTTTTCTCCTGCTTTAAATATTGCTTTATTTTTTAAATCAGGCTTTAACTGAAATCACATCAAACATGTCTGTCAGCAATCATTCAGAAGTGGATTTTATTTCTTTCATGTTATCTTTCTGTAACTATACAATAATTTGTAGATGGGATTCACCTCACTTAACAACATCTGTTTGAAAGTTATTTGCCTGGTTTAAGTTCGTCATCCAGTGTTATCGCAGATCAGTGAAGTGAGAGAGCCACATACAGGAAAGTAGTTTGTTCTTGCCTTTTGAATACCTACCCTAGACTGGCAGAATGACTCTGCAGAGGCTTTCCTCTCACCAGTGACTACTGAAAGTACAAATGTCGAACTTGAATGGCATGCGTTGTTTAAAACAGATGAAATTTTCCATGTGCCTCCTTTACCCTTACCTCGTCATTAATAGCATGGTGATTTCATCTGTAAACAGAGAGAAAGCCCCATAATAATTGTCAGACTGTGGATGACTGGAAAATATATTTCAATAATATAAGATTTGTAGTTTTACAAATGCATCCAGTTGTCAAAGCACAATGTCTAATGACAAAATTATGCTCATTTCTTTACATCATTTTTCTATCAGTGATGATCACCTCCGTAGAAGTGGATATGAAATTAAGTGCGAAGCTGAGCTCCCACTAACACAGTTCACAGTCTGTCAGTTTAACCTACAGATTAAGATGGCTTTCCATTAAAGACCCCAGGCTGAGAACTGCACCATCCAAGATTTTCCCAACCCTGTTTTGGCACAGGATGTAGAGGCTTTAAACTGACACAAATCACCAACTGAAGCTTACATGCCACGCTACTCAGATTTACTCATTTTTTGTGTGACTCCTACTATCAGTGGTGATGACCAGGTATCACCATGCCATAGCAAACAAAGAAATAAATTTTAAAAAGGAACACATACATCAGGATTAAGAGATTCACACATTATAGGGCTGAACACACCTTTTTTGAGAAGGTTCCAATTGAAATATCTTGCAGATTTTAAGAAGGAATATATCTTAAATCTCCCAGTGTTCAATGCTTATATAGATAAATCTCAGTTTCCTAAGCTTGCACCTGACTGACACAATTCAGTATACACCAAGCCTTCCCTCTAGCTTTTTAGTATCTACTAGTTAGCAGTTGTACACATCTCTGGAATTTCTCTGAAGCCCAAAGGACTATGGTTACCTGAAAACTACCTTCCTTTAACAAAAGGGAAGAAAAAGGATGCCTCCACCACACACACACACAGTTGAGATGGACCCCTCAATTAAGCTGTGAAGAGAATTGCAGTCTCATCATTCTGGGACAGAATAAGACATCATCTCTATAATATGGATGCTTAATTGCTGTTAGCCCCTGAAGAGCACTTGAACAGATCCCCATGATATATATGCTTTATTACAGTCCTCACCAAGCACTCAAATAAAATATTTTGTTTCAGAAAATGAAAACCTGTTAGGGCAGTTTCCACTTGTGATAAACTCTATGAAAATGGGACATTCTTGTTACACACAGGCCTTCCACGTCTTTACATGGGCACGAAACCGGTAGTGGGAGCTGGGTAAGGAAGAAATCTTCTATCCTCAGAAATCTCCTTTTTGGAATATTTTTTCTGTCAGTTGAACAAAAAAAGACCCCCACAAAACAAAATAAAATTAAATTACACAAAACAAACCAACAACCCCCCCAAAACCTCCCCCCAAACAACAACAACAAAAAAACCCCAAAAAGCACACACACAAAAAAAACCAACAAAAAACCCCTGTCTAAATAAACAAGAATAAACCCCACAAAACGTCACACCACTACCACCAAAAAACTACCCCAACACTAATGTGTTAGTAAAAATGTCTCTATACATTTTATTTTTAACCCCAGTCTTTAGCATAAACTCCTGCAATTAACATAGCATTCCTTTATAATAACTCTCTTTTCTTTTTTCTTCTGTGTTCTGTGGATTATTGTCTTTAAGTTTTATAAACAGAAGAAAGGCAAAGCTGTGTGCTTTATATACATAAAAAAAAAGGTTCCATCAAAGCATAATTATAGCAGAGATTCAGAATATGCAAATAAATTGGTATTCAAATATGGTATAGTCAATATGGTGCTTTCAGATTTTTGCCTTTTCTAGTTTCTAAAAGCCAGGAACACTGTGTAAGCTGAAGCAATATCTTTCTCTAGCATGCTGCTGCTCGAATTACATAAACAGTGCTTGGCTGCTTTCTTCCATAGGAGCATCTGCTCAGCTGACAGTCCCCAGCGTACCAGCTTTGTTTTGTTCAAGGCACCAGTGATGAGTAATGGATCTGGCTAATCCTGATAATGTATGATGTAATTGTCAGAGGGGTTTAATTATCAGTACATTACATATGGGATTATTCTGTAGCAGAGTTTTTAGTTCACTTACAGACATTTCTAAATTTGCTAGACCTATGATAAATTGTAGTTATCCAATCAGCCATCATATTAACACATCTCTCCTGCAACGTTTAGGAGTACAGAGACAGAGCACAAAAGGTCAGCTTGTAACTTACAAAAGTAAATGGTCTATATTATTCCATAAAAAAATCATCAGAGCACTTTTGGGTCTAACATAAATCCAACTCTCCTATGAGAAGTTAAAATAAAAATGTTTGTAAGATTTCAAAATCACTCGGCAATCAGACAGGCAACAAAAGTTTTTTCTGTAAATGAAAGTGGTGATCAGTCTGTGTTAGACCCCTACCAGTGCTTTTAAGGTCTGACCCTTGAACACCATTTTTCTTTGTCATAGGAGATCCTAAGATTGAGAAAGGACTGAGAAAGTGAGTTTACTCTCTGCCTGCACTGTAAGGGCACAGAAAAGGTTCTATACCTTTGTAAGCTGTTGTGCAGTGTGGTGATGACTGTCATCCACAAGAGACAGAAACAAAGGCAGCATCAGCTCTTTAGTGAGTACTCTCACACAGAAACCAATGAGGTGACTGGGACTAATAGGAAACACCAAAACCGAAGCAGTTAAAAGAGGTACCTACATAATTTTTTTGTTCAACTTCCCCCCCCACCCCGGCCATTCTGAAACAAATCAGCTGCCTCAGACCAGAGCGATGTATATTACATAAGTTCTTGCTGTCAAGAAATGTAGCTTTTTGCCAGTTCTAGCTGTGACAGAGCATCCATAAGTTAGCCCTTGACAATGTTCTCCACTTGAATAGGCAGGAACAGAGGCTGTAGAAATACATTTGTAATTAAACAGCTGGAGATGTATGTCTGGGCTTCTAGTTCCCTCAGTACTAGCCCCAGTTTTGCTACTGACTTTATATCACATCAAATGAAAAATTTTATCTCATATTTTAAGAGAAAAAACATCTGACAAACAAAGCAAAAAACTCACAGAATATTTTTTTTTTGGGTAGTTAGAAGAACTACAACTTATCACAGGTCGTAGCCTCAAGCTGCACCAGGAGTAGTTCAGGCTGGACATCAGGAGGAATTTCTTCACAGAAAGGGTTATTAAACATTGAATGGATTGCTCAGGGAGGTGGTAGAGTCAGCATACCTAGAGATGTTCAAGAAACTACTGAACAAGGCACTTAGTGCCATGGTCTAGTCGACAGGGTGGTGACCAGTCAAAGGCTGGACTCAGTGATCTCAGAGGTCTTTTCAAATATAAATGATTCTGTGATTCTGTGAACCCAGCAATCCCACTATTGTTGGTGACCTGTGACTGTGAATGGTCTTCAAGATTTGTGTACTATATACAGCATACATAGTTGCTGTTCCTTCATGCCAAAAAGATCAATTTCTTTTGTCAAAGATTCTATCATGACAAGTCGACAAATATCACTTCTTGTATATATATGTTCAGATTAGTTCTGATGACTAATTAGACTTTTTAATATGAGTAATTTTGACAAAGACAACCCATGTCATGGTTTAACCCCAGCCAGCAGCCAAGCCCCATGCAGATGTTCACTCACTTCCCCAACAACAGGATCGGGGAGAGAATCAGACTGGTAAAAGATAAAAAACTCGTGGGTTAAGATAAAGAAAGTTCTATAGGGAAAGCAAAACAAAACAAGGAGTTAATTCACTACTTCCCCTGGGTAGCAAGTGTCCATCCATCTCCAGAGAGCAGAGCCCAATCACATGCAACAGTTATTTGGAAAGACAAATATCATCTCTCTAAATGTCCCCCCTACATTCGTCCTTCTTACCCCCATTTTATATACTGAGCATAATGTCATATGGTATGAAATATTCCTTTGGTCAGTTTGGGTCACCTGTCCTGTCTGTGTCTCCTCCCAATCTCCCATACAGCCCCAACTTCCTCACCAGTGTGTCAGTACAAAATACAGAAAAGGCCTTGGCTCTGTGTAAGCCCTGCTCAGCAATAACAAAAACATCTCTAAATTATCAACCCCATGTTCAGCACAGATGCAAAATACAGCCCCATATTAGACACTGTGAAGAAAATTATCTCTACCCCAGCCAAAACCAGCACAACCCACATACTCCCCTGTTGCTCAATAAGAAATTGCAACCAATATCTGGAACTGTCAAAGAAAAGATACAAAATATAATGGCATTTATTGGTTCTCTGACTGTCTTATATTGGTGAAATTTTAACCATCTCTCTGGTACATATCTAAATATGTCACTCCTGCAATAAGTTTATATAAAGTTGAAGCCTTTGATGTCAAGACAGTAGGCACTAGAATAAGAAGAATATTATGTTATTTCCTCGTTTTATTGTTTATAAAACTATCAGGATAAAGATTGCAAGTAAAATATTTTTACCACTGAAGTTATCAAAAAGGTTATGTCTGTCTTAAATTGGCACTTCCTTTTGCATAGTATATACAATTATATAAAAATACAGCATGATGATCCCTGAGTTCTTTGGCAAATATATATTTAAAATGTAACCTCTGAAAACAATTGATTCAATTCTCCTGAATATCATTACACTGCTAAGGATCATTCACTTTGCAGTAATGGAACACTGTTTTTAAA
Source organism: Platyrinchus mystaceus (assembly GCA_035041135.1). Classification (NCBI taxonomy): domain Eukaryota; kingdom Metazoa; phylum Chordata; class Aves; order Passeriformes; family Tyrannidae; genus Platyrinchus; species Platyrinchus mystaceus. The sequence continues at coordinate 97,832,951 of JAWWLV010000121.1, read as the reverse complement.
AAAGGTTTTAATGGTCTGAGTGTTCCTTTAATTTTTTACTCTCCAAATGGCTACCCCAACTGACAATATGAATTCACTCCATAATCTGTATAAAAAGGTTAGCTGTATAAAATGGTTTTAAGTAGGAAATTATACTTGAAGGATTTTAGAAATGTTTTTCTTAATATGAAAACTACAAATATGGTTAATTAAGGAAGGTTTTCTCCTTTTCACAGCAGAAAACAAAAATGAGTTTCTTCTAAATGCCTTATCAGTAATCTGGGGTAATTGCTGAATTTGAGTCATTCTAGAAACAAGTGCAATCTGATCAGCTCCTGTCTTGACTGATGAAGACCTCCAAGGCATTTGTTTAGTTTACTCACTGTTGTGAAGCAGTGGGTTTAAACTCTTACAACTTGTTCAACCTTTGGTCATTTATCCTCACTTTTGCCTACAGAGCTTGATTATAACATTACATGGCAATAGCTTTCTCATCGGTCCCCTGAAAATACATAGACATAAGTTTGATCTTTTAGCATAGATTTATAGATCAAGTCAATGTATCACATGGCAATAACCCAAGGCTGTGTGTACAGAATTTTTTTTTAAGGGTAAAATTTTGCCATCTTTAATAGTGCTAATGTAATTTGCATTTGCCTCAGGGATTGGCAGTCTAATTTAATAGTAATTTGTAAGTCAAAGGTGTTGAAAATTTGTCTCTGGAGAACTGGTTCTAGCATCTTACTCTCTTCCAGCACTTGGAGACCAGGTCTCATCAAGGGCTTCTACTTCTCTACATAATTTCAAAATCCTGAAGCTTTTATCATTTTATTGATGTTCCACTGTAACTTAGACTTCTTCCTACAACAGACTTATGACAATACTTTAAATATTTGATTTAGATCAAAGTTCTTCCTGTCTTTACAATAAAGAATAAAGCACAAAAAACCTAATTTCAAATATACTCCAAGAAGAAGAAGTCTTTAGGATTCTTTAGCACCTAATACATTTTAAAGGGAGTTCTGGCAAAGGATGCCCAAAGGATGGGCACTGAGTTATCTGGTCCTTTTATCTCTTGTTTTATAGCCCACATATCAGATAATTTCAGAACAATAAATATGTGCTTTTGTAGTATTGGAAAACAACACAGGACATCAAGCTTAAAACTTAGAAGAAGCATCAGAAACTAAAATCAGAGGAGTGTTAAAAATGCAATTCATACTGGCTCGTGTAAACTTTTCCTATCATTGAATTTCACAGATCTTCCTTCTCTCTTTGTGTTGCCTAATGAAGACTTGACAGCTAAATCAGAAATCAGAGCTAAATTTTCTTGGCTTTCCTGATAATTGGTGACAATACCATAACTCAAGTCTATAACATGAACATAAGACTGGAAGAGATTTTTGATAGAGCTAAACACAGTCCAAAGCTCTTGCATCATGTAGCCCCTTCGTAAACTTGTCAAGATTAGTTAAAGAAACAGTTAGGTTTTTCCTTCTCCTCCTGTGGCAGGAACTGAAATGTTTCAGCATGTCATTGTTGTGCTAGTTAGGGCCTTTCTTCTTATTTTTCCGGTAGATGATCTGATAAATTTATACCCATTGTTCCTGTGCCAGAAGTATCCCTTAACTTCTACAATTTTCTCCCTAGCTGGTGTTTAGTCTACTATAGCAAAGCTTGAGAACATATCATCTGGACTGTATCCATAAACAAATAGGGTCAGTGTCACAGAGAAGCTGACTACTCAGTCTTATCAAATAACTTGTATGTCTCCATCAACACTTCTGCCTAGGGATCAAACCCAGAATTTGTCCATGGACATTTGTTCAACATCACATCTAAAGCACAGTATCTCTTAGTGAGTTCAATCCTTTTCTGTCTGTACACCTAAAATGTTTTATCAGTGCATGTTTTATCATTGTGCTATGGTTGCAGAATAATGTATCAGCCTAGTTCCTTACTCACACCTATGCCATGGGAAATAGCTACTTGGAGCAATCTGCTCAGGACTGTGCCTGCCTCACTTGTGTATCAGGCAAAAATATCTGTAACTGGCACAATGAAGATGAATGAAGATAAACGATAAGTACAAAAATTTTTATCTGCTCACAAGTAAAAAATTTATTCTGATTAATATTTCTGCTTATGGGGAAAATGTTTGTTCAATGGAGCTTAATACATACCGTGGAGAACTGAACTTCAGTGGAGGTTCGAGCTTTAAGGTCTGTGAAATTAAGATTTTTGAGCACAGCTTTTAAGTTCACAGCTGTTCAGTTTACCAGTCAGTCGAATGGGGAGAGTGGTGTTAATGCACCTTTTAGAACATTTCAACAGGTGGAGCTTGTTTAATCAGTTACTCAAAAAAATTAAATTCTCATTTACTGAAGATTAATTTCTGCCATCAGTGTATTGCTCCCTCCCTCACAGAAGGAGGGAAACTCTTCTCCATAACTTCATCCTGAGAAATAATCTGTGTCTTCAATGCTCTGTTAGTTTCATAGAATATAATCGATCTTTTTCTACATAACACTTTTAATAGTTTATACCAGCACTTCTCTCACTATGTTTCCTCAGAATTATATGTCTGAGAATCCATCCTTCATTATTTGTACAAAACTTTTTCTCTACAAAATTGTATTACAAAATGAAAGATCAAGTCCTGCAGATAGACCTATACCAGAAATTTCAGAATTAAACAGATAATCAAATCCCACAAAATGCCTCAGTCAAATACACTTTTCTGCCACCAATTCTCCTTACTCTCATCTTTGCAAAAGAAGGTGACAGAAGTTAAATAAGTTTGAAGGCTTTTCCTTTTCCTAATCTTTCACAGCAAGCTTTTAAAATAAACTATAACGTTCAACTGACAACAGAGTTCTCTTTATTTACTGTATCCAATAGGATCTAAGTAGATTACTGTATAATATCATGGTAGCAATCTGAATCAGATTATGTTACGTAACAGAAGCCTTCTTAAGAACACAGATGGGACCAATACTAGAAGATCACATCAAAATCAGAAGTTGTTATTGTCTTCTACAATTGCAGAGACGACATTTTTAATCAAAAATGTGTATGACGCTTTAATTCAAAGATATGTTTGTCTCAACACTGGATACTCCTATTTTACCTTGTCATACAAAGAGCATTACCACAGGAAGTGAGACTCTGCTGAGCGTACACTCTACATGAGGGGAGTGCTGGACATCTCTAAGCGAACAGTCATCACAACGTGAGCACATACTGGGTATTGTGGGCAGGCAGCTTGCTGTCTGCTTTGTGTCTGTCACTGAAGAAAGGATTGGAACTGATAATTCTTGAAGTTACTCAAACTGCAGCAGTACCATAAACCTAATCTAGTGTAGGGAGAAATGGGAAAAACACTTATTGCTACCTTTCACTTGATCTTGTATAGCACTGCACCCTGTGTTTTTTTCTGAGTATAATGCAATCACAACCTGTTGTGATGCAATCAAACATGACATTTTACTTTGGAATCGGGTATCCACTATCACCTTTCATAGTAGGCATCAAAACAGATTTTCTGCTGAAAACAGTGGCCCTTACAAATGAAAAGAAAGTGTGGTAGTTTGGTCTGGGCCTTCCTTGGTGACCAGTTTGTAGCCAAGGAAGTGACCAGATCTACCCAGTATTCC
>JAWWLV010000121.1:97812170-97822243 GCA_035041135.1 Platyrinchus mystaceus | reverse complement strand
CCCTTCCTCCCTCCCTTCCTCCCTTCCTCCCTGCCTCCCTTCCTTCGGCCCCTCTTTCTCTCTTTCCTGTAATTGTAGCATCATGACTTTTCTGAAGCACAGAAGTGATTAGTTTTATCTTCAGTCCCTATTTTCCCATGTGATGCCTAGCAGTTACAAAATGAAGGAAAATATTTCCTGCTGCTATAAATTGCCCAGAGGTGGGACAGAGCATGCTTCTGGAAGGTAGATGTCATACTGGACTATGCTGTTGTCATTGCTTCTTCATGTAGACAGGATTTACATGGTCTAGGGAAGTGCTGAGGTAGAACCTGTCCAGTACTCATCAAAATTGCAGGGAAGTGAAGAAGAGCATTACTGGTCTTGTCTAGTTTGGGCAACAGAAAAGGGTAGATAGTCTGGGTGTGGAATGGATAGTCTGGGTGTGGAATCGAAATCTTGAATTTTTATAGGGAAGGGGAGTGACTAGTTTGTAACAGTATTTTCATACTTTAATAAATGTATATAAATAAATTAATTGATACTGATAAGTCAATACTTTCAATAGTTGATACAAAAATATTTAATGATTTGGTTGTACATTATGGAAGATTAAAAATTATTGAGATTATTGTGTGATTACATTGAAGCAAACATAAATTGAGAAGCTGTCTATTAAGAGGCCAAATCCTCACCAAACAAATGTAATTTACACACAGGATAAACTTAGCTCTAAATGTATAAATACAATTCACAATAGGTAGCTATGGTGAGAAGTTTGAGAAGTTTAGGCACAAGTTCTTCTCTGTGAGCAAAGGTATCTATAGGAAAAAGACTCTGAGGAGAAAACATGGATGGTTATAATATGATCCACTTGAAATGGTGAGTAGGGGGCAGTTTTAACAGTTTTACTGTTAAGCACTCAAGCAACACATAAATTTGCAGAAAGTTGAAAGTAAATAGTAGAGGTTGGCTTTACAGTATAAAATCGATTTTACTAGAGATGGAGTGACCATTTTCCAATGTTTATTCATCTACAGTTGCCTTCTAAATTGATACAGAGGTAGAGAAAAGATAGAGTTCAAAAGGTTGTCTGAATCTCCTTTTATCCTCTCTGTTTTAAAGAATTTATGGAAACTGTCACTGACAACACAAAGAAGCTTTTTTTCTAGTTATGTCTGTAGCCTGTTTCAGCTATTTCTAGATTGTGTGTGGAGTAAAGCAATTCATCAGTACTATTTAACAGAAGAATTTTTAAAGGGTAGTCAAAGAAAAAAGAAAGGCTTTGAATAAAGTGAAACATTCCTTAAAGGTAGAGGATTTGCTTGAGTATGACAGGAAGCAATCTTAGGCTCAAAAGGTTATTAGAAGATCTAAGAAGCCCTGCTGCCAAAATCTCTATAACACTATTAATAAACATACTTCAGTGGGAAAATATGAAATAAGATTATAAGGATAAATGTAAGAGAGCACAGATCCTTTGCAATACCTAGTTTAATTAAAAGTGGCATTACTCTTGATTCTAATGCACTGAAGTTGAACATGGATAAGGTTTCACTTAATGTTATTAAAAGTGTGCTGATATGAAGCAGATTTTTTTTGGTGTCAGAAATAGATTTTAAAGAGATGTTTCATGTTAGACTAAGAGTGAATTGAGGGACGCTCTGCAATTCTGTTGCTAGTTAGTGAATTTGAAGAGCAGATATTATTTGATTTTTGAGGTATCTTCCCTTGACTGATTTAATAGGACTTATAGGGTGTATTTAATGATGTGAGCAACAAATGCATTTTGTTAATATTTTTAAGCTTGTTTGAAGCAAGAAGCAAATTTCATCTATTTCAAAGTCATACAATATTAGGTGAGCTCTATGAAAGATTTACAACAGAGTAGACATTAGGAATATTTTGTTAGATTTCATGTTTGAAACTTCAATCAAAATGTATGATATTATAAGATTAATTTTTGGTTCAATATGAAGAAATTGAGAGGAGTGGGGAATCGAGGAAATATCCCCCCCAAAAACATACATGTGATTGTTTACCATCACTGTTTTGGAAAGGATTTGACTAAGCCTGAGTCTGTGTTTAAAACTGGAAATTCCCAGTAAAACATCAAGGATATTGAATCCATGTAAAACAAAATAAGGAACATCTGACAGTGTGGAAAAAGTCATAGTGGAAGAAAATAATTCTGACTTCTGAAGCTAAGGTTTACATATAACCTGTTCAGTTGTGCTGACAAGAGGCTTGATGGAAGCAGAAGCTCTTATAGATCAAAAGAGAAAGTGAGGACTTTCTCTCCTTTATGAAGAACAGAATAGGTATGCCTGTTAGAGAAAAGTAATTCTTTAAATATAAGTAAGAAGTATGTATACACATATGCATAGAGATGCGCGCCCATATGTGTGTGTGTGTGTCTATGTTTGGAGCAAATAAGGAGAATGGCCTTCAATCCTCTCATACAGGAGAACATTTGACCTTTGTCTGGTCAACCAATTTCTCAGGTCAGGAAGCCTCAGCCTCCTCTTCTTGAGATAGATGAACATGATTCATCTTACCTGAAGACAGATGGCTAAAGCAGAATCACATCACCGGTGCTAGAATTATTTGCTCCCATTGACTAAAAGGAAGCTTAAGAGAACTGTGCTAAGGATAAATTTTTGCATAAAAAATGGCTAAATTCAGGTAAATTTAAATTCTCTCTCCATGAGGGTGTGGTTCAAAGAAATTGTGTCATTTTTGCAAGTTCTTCAAATACTCGGACAGTTCTTACTAGCCAGACAGCACAAAGTAGTCTACAGTTTTGTAGACTTACACACCTTGTTCTGTTCTTCCACTTGGGTTTTATATTCTTTTGTAAGTAATCACTTTTTCTCCTCACTCTTTCAAGCGTGTATATCCATGTGTACAAATGACTCCTTCTGTACAGATGTGTTTGGCTTGGTACACCTCCGCATGTGCCATCTGTGCCGCTGTCCTTATCCCTCCATCTCTTTCAGAGGTGTTTTCCTTGTTCTGAAAGAAGTTACGCTGTGTTAAGGAACAATGTTGTATGGGTAAAAAACTAAACATATCTAAAATTGGCACAATCTAGCTTTCAGAAATCTGTTCTTTCACCGACATTTTCCCCCCAGAGCTTTATACGAATCTAAAGTATGGTGACAGTTCCGGCAAAATAAAAAAAAGAGCAAATGTAAGTCTTAGATAGACTGAATCATTTCATAATGGGATCATACTTAGAGGACTAGCAGAATCAATTTCAGAGCCATTAGTAAAATTGTTTTCTGAGAAATTGTGGAAGACAAAAGAAATTCCAGAGACTGGAAGGCCAGGAAATTGTAGACCAGTTATCCTAACTTCAGTTCCTGGAAAAAGTCTGGAACTTTTCATCAGAGAAAAAAAGTAGTTACTAAAAGACCATGAGGAGGTAAACAGCATCCAGGGTGGTCCTGTCAAGAGCATAACATGTCAGAACAAGCCAATTTATTTTTAACACAGGTAGCAAGTCCCATGGACAGGAGAAAACCACCAGACATCATACATTAGTGTCTAAGGCTTTGCACTGTTTCAGAAAATACACTCATAGGAGCAAACAAAATACAGTTTAAAAAAGAATATACTATAAAGTGAAAGCACCACTTTACAGTGGCTGGGACAACAATACTTGGAGAGTAGTTATCAGTGCAACCCAACAGATGTGGCAAATGAGGTCCAAGGTTGGTCTGGTTTTATTCATTATTTTAATTAGATGATTGAGTAGAGACTACAAATATTGCATTAAGTGAAAAATAAGAAGTCATATTGGGAAGGGCTGCCAGGTTAGAAGTTCATCTACCCTGATTGCTGTAGAAAGGAAGCAAAAACCGAGATGAAGTTTCACATGAACGAATTAAAACTTTGTATGTCTGCAAGAATAACTGCACAAGTAAGACAGAATAGTAGAGCGAGCAGCAGTTCTGTAGAAGTAGAGCTGGGAGAGGTAGCTGACAACTATAACTCAGAGATTGTGACTCAGAGTGTAACAAAAACAAGTTCTTTTCACAACTCTGTGGAATTTCCTAGCTGGTAAAAATGATAACAAAATAAGGCTATATAGAACTGTGATTTGTGCAGTGCCTGAAAATTTGGATGGAAAAAAAATATGAACAAAAAACTTCTAAATATATTACTGCTATAATTATCCACCTTTGAAATCAACATAATAGTGTTTTGGCTAGGTATTTAATTTAGCTTTGCTTTCTTTGCTTTTGAGTGTTTGGTTTTGAGTCCCAAAATAGAACACATGATCTACAATAAGCTTTCTTTCTATGGAGTGAATGAAGTTTTATTCCACCTTAGATCATTAATTCAGCCACAATAAAATGTACAGAAGAACTTCTGATGCTTTTCTACAACTTTATACTGATGTAAATTGTACAAAGTGATGGGTTATGAGGATATGGAGAGTGTGAGCTTTGTTTACACAGCCAAGTAGGATGCCCACTGTAGTCTCTAAATTTAACACAACAAATAATTAGTAGTTTCTGGGCTTGCAAAAGAGATGTAAGTCTGGTTCTGATCTCAGACTGTTACAGTCATAATTGTATAGTAAATGGAAAGTAGTAAAAAATAAATCCCAGATAAGTGATTTGTTGACAGATTAAATAACACCAAGTAACAAAACAATATGCATTACATATAGCACAAACACCATCTTCTTCACAAGCTCTTTGGCCAGGTTTCCAACTGCAAGGCAAGAAGGATTATTGTGACTTGCATAATAGTTCTTCATTCCTCAGTTCCCACCTTAGTTGTGCATAAACTTCTTTCTTATGTGGTATTTATTTCCATTAATTACAGTATTTTTAACAGGCAATTCACTGTGCATAAATATCCTAGAAATTAAAAAATACAGGTAAAGTTAGTATCTGTTTACTTTTAAATTAATTTCTTGAAAATATTCTGTGTCTATAACAACTTGTTCATGACATTATCATTTATACCTTTGAGTCAAAAACTCAGCGAATAGGTATCTGACAGCAAACTTCTGATAGTATGGGAAGAGAACGTTCTGTGTGGGTTTGGTTTTGTTTGTTTGGGTTGTTGTTTTGTTCTTTTTTATTTAATTTTAAAGGATTTGAATTGTTTTGAAAGATGTCCACAGCTTGTCTTTGTCCAGACTGCCTACCTCTAATTATGCCTTGCATCTCCTGCAAGAGTGCTTGCTAGTTGGCAGAGGCCAAAGCTATGCCAGGGAAGAAAAAGAATAATAGGGAGGATTATCACCTGTAGTTTTAAAAAGCACATCCTAGCTGTCTTTGTATTTAGCAATAACCCAGGAAACATCATAAATCTAATCCTCGATTTGAAATTGAAGGTAATATGCCATGTCCATCATAAGGACACGCTATAATGTACATAGTGGTACATGAATTTATAATATTACTGCACATCTGTGATGTGGCACATTATAGAGGGAGGAGGAGATCTCAGTAGAAATAGCTAAAATATTTTATTCTGGGTTGTATTTATTCGTTTTAATAAACCAAAAATTTAATCTACCCATATTCAAAATGAACTGGGCCATAGTCCAACTATATCCAGGTCAAGGACAAATTAAAAATTCCTTGCTACAAAGTCACATTCATCCACCTATGACAAACATTCGAGAACAAATATGCTGATTTTAAACACAACTGCTTTGTTACTGAACACTATTTAAGTGATTAAATTTAATTTTGTAAGGAGTGAAACTGAAAATTAATTCAGAATTATCTTTAAGCATTTAGTACAAACAAGGGAAAATTAAAAACCTTAACATAAATCTTACTGTCTCAAAAGCGCCTAGATTTTTAATAAAAAGGCAGAAGAAAGCCTTTTTTTTTTTAGATTACTTACTAGGATCACTGCTGGCTGTCAGACTTCATTCCTTATGTCAGAGTGTTTTCTTCCTGGAACAGTAGAAGATTTACATGGTAAGTAAACTTTTGCACAATTATTCCAAAGAAATTTGAATTCAATTTCAGTTACTTGTGCACTGTATTTTCAGAGGGGCTGTGTGTTCAGTTGGAAGCATTAAAAAATACAACCACATCTAAAAAAGAATGCTTTTTCCGGTGGCCTCAGCCGTCAGAAGAAGAAAAACACAGCTGGGAGCAGTATCACAAAACAGATGACCTAGAGGAGAAGAAGGCTGCAAGCTGTGCCTCAGTGGGGCATGGACAGCTGCAGAAATGGAGCTGTGAAGCAGCCGGTTGGAGAAAGCCAAGCCAAGCAGTAGCGTCACTATGATAAAGCTGTGGGAAGCTTTTTGAAGCTCTGACACGACTCCCCAAGCAGCATGGTCAATTGAAAGAGAAGCACTGCCCAGGGCACGGTGGCCCGTTGAAGCTCTGGGGAGGAAAGGTAGAGCATGTGCACACCAAAGGGCAGGAGGCAGCTGGGCTGCAACAGGCATTGAGAGAAACCACAACTGCCTGCTGACCCAAATGGCAAATGAATGAAGCCAAGGCTATGCTCCAACTTAGGGTAAATAAAGGCTAAAATAAGCCCTTAATGCAGCTGGTATGAATGGCATGTGAATGTTATGGGATAATGAGAAAGTAAATTAAACCTGATTTTTTTTTTTGGAAGCGCATTTCCACTGGAGATTGTTAAAGGACAGTGAACAGGGAGACCAAACAATCTTCTGGGAAGGAATATGACAAGACTCAACAGGGACTGCTGAGGTTAAAATGGAACAGAACCACTATCAGTATTGCCAGAAAACAAGACCTAGACCTGAGCTGATAGGCAAAATCCATGTTTCATGAGGTGAAAGTAATCCTGCCAGGCAGGGTTTCCCTTATGATTTGCTGCAATGGTTTTCCCTATGCCTATTAAAAAAAAAGAAGAAATGGAGAATGCTTTGGTAATGGATACAGGAAGAAAGTCCCTCTTTGTGACTAGGATGACAAAAGTATTTGGACTGGCCAGGCTTTGTTAGACTCCAAACCCAGTGGCAGATAAATTATGATTAATAAATTATTATTTATTATTAATTATATTTATAATTAATTATGATTAATGATAAATTCAATAAGGTGAAGTGCCAGGTCCTGCAATTGGTTCACAACAAAACCATGCAGTCCTATAGGCTGGAGGAAGAGTGGCTGGAAATTTTCCCAGAATAAAAGGACCCAGGAGCATTTTTTACAGCAGCTGAACTTGAGCCAGCAGTGTGCCCAGGTGGCCAAGAGGGGCAGTGACATCCTGGCCTGTATCAGCAATAGTGTGGCCAGCAGGACAAGGGGGTGGCCATCCCCCTGTACTCAGCACTGCTGGGACTGCACCTCAAATCCTGTGTTCGGTTTTGGGCCCCTCATTAGAAGAAACACATGGAGGTGCTGGAGTGTGTCCAGAGAAGGGCAATGAAGCTGGTGAAGGGTTTGGAGCACAAATCCTATGAGGAACATCTGAGTGAGCTGGGGTTGTTTAACCTGAAGGAGGCTCAGGAACGACCTTATTACTCTCTACAACTACCTGAAAACAGGTTGTAGCAAAGTGGGGTTGGTCTCTTCTCCCAGATAACAAACAAGAGGAAACAGCCTCAAGATGCACTAGTGGAGGTTTAGATGGGATATTAGGAAAAATTTCTACCATCCCTGGAGGTATTTAAAAGACAAATTGCCCCCCAGTAGATGTGGCCCTTAGGGACATTGTTGACTAGTGGACTTGGCAGTGTTGGGTTAATGGTTGGACTTGATGACCTCAGAGGCCTTTTCCTAACTAAGCAATTCTATGATTCTATAAAAAACATAGTCAAGCTGACCATGAAAAGGGTCAAATACAATCCTAGGGAGAAATTCAGTATTAACACAATGCAAACTGAAACGTGCAGCTATTCATTCTCCTGTAGTACCATCCCTGCTGATTTCTCTGCCTCATTTACCATAGAAGCTGTTCAAAGCATATCACTCCAGGTTTTGTTTTTTTACAGTAGTTGAGAAGACAGTCTGAAAGTAGCAAATAATAAAAATAATATAAAAAGGGAAAACATGAATACCTCAAAACATTTTTAGAGTTTAAAACTGTAAAGAGACATTATCTTTCTAACACAAATGAAAAACAAGAGGAGTTGAAGTGGTTGGTTATAGACCACTGGCTTGAATAATCTCAGATATGAAGTGCCTGAAAGATGCTTCAGTATAAAGAATACTCAAGATTCTCTACAAACTTACACCACTTAGTTTAAACCAATTAAGAAGATGTGCAAATTACAAGAGCTACAGTTAAAAATTAGCACTAATTTGTGTTCCCAATTGCCAAGCAAAAGCGCAGTCAGAAAAAAGTCTGTCCTTCTGCCCTAGCTGTTATTTCACTCTTGGACCACACACAACACTGTATATGTATAATACTTTTATAACTTCTGGCTACCTTAGATAACACTTGGAAATCTTTCAGCTAAAGTTTTGATGGCTTATTCTTACACAGAGGTAAAACTGGAGGCTGGATATGTTTTCGTTTTCTTGGGTTTTTTTTTTCCTTTTTTCTTTAGGTTTTGTTAGAAGGTATCTGAAAATGAGACATTCCTTGTTAATTTTGTATTTGATAAAGAAAGCACTTTACCCATCAAATAATTTAGAAAAAGACACAAATATTTTATTACCTATGAAGTCATTGGTGAAATGCTTACAGCAAAGAAATTATGCCCTCTACATTTAAGAAGAGAAAAGAGGTGGGTTCAGAATGTCTAGTGGTTTGTTTCTGGTATTTAGTTCTTCTTTTTCGGTAGGAACAAACCAAAGGAATCTACCGGCTTTTCCCCACTCACCTTATCAGCAAAGTCTCTGAATATCACTTCAGTTTACCATACCTGTGAGTAACATCCTCTCAAATAATCCTGATTATGGATTAGATTAAAAAATGAGGAAATAGAAAATACAGTTAGACAATCCACAAAGTCTGTCAAGTTTCATTTTTATCCTACTATGGCAACACAGCTCGAGACAGCCATGGGGACCTAAGTTTGCAACAAAACGTGGATTTTGAGCAACAGGGTTATACCAATATATCAAAGAATCAGTGCTGAGTCATCTTTCTTCATCTACCTAGAAAAGGTTTAGTGTAGTGACCTGAATCTAACAGCTCTATCACATATGTGATTTGAAACTATCCAGAGGACCAAACAGTGGATCCTTTATAAGGATTCCCAATGGTTTTGGTATGCACTTCAAGCAGTTTTCAATTTAGCTTCCTCTGAAAAGATTTGAGTTACTGCATACCAAACACATGTGCAGTAAGTAAGCAGTACTGGGGGATTTTCTTTTTGCTGTAAATTTACTCCAGAATAGTAACATACATGACATCCTAATCATCTGCTTCTGTAGTTGTCGTGTGGGATTCTCCACGAAATCGACAGAGAGAAGTATTCATAAAGTCTTGAGTTATCATTTTATAGTGAGTTGTTCGAATTAAGTCTGGTTTAAGCTTCTTTAGATTCAAATTTAGGACTTCTGCAACCTAACTCAAGCATTACTTAATCTTTAAACTGTCTGCAGGTCAGTTTCTGACATAAAGGTTCTGCGTGGCACTAACATAGACACACTCTAATGTTTCTTTCTGAGCTCAGGTGATCCCTGCAGTGCTTGCTGGCTTCTGTGAATCACATTCATGCACACCTTCATTCATCTAGAGATTTTTTCAGGGAGCCAATGTGATTATCTAATATCTGCTACCTTGTCTGTACTGATTATGCTCTTATGTCAGTTACTGAGTTCCGGTCTTGGTGTCTCATGGAGCACTAGATTTTATTTAAATGCAACCAGTTATTCTCTTCATCTATGTTGGCTTCTTTAATTGTCCAAGGAGCTATGAATAAAGTCAGATTCTAAGTGGTTACTGTTTCTGTCATTTGCTTTCTGATATGGTTTGGAGCTGGCTCCCTGCCAAGTCTCCAAACCCTACCATAAGAAGTTTCCCCCTCCCCCCAACCAAGGGAGAAGAGGGGAAAAAGTAAAAAAAAACAAGAGAACCGAAACAAGAGACAGCTAAAGCAACATATATAAATATATTTACTTATATACAATTATATACAATTGAAATATATATACAATTCTACAAGGAAAAGGGAAAGG
>JAWWLV010000121.1:97796480-97812070 GCA_035041135.1 Platyrinchus mystaceus | reverse complement strand
GGAATACTGGGTAAATCTGGGCACTTCCTTGGCTACAAACTGGTCACCAAGGAAGGCCCAGACCAAACTACCACACTTTCTTACATTTCCATTTTCTTTCTTAAAATATTATCAGTCAAACATCAAATATTAAAAAAAAAAAAAAAAGTATTTTCAGCCCTTGGCTAAATGTGCAATATTTTTAGTTGCACTTCATATTCAAATAACCCATCAAGCAAACAATTGAATTTACCCCACATCCTAGAAAGGTTTAGCAAAGTGAATTTGAAGCATCGTTTGGGGTCCTTAGTGGATGACTGGGCTTCCACAAAACATGAATTATGGGCTTAACTTAGTAATGCAAGTTTCATGAAAGTTCTTTTGAGAAAGGAGCTGTCATACATAAATAGTGCAGTGAGTCAATCTTTTTTACAAAGCCCCTTCAATTCCCATGGGGGAAAATAAATGGCAAAACTTATAGGTGTTACATTTTAAGTCATGTTTAGGGAAAAAAATCCACTCTGGAAGAATCTCTGGAGACAGATGGCCTTAGGCCATATTCCAGAGTGCAGAATTAAAAAGTTGTGTGCAGGAATATGTATAAAGCACTTCTTGTCCTGTATGTTTTACACTGATAATAGATAAGAGCTGAAAACAGTTGAACGAATAATGTGTCATTGTGCGGAGCTCAGAGGGTAGGGCTTGAAGCACTCTGAAGTTTAGGAAAGCCCACAAGCAAAATGCTTGAATAGATATATAAGCATGAGCTCCCAAAATAGCTTATTCTGTACTTCTTATTCAGAGATATACTTAAAATCAGTCTTTACAACTGATATTTGGAAACATCTATGCAATGAACTCCAGTACTCCCTTTGCTACTGAATCACACTGCTGTTCATCAGTACCCACTGTGAGTGAGGTTATTCCTGAGCAGGAATGAAAGGACTAATCCATACGGTCCACAGGCAAAACCAGGTGTATTTTGAAATTGCGCTGACTTCTATAAATCAGTTTAACACAGTTTTAAAACTGTTTTGCCACAGTCCAACACATTTGAAGCAGTGCTTTAGCCAAGCTTTTGCACAGCACAACTGTTTTTTTGTAATAGTCTGAATCTTAACAGGATTTCTCACCTATGTTCATCTAACACTATTAGAAGAGAAGTCCTACCACCAAAATACTGTACAAAGGACTCACATTTTTAGGGCTGACTCTTAAGGTCACAGAATCAAAGACTTCACTGTGTACTTCAGTGACAAGAAATAACATAAATAACTAGCTGGGATTCAACAAGAAAGTAAAATACTGAACTTCTAAACTGAAACTGAAAAAAAAAAATCTTGTTAAAATGTTAATGTACTGATGACTGAGGGATATCACTCACTAATAAGCAAATGGTAAGCTTCCAAAAGGGAGACTGTGTTGAGAAGATGATGTTCTCATTTACAAGCATTCTGGCCTCTGTTCCTTTTTAATAGATGCAGCAGTTACAAAAACAAGATTACAGAGGCCCCATGTAGACCCTGTGGCATCTGGTTAAGTGGCCCACAATCTGTCTTTTTTTTTTTTTTTCTTAAGACCTACATCAAAGATGTGCCCTATTTATCTTTCTGCATTTGCTATGCAAGTGACCAGACTTACCATTTAAAAACTTGACTGCATATGTGTCAAATTCTTCCTGGAGAAATCCTTTCTCCTCCTGTAGGGACATGTTAAATGCATCTCTGGCTTTAAATCTTTCTCCCCAGTTTTTGCAAAACAACTTTCATTTCAAAGGGTTGTAAATGTACTGTAGCGGTCATACTGCTGTCACATTTTTAGTTCCCTGCCTGTCAGTCAGTCACTGATGCATTAAAGGCATACAAAAAAACCCACAAGAAACTCTATAACATGAAAATACTGCCATCCTAAAGGACTGGGAATTCTGTTTGTGCTTTCTCTTTCTTTTTTTTTTTTTTTAGGATAATCGAGCCATCTACAGGAGAAACTTTTCTTTCCACTGTTCCTGCTTCAGAGAAAAGTCACAATCCTTTTGATGGGAAAGAATATGTTTCACAGCTAACTGCATAAAAAAAAGAACATTAATTGGGAAAACCAAAACCAATTCATCTGAAAACACAGTGCAAAAGGAGCTTAAAATGTATAGTATTGATATAGGTCTAAAAAATGTATCTGTATCTTCTTCATTATATGTGTTTTCTTGGAAAATGATAGTGTAGGTGATTGAGCAACAGGACTTAGCTGTAACCTTTTGGCACAGCTGTAACAAAAAAGTAGACTGCAGTCTCTATTAAAAGGAAATAGATATTGATGTAGGAATACCTGATAATAATGAGACTGATTTCAGTGGGAGATGAAGTAGGCCATTTCTATGGTTCAGCTGAAATCTTTAATTTACCTTATAGGATAGATGCTTTTTGAAAGAAAAGTAAGGAATACATTTGAGCATCACATACCTGCTAATGACATTGGAAACTTAGTTTTTTATAGCTCAGCTTAAAAAAGAGCAAACAGAAAAGTAAAAATGTCATAAAAATATTGAAAGAAACACAGTCAACTCATAAAATAGATCTAAGGCTTGCTTTTTCTTTGCACAACATTAACTTATTCTTTCATCAGGGAATAACTGCTCAATAAGGGCATCTTAAAACAGAGGTAATCCAGTAGAAAGACAGAGACAGTGTTGTGGTGGTTTCACTCATCTCTTTATTATTACTACTGACAGGTAACTGAATTTCTACTTTGCCTGAAGCCATACCACCTGAGGTTCTAATCTTGTCAGATTTTATGTGCTAAGCATGGTTGAGAGAGCTCTAAGGAATAACAGGTACTGCAGGAAATGGTTATTCTTCCTCTTGACTAGTGACACTTGCCATGCAACACACTTCTCATGCAGCTTTCCCTCCCAGTGTCTTAATACTTCCAAAGGTATTAAAGTATTAAGGTGTATTATAGTAATAAGGTGTATTATAGTAATAAGGTGTATTATAACTTCTTTGACGTGGTCCAGGAGGCAGGCCAGCAGACTTAAAATCAAAAAATACCAGCTTCTCTCACAATTTTGCCCAATCTGCCTGATGGAAATATATCAGGAAAGGACAAATCAGAAGGGTGACCAAGGACAGACATCCATGAGTCCCATTATGCACTTGCTCAACTCACTCCAACATGTTGCATGATACATTCACTCTGGAAAGAGAAGATTCTGATAGCAATCCATTCTTTCATTTGGTACACCTTGTAATGAATTTACATACTAATATAGACTTCCTGCACTACGATCAAATTAGTCAGAATATTGACAAAAGTGACAAATCACTTCATAAAGTGAACTCCAGCTTTGGGCAAAGGGAAAGAAGATTGAACAGCTGCAGTATTATTTCAAATTTTTTTTGCTGTATTGCTATGATGGATATTAGAAAAGAGGCTTCTAATGATATCACTGTTTTTCCAGTGTGGCAAACAATGATGATATCTGTTTATGTTTTAAGGGTGTGATTATATCTGACAAGCAGACAAGTACTCAGAAACCTTGGTCTGAAGCCAAGGGAAGGAATATGAGGTAGTCATTTCTTGGACTGGGATTTTTCCTGGAGTCATTAACTGTGATTTTTCTTTCCCCTCATCTTCTTTTTTTGTGTGTGTTCAGCAATTTCCCTCCACCATTTTTTTGTCTACCATAAATTTTTCACGTCCTAGATTCTTTCAGAAATACAGTATTACCTGAGAAATGCAACAAATTAATTGTAAGACTGCCATGAATCCTACTTTGGATTTCCATTTAACCCTAACACAAGGTTTAGGTTTTACCTAAGGCATCTGAGAAATGCTCACTTTTTTTTTTTTCCACTAGCTTTGCCTTCAGATCAATAAACTCAGTCAGAAAGGCTGTTATAAACAACTGGGAGGTATTTTAAACACCACACTTTTTCATGCAACTATTATCTATACTCAGACATGCCCCACTAGCCCAGCTTCTTGGTTTTAATAGTGCCTTTGTAAATCTAGAGTGCAGTAAAGCCAAACACCAGTTCTGCTGATGGAAATGAAAAGTGACCCTGATCCCCTGGTTGACTGTATTTTCTCTGGCTTGAGTAGTCCTTGTATTTTTACATAATTTCCTTTAAGCTGATGAATCTCACATAATTCAGGAAATGGGACAAACTAGTCTTATGTTTCTTCTCCATTCATAGATGTTATTTGTTTAATCATCATTACCCTGTATCTACCAGTGTCTCAGAAACACCTTACCAGTTAGCTAAGATACCTCCATTCTTTGCTTTTCTGAGCTGTCATTTTGGTTAAGTGGTTGACTCAAGAAATGTGCCATGTCATTTCATTACTTATGTTGAATTATTTGCTTCCTATATTCATTATTAGAATAATTAATGAAAAAATGTGAATTACAAGGTAGGTGACTTGAAAATTTACAAGGCTTCATTGAAGCATATCAAAAGTAAAGAGTGTATAAGTATATGACATACCTTTTTTAGATTTGAGGCATAGAATCCTTGTCACAGTCTAACAAAAGTGAAAGTCTTGGCACCCCAAAGTCATTACCAAGTCAAAACAATAAATATTGCAACGTATGACTCAAGCAGGAGCCAGTAAAGAGTATATAAATTCCACAGCTTCATAACTTATGCCAAGGTGTAGGTGTTGAATGAAAAGCAAAGTTCCGCATGTGAGGAGACTCACCACAGGATTTGAAATGCTTTGCATAATGTTACAAGAATATTCAACCTTGATAACTTGCTGATAGAGCTGGACAGTTAGGAGTCAAAGGCTGGATGCAGACAATATTTATGAAACTAACATCTATTAAGACAAGATTGAAATAAAATTGCCTGGGGAAAAAAAAAAAAAAGGACAGGATCTAAATACAAGCCTGCTTTGCCAGACTGGGACCCTCTCTAAGAGGAAAACTTGTGTAAGAACTGAGTCCCTAGAAGAGCACCTGAAGTATTTATGAAACAGATAACAGAAAGGCAGAGAAGCTTTTCTTTCCATACTTATGGGAGAGGTAAATATTCATTAGGAAATATCTTACCTGCATTGAACTTTTTAAAAAAACCTTTTACTTATATTTACAGAACGAAATCTGTGTTAAAAGTGACATAAGTGCAAGGGGCAAAAGTGTCACACCAGAGCTGTGACAATTCTTGGAAATGGCAAGCTGAAAATACTCAGTGTTACAGTACCCAGTACCACAAAACACTGTGACTGGTTCCTTCTATACCTCTATTCCTTTTCTCATCTTTCTGTCAAACACTGTCAAATACTCAGGGCTTGGCTAAAACTGACTGTTAATGTAGAATGCTGTGATGAAGTAACTTAGTAAACAGTAAGTAAATCTTATTTTTTTTAGCCATGCACAATTCCTTGAAGAAGGTTACTTCCAAACAGTGAACTACTCTTTGCAATGGAGAATCTTGACTTTGCTGTTATTGCCTGGGGTAAATCCGCACAATATATTAACTGATTACAAAAATGTAAAAGGGAAGGGAAGTGTGGGTACAAAGCAAAATTCTTTGCTGCCTAGATCAGCTTGTTCCTGCATAAAGCCTAGTGCTGCCCCCCTGGTTGAAGCACGTCTTCCCAAGACAGGAACCTCGTCCTGCTAAAAAAAAAAAAAAATATGATTATGTAACAGTGCCACCTGGTGCTACCTACCAAAACAAAAGCTTTAACCTGGAATGAAAAAATCCTGCCAAAGAAAAAATAAGAATCAATCTATTTTTTGACATTAAGTATATAATAATATGGTGTTTCAGTCCTTGTACTCCACTACAGCTGGCTTTTCTATTTTGTTTTCACTATGATTCAGACTGAAATTGTGTTTAATTGTAATTAGTTCTGAAAGAGAATTGCTAGTAGGTTGTACTGAAAACATACAGTAAAAACTCTGAAATTGTGTAAATTATAGAAATTCTTTAAATTATAGAAAGTGCTATTAAACCAAAAAATATGTTTTTTCTTATTATTAATGTCTTCATTAACAGGCTCTAATATTCAGCCACCTATTCAAAAGTACATAAATGTTTGTGTGTTACTGGAACAAAGGTACTGACAAAGTACCTTTCAGAGAGAAAACACATTGTGAACAGGTTCAGAAAAAGTTTAGTGTTTGCTGAAAACTGAGACTTTAGCTAATTATCATACTCTAGGACCTTTAGAAGAAGTAATCCCAAGCCAGGGAATAGCCAAACAGTGTGGCATAATAAAAATATTTCTTTATAAACCATGTTTTGCTAAATTTCCTCTTGCAAGAATGATTTCCTTCTCAAGTCAATCTCCCTGGATTTATTTTTTACTTTTATATTTATTGTATATATAAAGATACACATACATACACACAAAATATATGCAAGAAATTTTCATCAGCTATTAAAAAGTTATTAAAACTCCTATCTACTCAGCAACCCCCTTGACTTCACATGGAAGCATCATCAGAATCACAGGAGGTTTTCTTGTTTTCAAGTTTCGCTGTAATATGAAGCACAGAAATTCTTCATTCCATGCACCAGATGGGCTGGGAAGTTTGTTCTGCTGTCTTGCTACCAGCTTTCAGGCACAACAGACTACCAATAACTGTCACTAAAATGAAAATACTTACTGGCTTTCAAATGATTGTACCAAATCTGTTGCTGCAGTATGTTTCTGTTTGTCCATAATTGCACTGAACTTTTGGTTCTTGTAATAGCAGAAGCCTGAAAGGATTCCATAAGGTTCTCCTGGGCACTGAGTTTGTGCTCTGCTGTCTTTGTTTGTACAGTGTTTGGCTTGCATGGCATCAGTCTGACATGAACAATGCTCATTAGAAATAACAAGCATGGCAAATTGACTTTAAAATATAAGTTCTTCACAGAGGTATCCCAGCAACTTCTATGTCCTGAAGGCTGGGCTTTTGCTTAACTTTTGTTTCAATTTGCCCATACACTCACTGTATTGATTTGCTCTTTTTGAAGACAGTCACCATTTTCTGACCTATGGTGGGAAGTCTCACTTTTGTCCTCATGCAGAAGCAGAGTCAAATCGACGTCTGATGTTGAAAAAGCATCCACAAATGGTAGATGGACCTGGGGAGGTTCAGCTGGTGATGTAAGTGCTAAGAGTCAAATTATCCAAATTTGATCACTCCATGTCTGTTGTTTCCTACTCCCAAACCTAAAGCTGATGAAACCGATTAAAAGCTGCCATTCTTCAAAGAAATCAGTGGCCCATATTCCTAAATTCCCATTTTCGAGCTCAGGGAGGATAGTGATTATAGCATCTTCGGATGGAGATAAAGAACTGGATTCTCCATTTTTGTTCACTGGGACTTAAAGCCAGGAACTGCGTCAGTGCCTGACACTGATTGTGTGTTCTTAACTCCCTCTGGATTTATAACACCTGGCATGGCTCAATATCCAAGCATTTTCCTCACTTGGAATTTTATTTTGTTTAAATTTTTTTTGTATGTCCCAAGTTTTAATTACTTCTATAAATGATTTTTTGGTTTGGGATTTTTCCCCCCTTTTGAATAAATTCTGGAAAATCACATTTAATCTAAAAACAGCATTAGGAATTACAAGTCACATCTGTTTTATGTGATTATTAAAGTGGACTAGTCCTAAGGCTGAAAATTTAGGGCAAGAGGGAAAAATAACAGACAAGGTTGAAAAATAGGTTATTATTCAGGAATCACAGACCTCTAAGGGCTAATCATTGACTGCTTTTATTATGCAAAACGGCATCTGGTGTTCAGCTTCCACATTTGGAAAAGTGTTGTCTAATGAACCTGCTATTCTACATTTGCTTTCTACTTTTAATATCCTGTTAAACACACTGATGGCTTATCTGTAGTAAGAATCAAAGTTTTAAAAGGAATTAAATGAATCCATCCAAAGGTACAGAAATGTAAATCCAGTTATTAATTCAGCCATTTGACAGCATTAGACTACCCATTAGTTTGCTTTTTTTAAGAAGAGCAAGAGATGCACAGATGTGGAAGGGGAAAAGTGTCACAGTTTTGACTTATTTTGAGTCTTTGTAACGTGGCCTGTGGTGCTTTCTGCTCAGAGTCAAGGAAATCCAATCTCATGGGGAAAGCCTAATTAAAGGCAAAGACTGTAATGCAATTTTACTTCAGTGGAGGTTTGTTTTTTTTTTTAGGAGACCTGTCATACCCATTAAAGCTGTTACAGGGAAGAGAGGTAGTAACATTGGTTGTGGATTATATCATTCAATAACTCCAATTAAGAGCTAACATATTCTGTCCTCCTCCTCCCCTTTTCCTGCAGTACAAGTCATTGGAGAGAGGTGGTGAGAGCCAGGTAGGTCTTTTACATAGGATAGTAGTGACATGAACTCTGTATGAGACGGGTGAGACAGGGTCAAGGATTGGAAGGGATATGGTCTGGAACTTCATGGTTTGCTTAGCCAAGCACAAATACAGGCTGAGCAGAGAACAGATCAAGAGCAGCCCTGACAAGAAAGACTTGGGAGTGCTGGTGATGGAGAGGCTGGACCTGAGTCGCAATGTGCACTTGTAGCCCAGAGAGCCAAATGTGTTCTGGGCTGCATCAGAAGAGGGATGATCAGCAGGTCGAGGGAGGCGATTCTCCCCCTCTACTCTGCTCTTGTGCAACCCCACCTGAAGTACTGCATCTGTCTCTGGGACTCCAACATAAGAAGGATGTGGACCTCCTGGAGACAGTCCAGAGGAGGCCACCAAGATGATCAGAGTAGGGCTGAAGCACCTATGAAGATATGAAAACAGGCTGAGAGAGCTGGAGTTGTTCAGCCCAGAGAAGAGGAGGCTATGGGTCGGCCTTATATCAGGCTGCCAGTACCTGAAGAAGGGCTACAGAAAGCTGGAGTGGGACTTTTTATAAGGGCATGTATTGGTAGGAGAGGAGGGAATGGCTTTAAACAAAAAGAGAGTAGATTTAGACAGATATTAGGAAGACATTATTCGCTGTGAGGGTGGTGAGACACTGGAAAAAGTTGCCCAGAGAAGCTGTAGGTGCCCCATCACTGGAAATGTTCAAGGCCAGGTTGGATGGGGCTTTGAGCAACCTGATCTAGTCAAAGGTGTCCATACCCATGGCAAGGTACTTGAAACTTGATTATCTGTAAGGTCCCTTCCAACCCAAGTCATGCTATGATTCTATGGTTTTGTGTTACATGTTTGAGTAAAATGCATCTAGAGTCCATAAGGAAATATGGGTGTGTCTCCAGCCTGTACTTACCTATCTGTAAGTGGAACAGCTCTCAAGAAATATCTCATGCAACAGTAAGACATGCCATGAAAATGCTGTCAGGCTTCAATATTGTCCTGTGAAGGCAACAGGAAAATTTACCTGTGGCTCAGTCCAGGAACTATGTTATTAAGCCAGTACATGACTATTTACTGGCATGGTATGCGTTTCAGGCAAACAAAAAACCTGAAAGGCACAATTCGAGTTTTGCAAGTTACAGGATGCAGGGGAGCAAAGCATCACTTCCTCTCGCCACTGACCAATTTACATAAGCACCTAGATATAGGGCTTGAACTCTCAGTGAGATTCATCTGACTAAGCATAGACACCTAAGTGTACTCATGTAATCATGAACTGGTTATTTTAATGGGACCCTGCTACCAAGTGACTCAAATAGGTCAGCTGAATTCCCTTTTAAAAGTGTTTATATCTCTCTATTGACTACAAAGGAAGTCTCAAGTGACTAGTACAGATGTAGGTGTCTACACTGAAGATGTCTAAAGTTAATGAGATGAATCTCAGCTATAAATGTCCTACCCAAAGTTAATGAGATGAATCTCCGTCATATGTGTCCTACCTAATCAGGAACAAAAAAGGAGTTTGGAAACATCTTACTAAAATATACAATTGAAAATGTTGTTCACTTACAGCACTAATTCCAAGTACTCCCAGAAACAAGAATGTAAAGATCTGGCAGAGAAATAGTCTAACTGCCCTTAAAAAGCCTTGGCTGACAGTACTGTTGCTACTCCTGTAGCACTGCTGCTATATGTACAGCACTACTCATGAAGATGCGATTAGATTTAGGGAAAACTAAGCGCCATTCTGACAGTCCTGGTAATGTCACCTGGTGGGTTTAGATATAACGCATTGTAAAAGAGGTTCTCACATTAGGTAAAATGATCAGCATGCAAGATGAGCCTAGCAAAATTAATTTTTCCATCTACTTCTTTCTAGTTCTACTTTCTTCAGCTAAGACATACTAGCTGCAGTGATTTCTGGGAATTTAACTTCATATTAGATCAATTGCTATTGCTTCAAAATTATATACACACTTGTGTTTTATTTATTTATTTATTTGGTGGTCTACAGTCTTTTTATTTTTAATTAAAGTTTTTATTTCATTTCACCTCTTTTTCATCCTCATAGTAAAGTGAAAAGATAGGTGATTTGTTATGAAGCATTTTGTTCTTTGGGGAAACCAGGCTAAAGTTATATACCGTTCTTTGAAATATATCATAAAAGACAATTCATTTACTGATGAGGCTTGAATATATCTAATGACATACTCTGCAGGGTGATTTGTTTTAATTGTCACAGTGGGACCTGTTATTACTCAGTAGTAGAATGGGTCACTGCATTATAAAATTAAAGCTGATGCAAGGCATTCATTTCTAGCTTATTTGTAAATTCAAGTATTTGGGACAAAAATATCCTGACTATACAGACAGCGTATGGCAACATGCACAGCAGTGGCAAATGTCTCTTAATAATAAACAGCTGTGCGAGGTCAGATGTTAAGGAAATTCAAGGGAGTGGCACACTGGGATTTTGTCATATGTGCATTAGCCCAAATGAAGTCAAGGGAAAAGTATCTGAGGGTAGGAATAATTTCTATTACCAGAGGTTATTCTTCAAGGGCAATTAAATGTGCTGGATCATATTCATGTTGCTGTGCCACAGGATGTGAAAAAAGGCCAAATCCTGTTTTGAATAGAAAGTATTGCAATAAATTTGCTGAATTTTCAAAGTTTAAAAATTAATAGATGATTACTGGATCAGTGACAAAAGGTGGCTTTTCTGGTTGGTTTTTGCATTTGAGGTTTTTTTTGTGTTCACAGAATCGACCAGGTTGGAAAAGACCTCTGAGATCATCAAGTCCAACCTATGACCTAACACCACCTTATCAACCAGACTACGGCAGTAAGTGCCACGTCCAGTCTTTCCTTAAACACCTCCAGGGACAGTGAATCCACCACCTCCCTGGGCAGCCCATTCCAGTGTCCAATCACTCTTTCTCTGAAAAACTTCTTAATGTGTAACCTGAACCTCCCCTGGCATATCTTGACTGTATCCTCTTGCCCTATTGCTTGTTGCCTGGGAGAAGAGACTGACTCCCATGAGGCTACAACCTCCTTTCAGGTAGCTGTAGATTGACAAAGACACCCCTGAGCCTCCTCCTCTCCAGTTAAACAACCCCAGCTCCTTCAGCAACTCCTCATAGGATTTGTGCTCCAGAGCCTTCACCAGCCTCATTGCCCTTCTCTGGTCACACTCCAGCACCTCAACATCCTTCCTAAAGTGAGGACCCAGAACTGAACACAGTACTCCAGGTGTGGCCTCACCAGTGCCGAGTACAGGGGAAGAATCACTTCCCTGGTCCTGCTGGCCACACTGTTCCTAATACAGGCCAGGATGCCATTGGCCTTCTTGGCCATCTGGGCACATTGCTGGCTCATATTCAGCCTGCTTGTCAATCAGTACCCCTAGGTCACTTTCTGCTATTAGATGGTGGTTTTCTACAAGTCACCATGAATTTTCTCAAAACTGGACAGAGAAAATTTGACAGTCATCACATTTAACTATTAATTTGATATTTTCTTTATTTTACATGCTACAAATGCTGCTGGAGCAGCATTTAAAACCAGCATTTAAAATGTGTTGAAAACACAAACGTATAACTTTAAAGCTTTTAATAGCAATATAAGCATCACTCTGTTCTACAGGGTATGCTATTATCTTAGTCTTCAAAAGAGTGCAAGAATAGGGCTACAGTTGTGTAGCCAAAAGCAAGATGTTAAGAAAAAAAAAATCAAATTAACAACTTACCCATTTTTAGAACTTCTTGATCAATATGTACAGTGCAAGTACTAGCAAGAGAATAGTTACTGTGTCAACATTTATACAAATGGATATTTGTATATTACCCTAGTTATACGCAGGTAATTTATTCACGTGCAAAATATTGCCAGATCTCAGAGTAGGTCTGTATGCTTACCTAGACATATCCCTAAAACATGTATTTTATAAGCAAACATGCTTATCCAGGGAACTACAATACTGATGGTGGTTCAGACCTAGGTCAAAATCTTTCTGCTCATGATTCTCGCTTTCTTCTTTTTCTATGTCCTGTAATAAACAGGACTGTACTACCCTACTGTGGCTTCACATCCAGCAAAGCTGACTGCTGAAAAACAGTCTCCAATGCCAGGATTCGGTAGCAACATTATGCAATCTGATGTCCCCAAGCACTCCTATCTCCTGGAGGAAAGAGGTGATTATTTTATGACTGATTCTTAGAAAAGAATTTTTTATTAAAGTGAAACACTCAAAGTTTTCTTCTCTTATGGCACATATTAAATGGCATTGCTATGTTAGTGGTAACAACCAAAATTCTCCTGAAAATAGCTTCATACTAGCACAGTGCACTATTGGGCTCAGTCTATGCAGCTGACACTTCACTACTATATTTCCTACTTTTCTTTCTCATTTATCATTACTTCATTATGATAAATCATCTAGTCATAAAACCAGAGGTGAGAAAGATCTATGTGTTCATTAGTGCAGCAAAATTTTTCTTCCTTTCGTCCACCTAGCTTTAAATAGGGTTTAAAATGAGATTCTATCCATGTATTAAGAAAGTTACAAAACATTACTGACTTCCTAGTTTCGCTCTTTTAATCTTGGCAGGGGTTTCTTAGTACTACAAAGACTTTACAAGAGCTTTGTCCTCTTTCACATGACATTTAATGTGTGAGAAGTGAGATCTATTCTCTTTCTCATATTTTAATCAGAGGGAACCTGTAGAATAGCTGTGATTTCCCAAATCTGAAAATATGGGCCAAAAAATTTTCTTCTCTGCTATCCTTCATTTCAATGTTGTCTGATTTCATTAATAAATTAATATAAATTTAGATTTTTTAAAATTTTTATTGTGTTCACTTATTGTCCCATTGACCTCTGCTATCTTTTCTTCTATGCAAGTTTCTCTGCATTAGCTAATATTTGAAAGTATTATTGCCTCTTCTAGTATTTGGTGTTGCACTTTGCTTTCTCATTTTCTTCAACAGACTGCAGAAAATTAAAGGAGAGAAACTAACAGTGATGACAACTGCATAGGAGTTGCTGATAGAAATACTTTCCTTTCTCATTTTGAATGAACTAAATATTTCTTCCCATTTTATAGGTACCTGACAGCACGTCTGTTTTCTTCGTAAGCATGGTCACCTAACAGGTCAATCAATTATTACCCTGAATTGAGTTTGTTTTGTGGAATTGTTCATTGCACTGATGTCTTTGCAGCCTCTCTCTCATTTGCCTCTCTCTCTCTGTTGCCTTTCCTCAGTTTCACTCATGTTTTCTGGAAAAAAAAAAAAAAAAAGATTACTAGGTTTAGATACTCACTGTATCATCTTCATACCCAGAGAATGAAAACTGCTTTTCAGATTGCATTAAAATATTGCTTTATTGACAATGCCTTAAGTAAACCTTTAGCTTTTGTTTCAGAATGTTGTACAAGCAAAAATGGATTAAGAGTAGATCAAAATGGTGACAACGAAACATGTCGACACATTTTCCTTTTAAAATATTGACATCAGATTATCAAGCCCTGGGCAGTCCATGGAACCTTTTACAAACTTGCTTTAGGTACATATATGAAAATGTTATCATAAATATTCAAATATTTTTAATTTGCTTTTCTTTGCTAATAAGTCAGATAGTGTATGTGGTACCATTTTCTCAACATGATCCTACAACTGCAGCAATTGATATCTGTACAGACTGAGAAGGTTATGACCTACATATCTATACCAGAACTGATTACATGTGTTGCAGTTAGTGGTACAAACCAGGCACATGCAAAACGATATTTAGGTGAACTGTTCTCCAGAATATTCTATAGGTCTCTGTGGATAATAAAGGAAGCTCAAAGGTAGAATTTTACATAACAAATATCTCAAGTCAGATTAGATACTTCTCATTGTAAAATAGCCATTGCCTCCATGCTTTTCAAGTTAGTGTTGAATTCTCTGCTGTTGGTTCATCCTAAAGGATTTTACAGCAATCTACTCTTCAAAATTGTGCAGCAAGATTTTCTTGAGCCTACTGTACTCTGAAGGACGTGGTAAGATCTGCTTCAGTTCAATATGATCCATTACAAAAGCATAAACATGGAAGGCTTCCTTCCTCCACCCCTCTTAAAGCACAGTTTGTATGGCAAAAGCCTTACCATTTTAATTAAATTGGAAACAAAGTGACATGTTTAGTACAGAAGTCTCAAGACTGGCAACTGTAAGATAATCAACATGTGGCTTATTCAAGTCTCCTTCTGAAATAACCTCTGGAAGGCTTGATGGAGATTTCTTGATAAGAATTCTCTGTCCAGTAGTGCTCTCTTAATTTTCAGTAGCATTTTCTCATCCTATTCAAAACCCAGATTAACTTCATTCAGAAAATAATAAGGCATTAATTTTCCTGTCAACAGCAGTGCAGGTAATTGTTAGTTTTATACCTCCTTCACAGAACCATATGATTAAAATTTGTCTGCAAAAGATCCATGTAAACTAAATGTAGATGAGATATAAGTAATTTTAGGCTGACAAAGTTTTCCGAGGAATTAATCTAAACCATTACTTCAAATTGAATTTAATGATTATGAGGTGATTGACACAAATTAATAACTTAATAAGCCTTCTTACTCATGACACTGAGTTAGTTATCACTTACGTTTCCCAGATCACAAGTTCCTTCATCCTTAATCCTTTCTCACTATCCAGGTTTGAAACAATTTTTTAAAATTCCCCCCTTAAGGCTTTTTAAAATATAAAAACCTTAAAAGAAGATTGATAGCACAGATGATTCTTCAGTGCTAAAATACCCTGTCTTTTTTTCTTGCCTTACACCTTTGGAGCTTTTCCTTATATTATTGGCAAAAAATGTTATGCTGTCTTCATCAACTTTGTCCGGTGTTGCTTCCAAGGTAGCCTCACAGTCATGTGGCTCTATCCTCAATAAGAGGTTCCCAGCACTGGGCCATTTTCCACAAAAGAAACCTGCCAAGAATAGTGCTAAATAGCTGGGGAAAGGGGTGTGTGGGGTGTGTGTTTGTCTGTACAACTCCACAGCACTGATATATCTGCTGTTTAGTAAAACTTAATTTGGGGTAAGATTGAACTTGTTTAGAAGAGAGAAACAAGTTGGTATCTGTGCTAATCATCTGAAATATATATTGAATATGTCAATAGAATTGACATACATTCTGATGCATTGTCGAACATAAATTATGGGAAAGAGAAAGGAAAGGAAAGGAAAGGAAAGGAAAGGAAAGGAAAGGAAAGGAAAGGAAAGGAAAGGAAAGGAAAGGAAAGG
>JAWWLV010000121.1:97777073-97796126 GCA_035041135.1 Platyrinchus mystaceus | reverse complement strand
AAAGGAAAGGAAAGGAAAGGAAAGGAAAGGAAAGGAAAGGAAAGGAAAGGAAAGGAAAGGAAAGGAAAGGAAAGAGATATAGTCAGTGAACTTAACACTGTTAGAATAAGCAGAATTTAGTCAAAATAAACAAGTCCCAAATTCAGAAACAGGTAGATATGCTGAGTACATCATAAGCCAAAATCTCAGCCTTTAGCTGTTACAGTGGAATTTATAATCCTTATTGAGGCATTTGGAATAGCACTAGACTCTTTCCACCTCCACAGCCTGAAGCATTGCATAGGCAGCACAGCAACAGGAAAACAAATTGCAAGTTTGGATTAGTTCTCTTTCCATATAGAAAGGTAGCCCTGGGTTCTTGTTTCTGTTTTTGCTGCATTCACATAATCTCTGTGATTTTTTTCCTTACTGTAAAATGCATAAACAGCCTCTGGAGCAAATATTCCTCATGCCTCCCTTCTGTTATAGTAAAGTAATTTCATTGATGTTGTTAGTGAATCAAGTTCCTTCTTGCATGTTCACTGCCTGACTTCCTGGAATGATAAATTTCCCATTCCTTGAAAGACTTGGGCCATATTCAACAGCAGTGGTGAAGGGTGACTGTGTAATAATCACAGCTCTACAACATCTGTATCTGGATCATTATCTTCAGGTGAACTTTTGCTTATAGAGATCCTTATGGTAAGTAATCCTTTTAAGAATCTCATAGTCTTGACAGTTTAACTATAAGCATTGTGTTTGATACCAGATATATTGTTTCAGATCAGCTATTCAAAGATACTTAGATTCTTACTTAGGTCTGAAGTTATGTGAGATTTAGGTAACAAAATGGAAGATATAAGTTTTCTCTTCTATATACAGATTATGAGACACTAAGATATCATAAAGATAGAGGTTGCAAAAGAATTCAACATGAAGACCTTTCTAATGAACAAGTCCTGTTTCATTATTGACTTAGAAAGCAATGTTTAGATTAAATTTTATCTCAACTATCAAGGATAAATTGGGAACCATTAAGTCAGTCCCTTTCCCATCACCTTTCATGTTTCTGACTCTTGACTCATTTTAACAAATTGTTGAAAGCTCTCCTGAAAGGTCATTCAGCATGCCTTAGGAAAAATCTCTTATTTTGTAAGGTTGCCTTCTCATGGGTTTTCTGACAGTCAGGGAAAGGCCTGGAAGAAAATACCAAAAATATATAACCAAGAATTCTTTTTGTTGTTGTTCAGTTCTCTTGTGTACACTTTGCATATCACATTGGAAGAAATGTCAGTTCTGCACATTTACTATTAGCAGCTCTCTGTCTGTTATTTACGTTCCATTTCATGACTATCATTTTCACTTATCTATTGTGGAAATCCACTAAGTTCCCTTCTACTCTTCTTTACCTGTGCTGTGATATTTCAGTCTCTACACATTATAACTTAGATATTTTCTTTTGTTCAGTGATTTAGTGTTGCTGATTTCAAAGCAAGCACACTAAAAAACAAATCCTTTCCTCCCTTCCTGTTTGCCACTCCCTTCTCTTAAGTTTATGACAACAGTCATAAAATGAAAAGAAACATAACTCCCTTTTTTCTTTCTGAAAATATCTCAATAAAGTCAGGACAGTAGGATTTTCTTTGGTTTAAACATTATGGTTCTTCACTGCCATTGATTCAAAATGAAGGCTGAATTAATAACAACTTCATACATATCCATTTTTATTTCTTAAAGGAGTTTTGAAATAGTCTCTCAAACTGCACTTGAATTGTAAGCCTAACAGGTACTGGACACTTCCTACTATCAAACGCTTTCTACTGTTACTGCCAATGTCCCTTCCAACCCAAACCATTCTATGATGTTCTCATTCTATGACTCTGTAACTTGGAAAGGAAACAGGTTTGATATACACTGTATGAAAGGGCTAGTAGAAAGGATTGCATAGGAAGAGACAACAGCTGGAGATGCCAGCAAAGGCAAAGATATTTGTTTTAAAAAGGTAAATCTTTACTTGATTCAAACCAGTTTGTTCATCTTCTAGAAAATTCATTCTTTATAGGGAATATGATTAGCTGTGGATGTTGTTTGCCTGGACCTTAGTAAAACTGTCTCCTACAGCATAGTCTTGGAGAAACTGGCTGCTCATGGGTTGGACAGACGCACTACTTGCTGGGTAAAAAAGTTGACTGGAAGTCCAGGCCCAGAGAGTGCTGGTGAATGGACTTAAATCCAGTTGGTGGCTGGTCAGAAATTGTGTTCCCAGGGCTCAGTATTAGGGCCAGTCCTATTTGACATCCTCATCAATTATCCGGAAAAGGGGTTAGAATGCACCCTCAGTCAGTTTGCTGATGATAACAAGCTGGCTGGATTGTTGAACTGTTGGAGGGCGGGAAAGCTCTGCAGAGGGACCTGGACAGGCTGGATTGATGGGCAGAGGCCAGAGGTCTGGGGTTCAACAAGGCCAAATGTCTGGTCCTGCACTTGGGTCGCAACAAACTCATGCAGCGCTACAGGGTGGGGAAAGACTGGCTGGAAAACTGCCCAGTGAAAAGGATCTGGGGGTGTTGGTCAACAGTGGGCTGAAGATGAGCCAGCAGTGTTCCCAGGTAGCCAAGAAGGCCAGTGACATCCTGGCCTGTGTCAGCAATCAGTGTGACCAGCAGGACTAGGGCGGTGATCATTCCTCTGTACTCAGCACTGGTTCAGTTTTGGGCCACTTACTACAGGAGGTGCTGGAACAAGTCCAAAAAGAGACAACAGAACTGGAGAAGGGTCTGAAGCACAAATCCTCTGTGGAGCAGCTGAGGGAGCTGGGGTTTTTTAGCCTGAAGGAAGCTCAGGGGAGACATTATTACTCTCTACAACTAACTTCCCTTATGTTTGAATTTCTGAATGGCAACAGTTACAGTATTTGGGCCCTTCCCAATTTACTTATCATAACTCCACATAAAAAGGTCATCTATTAAACATCATTGTTTTTTATGAAGAACTCATTATTACTGAGTTGGACTCAGATATTTCTTACTGCCACTGATTATATTGTTCAATTGATTAGTACTTTGTAAAATGACACTTGACAGAATTATTTGATTTCAGGTTCTGGAAATATCTTTCATCTCCTTTTCTCAAATACTGATTGTTTATAATAAATTATGGGGTCAAGGGTGCAGGGGGGGGTGGGGTGGGGAGGAGGTGTGCCAGAATAAATATTTCTTTTACCTTTTATATTGTGCAGACAGGGAAAAAAATTCTTTACAGATGGTCAAACATCTGAACAGGTTGTCCATGTTGCTTCATCTCTCCATCCTTAAAGAGAGTCAAAACTCACCTGGACAGTGACATGGGGAACCTGACTTTAAATTAGTCCTCCTTTGGGAAGGGGTTGGATATCCCAGCAAGTCAAAGGACGTGATTCTGCCCCTCTGCTTTGAACCTGTTGAAGCAGGTACAGAGGAGTGTCACAGAGATGATCTCTTATGAGGAAAGACTAAGAAAATTGGAATTGTTCAGCCTGGAGAAGAGCAGACTTCAAGTGACCTGATTGCACTTTTCCAGTACCTAAAAGGGTTCCATGAGAAAGATGGGGACAGACATTTTTGTAGGGAGTTTTGCAACAGGAAAAGTCATAAACATTTAAACTGAAGGATGGTCAATTTACATTAGGTATTAGGAATAAGTTTTTTACAATAAGGGTAGTAAAATACTGGAACATGTTGCCAGAGAGGTGGTAGGTGCCCCATTCCTGGAGACATTCAAGGTCAGGTTGAATGGGGCTCTCTGAGTAACCTGATCTAGTTAAAGTGCCCCTGCTCATTGCAGGGGGGTTGGACTAGATGACCTTTAAGGTCACTTCCAAACCAAACCATTCTATGATTCCATGATACCATGGAACCCCTCCCTAAATAACTGTCTTGTGAGTCTGTGATCCATGTTCTCAGTGTAAAAAAATCAATTTGACTGTTTCAACTGAATTTCTTGATCCAGTGTGATGCAGACAGGCTAATCTTCTGGAAGCCGTAAAATATGGGTTTCTCTGGACAATGACTTTCCCATCTTAGACCTTTACAACTATAAATCCCAGAAATACTGTCTATGGGGTAAGGTCACTGTTCATAGCTTCAGAAATAGTGAACTGAAGGATATTGCTTCACAGAATTGAATATAGACTAAATCTATATAACTAAATGGAGTGTACTTAAACAGCAAAGATTTTTTTTTTAGCAGAGAGTTGTATGGCTTTTCTAAATCATTATACAAACATGTACCATAGGAATCTTCTACTCCATTAAGTCCTAAAGGCACAGGAAAAAAAAAAAAAGGAAAGAGAGAAAGAAAGAGGGAAAAAGAGAGAGAAAGAGAAAGAGAGAAAGGAGGAAAGGATGAAAGGAAGGAAAGAAAGGAAGAAAGAAAGGAAGACAGGAAAAGAGGAAGAGAAGAAGAGAGGAAGAAAGAAAGAAAGAAAAAGAAAGCTAGGAAGAAATAAAGTAAGATTTTAATATATTTTCTTCAACAGAGTGAAGGAGTTTAATCACAAGGGAAAGATTTAAGACAATGTTTCTTTCTTGGTCTATTTTTTATGTTCAGTTCACTCATCTCTTTCTTTTTGAAACGTCTTAAACATTGTTTATCAAAGAGTTCCAAACTGAGAAAAAGCCTGGGGGGTTCACTTGCTCATGAGGGGACAAGACTATTAAAAATATGCTGCAGGTCTGGATTGCAACACAGGAGCTGGACCTGGTAATTGTTCTCATCCTCAAGCTTAGCCTGCAAGGTTAGAGGGGCTCACCAAGTCCTGCATACTGCCCAAAAATGAGAACATGCATGTGGACTCAGCTGACATGTGCCATTTATGATTATGGTACTTAAATATGTACTTGAGATTGTAACCTGAAAATTTTATTAAAAACCACACAGCTTTGCTGACATATATGATTAAACTACTTTATTTAAGCTACTTCTTTACAACTCTACTCAGCAAAATGTCTCCTGGCATAGGAGATGCTATGGAGATGTTAAAATAAAACAAAACAAAGACCTAACTAGTAAAAACAACAATAAAAAATAATCCAGGTATGCATTGCCTGCTTTTTGTTTCCCAAGGACCTGAAAAAGCATTGTATAGATATGGCCTTTTCTCTATTTCCATCTGTATACCTTCACTTAAAAACTGTGCCACTAGGTATTAATTAGCAAAATCTATATATTAACACCTGTAAAACAGATGTTGCTGAGCATACAAATGCAGCCACAGTAATTCACACTTTGCTACCACATTATAGGCTAGTAAATCATTACACTGTGATGCTTAAAAAAATAGCAAGATAATAACAGAAAATCTCTCAGCAGCTGTCATTGTGACAGGAAAAACACACCATTGTTAGACAGAATTAGCAATCTACTAAGTCTTAGTGCTTTGGACCACAGCCAAAAAGCTTAGATCACCACTTTTAGCTGTTATCCTACAGTTTTGTTTCTGCAATAATGTAGTTTACGAACCATCAATATAGGATTAAAAAAAAAAAAAACAAACCAAAAAACTAAAATAAACAACCACGAAGAAAAACCAAAAAAGGCTGAAACAGCAGTCTCTGAAATCTACACACTCTGACGTGGAGTCGGTTAATAATGTGACATGCAAATAGACAGAGCTAATCTAAAGAGACTGTTATTAAATTACACTTCATCCCTTGATAGTGAGAACAGGTACCTCTGAAGTCCCTATTGTGGTGAATTAAGTTTCATTTAATAAAACCTTCATTATTTCCCAATTTTATATGAAAAGAAAACTAAGTAGATTGCTTCTGGGCACATCACTGAAAGTAATCGCTGTTCCCTGGAAGTAACAATGCCCTGAACATGATTAAAATTTTTAGATTTGTTAAATAGCTCCCATAGCAAAGACAGAGGTTATTCTCTTGCTCTTCCAGAATCATTGATGACATTAGTGCTGCAGAACTATTTTGGAAAATACTGTCTTCAAGCAACCAGAATGAGTAATAAACATGCTGATAATCAGGTAGAAAAGAATAACTACATTTTATGCCTGAAGATAGGTGGAAACCTCATCAACCTAAGTAGATTTTCACAGAGAATTAGGTCAATTTGCAGTGAAAGTGTTATAAACCTCCTTTGTGGTCTCTGCTATCAGAACCTACCATGAATATTCCTGTTGTTTCAGTAAGCTTCTGCCTTTTCTTCCTGTTGATCTTCTTCAGGGTTCCATCAATTTTATTCCTTTCCTTGATCAAAATAATAATGACTTAATAATTTTCTCCATATTAAAAAATACTATCTATTTATACACAGAAATAGATATATAAAGAAAGGAGGAGAGAGAGAATTTTGCGTATTTTTCCTTTCAATACTGGAATTTAGTCACTGAGGGTGAAATAAAAGGATTATTAAGTTACTCAAAGCAGTATAATACAAATCTGTGGAGCAATGCAGGGAGTGCTGGTAAATTACAATTCTAAGCCCAGGATTCTAGAAAGATGCAATATCAAGCTTGATATTTAGTAAAAACATCATAGCTATTTTTTTCCCCTTTTTTAAATCAAGGTTTATATTTTTTTAAGAAAAAAAGAATCCTTTAATGATGTATGGCCATTATGCATCAAGGTCCCAAGCGTCCTCATACTTGCCTTCCAGCTTCTGAAGCAACTTAACTCTGATTAGTTACCCAATGCAGAGTGACATGCACAGATAGTATGCAGAATGCAGCTAAATTTACACACTCTGGACATCTTTTGATGTTCATGAATACTACTAATTAAACCAATTGCTGGGGACTCCTTTTAAGCAATGGACAACATTCTGAGATACCACAAAGAGTGTCATTTGCAGAAGAACTTGTGAGCCAGGAACTGGTAGTTAGGTCTCATGTTAGGGAAAAGAACAGATTTCAAAAGCTACATGAAAGCAGTTTCTCCAAGAATACTACAGCTATCACAAATGTTGTGACAGAAGTGATGAATCCCTTTAAATAAAACTTGTGCCCATTAGGCTGAAACGAAAGGAAAACAAAAACTATTGAGCTGCATTCATTTGATGACTCACTTATTTCTGAATTGCCATCCATTGTGCTTTTTCAGTGGTGAAATCCATGCTGATATCTGTGAATGTATCAGAATTGCATAAAATATAGCAATAACCGTGTGTAGACAATGTAGAATTTTTTTCTGAAAATAAGCAGTATCTTACTCAGAAACTTTCCTTGGCGCTTGACACAGGGTATTTCTATATAAGGTGTTAACTGGCATAAGCAGGGACATCTGGAAGGGGGGGTTGTAGTTCACAGTCTAAGTGAAATTCTGATTTCTATAAAGTCTGAATTTAAAGCAGTGGTTGTAGTTTTGATTTGGTCTATTCTAGTAGACTCTACAGATCCATCATAATTATTTTTTTCTGTTCAATTCTATGAGCTGACTATCAGACCTTGTGTGACTTTCTAGTTACACTGCTATGATCAAAGAATGCTCTTCTGGAAGATCCTCTTCCAGACTAGATTTTCTCATGGCTGTCTATCTCAGATGCACTATTCAGGACAAATCATACAAATTTAAGTACCAGATATTAAGTAACAAAGTACATTTTGAGGGCCAGAATTATGATAAAGGTAATATTCTAAGAGAACTAGGCCCTTGACAGTGATTGTTGGAAAGACTGTAATGCTTAGTGCACCAGGTCAGTCCTAAGGTGTTATGAAAACTACAAAAGCATTTTCAATCCATATGTTTGTGTAAGTATGTTGAGTGTGGTTCGTTTCACTGGAAAATGTTATTATGCCATCTGCTTTATTGGTCATAATTAAATGAGTACATTCAGGAAAAAAAATTAGATATTTGTTCATTAATTGTGTCCCAAAGAGGGGACAAATATCTCTTATATAATGGATAAATTTTCAATTTAATGCTGTACCTAGCTTTCTTCACGTTGAGGTAACAACTTGCAAGTTAGTGTCTGCTTTGCAAAATTGCTTGAGATGCAAAGTAGGCAATTACAGCTTAAACATAAGAGATTTTGGCTTAAATTGAAATTTGTTATTGTATGTGACAGAACATAGCATTAGACCTTGCTTGATCAATTTCTCATATTATCAGCCATTAAGTTTATGACAACTTTTTGCAGAGTCATGAAGAATTTTTTGGATGAGAGAATGTTTTCAGGATCTCATCTCTTCCTGACGTGTTTTCTGTGTTGTCCCCATTTATGTATTAGAAGATGTCAGTTTTAATGCATAATAAAGTTAAGCATTTGTTCTTCAGAGCACATCTGCAAAGTATTCTGAAGACTCACTCAGTTTGGGAGTTCGAAGTTTCAAAGCATTTTTGGTAGGCATCATCTGACTATATGTGAAGTTACCATAAGCACATTTAATTTTATTTGGAAAAATTCTAATCATCAGCTATTGGGGAATAGAGAGCAGAAGAGATGGAGAGAAAGATCACAGCATAGCAGGGAAGAACAGGATGTGAAATTGAGAACTAGCTGAGTGCCAGGTCCCAGACTGCCATGATCAGCGGAACAGAGTCTAATTGGAGGCGTGTCACTAGTGGTGTCCCCCAGGGTTCTATGCTGGGCCAAGTATTGTTAACTTGTTCATCATTGGATGAGGGGATAGATTGTCTCCTCACCAAGTTTGCTGGTGATACAAAACTGAAAGGAGTGGCCGATACCTTAAAGGGTTGTGCCCTCAGAGGGACCTTGACAGGTTGAAGAAATGGGCAGAAAAGAGTCTTCTGAAATTCAACAAGGGCAAATGCAGGGTCCTGCACCTGGTGAGGAACAACCCTGAGCACTGGTACAGGTTGGGGGTTGACCTGGTGAGGCCAACTCTGTGAAGAAGGACCTGGGTGTCCTGGAGGGCAACAAGCTGTGCATAAGCCAGCAGTGCATCCTTGTAGCCAACAAGGCTGATGGTACCCTGGGCTGCATTAGGAAGAGCACTGCCAGCAGGTTGAGGGACATGACATTGCCCATCTACTCAGCTCTGGTGAGGTCACATCTGCAGTACTGTGTTCAGTTCTGGGCTCCTCAGTACAGGAGAGACAAGGAGCTCCTGTAACGGGCCCAGCAGAGGTCAACAAAGATGATTAAGGGACTGAAGCATCTCTCTTATGAGAAAAGGCTGAATCTGTTCAGCCTCAAGAAGAGATGACTGAAAGGGGACCTCATCAATGTCTATAAGTATCTGAAGGGAGGGTGTCAAGAGGATGGAGCCAGACTCTTCTTGGTAGTGCCAAGCAATAGGACAGGAGGCAATGAGTAGAAACTGATGTACAGAAAGTTCCACCTGAATATGAGGAAGCACTTCTTTTCTGTGCAGTGACCACACACTGGAACAGATTGATCAGAGAGATTGTGGAGTCCTCCTCACTGGAGATATTCAAGAACCTTCTGGACACAAACCTGTGCAATATGCTCCAGGATAACTGTGCCTGAGCAGGGAGGTTGGACCAGATGACCCACTGGGGTCCCTCCCAAACTGACCCATTCTGTGATTCCGTGATTCCGTGAAATGAACAGGCAATAGCCAAACTTAGTAGTCAAAATAGTCCAAACTTAACCTCTCACCAATGATCCTGCATCCAACTAAAATGATCAAATAATTTGTCTTTTTGTTTTTCACATTTCCATCTACTATGAAAAAAAAAGTGTGATTGAATCACACAGAACTAGTCTAGGAAATGTATTGAAACTGGATGTACTCATTTTTATTTTCAAGTGCACATAGCTAAATTAAGAAAACCCTTTTAATTTGAATTGCTCAAACAAGAACTGTTGGTAGCACAATACATATGTGCTGGGAGTGTCTCAGACCCTGATGTGGAGCTGGAGGAATGGGTGTCAGCTCACTCTACCATACCACCTAAGATAACAGCCTGGCATGAAGGTGCTCATTAGATTCGATGGGACTTGCACCTTCTTCCTTGTTTCAGTGGTGCCCAAAGGACAACCCGACCACCATGCTGGGGCACCACTAATGTGTCCCTTCCCCGGGAGAAGACCTTCACAGCAGTTGGCGACTGCAACACCATTTGACAGTTCTGGTTGCTATAGTTACTTATTCCACCAAGTGTGTTCTCCCTGTGATGTAATTCCCTCTCCCCGCCTTCCCTATGCCAATCCCTCGGACTCACCCTATCCCATCACCAGGTTTTGCATACTCCGCCCTTGCTCTGGCTGCTTTCTAGCCCTTTCCAAGCCAAACCCTATATAAGCCCGTGTTCCCCCTAATAAAGTTGAGATTGCTCTCGGACATCTCCTTGACTCGTTTGCTGTTTCTTCCACCTACGCGCGCTGCGCCACTCCTGCCAGCATACAGCCCAGCTGTATCGCTCCCACATACCAACCAGCAGCCCAGTGGCCGCCGCCGCTCAGCTCGCAAGGACCTGCGGTCTCGGTTTGGTTCCCTGCCCCAAACCGTGGTACATATGTGTCTGTACAACTAAAAGTTTGGGGAAATATATACATCAGACACATTTTGGTTATTTAATGTGATAGAATTAATAGATTCCTCTTACAGCTGCCTACATCCCATTAGATTTCTATTAAGTAGGTGAGTGGAAACATCTCTGTCAAAGGTGAATCATCATTAATTGTTTGGCAATGATGTTACATCGGTTTAGAACATTTATTTGCATCACTGTCCAATAGTTGTTCCTAGAGTGTTTTGTAACATGATGGCGAGTAGACAAAAATTCCTGGAGCTGGCCATATTCTGAGCAAATGTTTACACAATGCTTGTTCTCACTGTTGCAGTTTGTTCTTACTCTTTCCAGTTTTAATATGTTTAAGTCATAGGAATTTATGTTATCTTTCATTACAGACATTGTTGTAAATATCCTGTAAATATTGTGATGGCAGGATCAAACCAAATGAAGTACAAGAC
The DNA here is from genome assembly GCA_035041135.1 of Platyrinchus mystaceus. Classification (NCBI taxonomy): domain Eukaryota; kingdom Metazoa; phylum Chordata; class Aves; order Passeriformes; family Tyrannidae; genus Platyrinchus; species Platyrinchus mystaceus. The sequence continues at coordinate 97,785,253 of JAWWLV010000121.1, read as the reverse complement.
GTAAGTACCATTAATATTCCAAAAACAAAGCCTAGGGTACTCTATCCACTTTCTCCAGGATAAATGCAATTTGTTTCTGTCCTTCCTATCTCTGTTTGTTTCTCCTTTACAGTATATACAGATAGACACATTGGAAAGGGGAGGAAACACAGATACATTGATACTCAGTGTTTTTTACCCCTTCCCATTTCACTTCCATCAGAGAAAGGATGCAACATAACTTAAAATTTTGTCCATAATTCAAAGTGCTGTTCACAATACAAATTTAGATAAAAAGTCAAATAATACAAAGGATAGTGGAGAAGAACTATCTGTGTTTTTTCACTCCAGCATGAGGACTTTTCCTTTTTGTGGCAGAAAGGTCACAGTGTAGATATGAATAAGTTTACACAGGCTGTAAATCTCAACTTTTAGGAGGAAAAGTAGCAGTAATCAAAAATGGAGAATGTAAAAGATCAAAAAAGCAGAGCAGGTCAAGCTGCAAGCCAAATTTTGTGTCTGCAACAACGAGAGTAATGTTTAAGGAGAACCTGCATAGAGAAAATGGCTGCTATCTGCCATGCAGTCCTATCTCCGGGTTACCTTTATGACAACCTTCATAAGCAGACTTACAGAGACAGAGATGGACAGAAAACTGAATGTTCTGCTGGCTGGCTGCCATTCTCTGTGCAGTGACTGATAATAATACTTAATCAAATTCCTATCTGTGGTCTTTATCTTGCACCAGTGTATGCAGTCATTCACTTGTTATTTGGATCACGTCTCCCTGCTGCTACTAACAATCTGAAAATGATAACATTTGCTGCTATTTTTATTTCTTTTCCAGGGAAAGATAGGTTTCTATCTCCTTATCCTCCCCTCTCACTTCCCCAACATACATATATTGGATTATTGGCCTTCGGTTGAACTCTGCAACATTGAACAAGCTCCAGTCTTTCCCTCTCAGATTAACATTTTAGCAGAAACGCTTCCTGTTTATGAAAATAGTGAATTCATATACACAGCTGAATTTGGCTGTATAAGGGGTTGAATGTTTAAGAGGCAAAAAAAATATTGGTTTACTGTTAATAAATTCTGGACACACATTTTGACAAGCAAATATCCCCACAGCACTAGAAATGAGGCCTTAGTCAAAAGCCTATAAGGTAAAAGATTCTGACCTCCCTTTCCTGTAAACAGGCTTTACTCTGGTTTTCAGAGCTCAATCACACAATTTTTCAAACATTCAAGAGCACTGGATTTTTTTATCCTATCATCTTCTTTATGTAAGATAGAGTTAGAAAAGGAGTGAGGGTGTGTGTAAATTCTTACTTTGCTTTCATGTATTTCATAATTATCTGCATCTTGGTTGGGAACTGGCCCTGACCTGAAGTTTTCCATCAAATGAGGGGAGGAGAAAACTGAGTGCACCCACATGGTGTCCAGCATAAGCAAGAGTGAAGAGACATATTTTTGGCAGAAGTGGACAAGTTAGCTGGGAAAGTAAACTAAATAGTATGAATATTAGACTTGCCTTAAACCAAACATTAAGCTTAAGATACTGCTTGAAGCAAGATAGACCCAGAATCAGATGTGGAATTTTTTTTCTGAATATAATTTTCCATTTAATATTCAAGACTCAATGAAAGGTCAATTCTTCCCCCAGATTAAAGTTATAAAAAATTACTTTTTCTGAAAGATTTAAAAAAGGAAAGCAGAAAACACAAATATCCAAAACATACTGAAGTGAAACAGTTTGTTTCACTTTATTTACCAAACCAGAGGAAACTGTGAATGAGAAATAAATACAATAAAACCTAAATAATATTATTAATAATAATAATAATGTTTTAAACTACTCATTTGAGTAGTCTTAAAAGGGTAAAAAGATGTGACAAATTAATGTTCCATCTCTATATATTGCATAAATAAAAGAAATTTTTTCTAGAAAACAATCCAGCATAAGACAAAATAATTTTGCTTTGTCCTTTTGCATTAATTTTGTGTCTATAAGAAAATTATTTTCCATTAGTAACATGGAAAGATGAAAAGATCTAATATCTTAATGTCAAAATAAAGTAGAAGTGCACAATCAAAATCTCAGCATCAGTAACTTGAGCAGAAAAATAACAAATTTAAATCAGTTAAACTATAAGTAATATCCTCAACTAAAAGTCTTCAGACTCTTTGACTGGATCGTATCAACAAGGTTCCAGCTAAACAATTGTTATTTTCTAAATGCCTTATTTAGCCTATCACAATGATTTGATCTCTGGGGTTGTCTCTTATACTCTATAATATATCAAGTGTCATTGGTTGCACTGAGGTTTCACGGATCAGCTGAGAAGAACACTTATGGAAGCTGATAATACTAATAAAAAAGAAGAAATGGAAGTTGATGGAAATTAGCATAGGAGATGGCTGCCAAGTGCTTTGCAAGGATAAGAATCCTAAGAAGGTCATTTAAAGTCCATTGGTGTGACATGAAAGAGATGAATAGGAGGTGAATTCACAATCTGGAGATTGGAGTCAGAGCTCAGCAAAGGAAATGTTACTAAATATCATTGATAAGAACTGACATTTGCATCAACAGAAGTCATCTTTCTGAGTTCAACTTGAGAAAACACAATGTTTGAGAGGAGAGAAACACCCCTGTGAACACAGCCCCAAATATACCTTCAAAATTGGCTATTTAAAGTACATGGACAGAAAAAAGATATGTCAATAATTCTATTACATCCAAATGATTTATACATCTAAAATTAAACTAATAGTAGTATTTTGTTCCCATATTACATAACATAAATTTGAGACTGTATTTATTTTAACATTACTGGTCTCACCCCTAGTTTTCTTCATACATAGTTGAGATAAGATAAAAGATGAGAAAATACGTTAAAATCTCATTCCTATTCATCATTCTAATTTCCAGCAATAATTATTTTTGAACACATTCTAGCAATCTTGTAATAATTTCATTGCAGAAATTGTCACATGTATGGAAAAGTGTTCATTACTACCCATATACGAAATGAAGCTTATATTTCTGAAATTCCAAAGTGGTAGGAACATCAACATTAAATTATGGCAATGTCTCACTCACATGGCTTCTCTAGAAAGCAAAGTTTTGAAAGAATCTTGATTTAAACTATTAAAAAATTTAAGTGAAAAATTTATATATTTTACCTATCTCTTTGAAATTAAAGTTTATAATTTTTGTGCATATAAACTCTTTCCAACCATCATTCATAGCCAGAATATGTCCCTTTTTTCTCCATTTTCATTCTGTTTGTATAAATACATAAATTCCACTCCAACCACTCAGATCAATGAATTTCACATTCCCTAGAATCCATCCATCTCTTTTTATGGATGCTAGAATAGATAATGGAAATTCTAACTTTGGTGTCTTTATAAGATTACTAAATATTACTGAAGTGAGGTGAAACCAAGGCCTAGAGCGATAGCAACAAGAGATCTGCGACATTCAATGTTTTACTCCATGATCTTAGAATTCAGTGATGTTAGACTGAAGTAAAAGTAGCTTGAGTAGGTAAAAAATATTGCATCAATAAAAAGTGCAATAATTTGTGAATTAAATTGAAAATCAAAATTAAACATAAAGAGAAAGTAAAGCAGGAAATACTACAGTGTATGTTAAATAATGATAAAACACTAATCCTGGAAAAACAAGCTATGAATTCAAATTTAACAACTGGATAGATATCATTCCCATCATCAGAAACATCCATAGATTTTTAATTCTTCTAAAATATACACAACTGTAGATGGATTTGATTAGTTGTATGCAGATTAATCTGTCTGTATTACTGCTGTGCCTGGGGTCAAATTTTAGTAAAACTATCCCTAAAGTGTATTTCCCCCAAGATATGTCCCATATCATCCCCCTGAACATGTCTTTCAATCATCATTCTGTGCATTTTTGTCACCAGTTTATAAAGCATACTCTGAAGATAAAGTAATATTCTGGCAATACAAATGTCTGCCAGGGAGCAGAAATCTTTTCATAAAAATATAAATGGATTCTTTCTTCTGCAAATGGTAATTGGTGGATTAAGTTAAGTAATTTAGACCCAAAGAAACAGATGCCACTTTCCCAGTGTATTCTAATGGAAACATAAATTTTTTCACTATGTGGAAACATGTTAATTCATGAATTTTATGTAGTGTTAATAGAGATTTGTTTATTCACTATTCTTAGTAGACCAGATATCTTGAAAAATTTACAGATGTTATTAGTAACTCTACAGTCCATTTAATGCAAAAGAGCTTTATATACTTTATCGACTTGATATTAAGTCACCTCCATCATCTTTTGCAGTGTTCTCATTTCAGGAAGAGAAACTGATACCTATGTAGGCTGCTCAGTGATGCAGTGTAATCCAAATAAGAATAGTAATAGAATGGGCTGAGACAGAGAGAGAGAAACAACACATCTAATTGAAACAGCAAAAATTAAGTGAGCAGGATGGAATTTATCTCATCTGTGTTTAGCCAGGCCATTAGTGAACATGCTTATTCATCCAAATAGTAGTTTGCTCACAAATAATGAAGTCTACAGTTCCATGACTCACTGGAAAGACAAGGCTGATTCAATCTGTGATCGCTAGAGTAAATAAAGAATAGCTTCATTTAAGCCAGTTGCATTCCAGCAGTGTAAAGGCAAGTGAGACCCAAAGATCTCACTGAGCTTCTAGCACAGGTCTCTGCTGTGAAAAAGCAGGTACACTAGTGTACCCATCACTCAAATAGTTGTGATTATCATAGCAACCTCCTGACCTATTCAGAAATTTCATTTTACATTTTCATGCTTGTCAGACTCTAGTCTGGTTATTTTCAGATGATTAACACAGACCTAAACTAATCACTGACTTTCAGCTCTAAGTAGTCTTCTAAAAAGCCTTTTTTTTTTCTTCCAGAAAACCTGTAGTACTTCTGCCATCAGTGTCCTACCCCAGAACCTTGTTATATGACCTACTTCTGTGTAGATGTGACCAAACAGCTAATAAAATCTGAGGATCCTTTTTGTTGATGCAATTTTGTTTGATGCAATGATCTCTCCTGCATAAGACAAAGCTAACTAATGCTAAATGGCCTTTGGATTAAGATCCAAAGGAAAAATGACACAATTCAAGATGTCATTTAATCTAGATTTAATACAAATGCCAGTGTTCAATGTCACCTGCAGCCTAAAATTGCGATTACATTTAGTATAAATTGTATACATTTTAGATTATTTTACTTTACAAACTATGAAGCTAATATAAAATTTAAATTATATAAATACATAAATTTTATAAAATTACCTTTTATAAGAGCACTTTTAAGGGCTATTTAAAGCTTTCTCAGGAAGCCCTTAGGTAACAGCTAGCTATAGATTGGAAAAGTGTTCTCTGGAAATAGTGATATATGCTTGTCTTAATTTTATATGCTCACAAGGCATTCACACTGACACAGGTAGATGCAAGTTTTTTACTTTGAAGACCTATATAATTTTACAGTGGAAATTTAGGAATATCTTGCATTATGAACCATTAGAATAACAGTTTTGGCCTGAAAAGGCAATTTGGCAATTATATGTATAGATCCAGGCCTTACAGTCTTTCATTTTTTTATCTGTAGTATTGAAAGATTAATTCTGAACTAGTGATACTTCACAGAATGATGAGAAAGTAATGAGGGAATCTTCACTCAGCCCTTTAAAAATTTAAAAGTCTTATGTAAATGTAAAGCCTAAAATATGTTGCTGCCAAATACCACAGCATTTAGGAATACTTTGAGTAGCAATCAGTGATGTCTTGAAAGGGAAGTTTCTGGTTAAGTATTGAATACAGAGCAACGAAGGCAAATTTGATTGTAAGAAACCTTGCCTGTTACCAGTCAAGAGCTTATTTAAGAGTTAAAAACTCTGGCCATGACTAAGGGAAGAAAGGATTTTTTTTTTTCTTTAATAAAATAAACTTCGTCTAGAGACTTTTCAGGTTATTTTTTTCCAATATGTTAAGTAGTAAATCATCTAAACCCATACTTGCACAAAGAGCAAAATCATGTATATATAGACAGAGGATTTAACTCAAACTCTTAGAATAAAGAAACATTTATCTAATATCTTTTTATCTAAGGAAATATTAGTAGGATTATTTTATTTTGCATGTTTTAAACATAAAAAGAGGAAATGGAAGAAATTGTGAGATCAGTAGGCCCGATCTTTTGCTGGTGCTACTCCACAGATTTTAGGGTAAATACGCTTAGGGAGAATTTGACCCAGAAAATCTGAATCTTTTTGCATATAATGAAACTGATTAAGGTCAAGACCTGAAGTCAGAGCTGCTGCAACACAATTATTCCAATAGCTTTCTTTTAATTTTTGGAACAATTGTATTTCCATGCAGTAATCTTCTAAACATACTTCCACTGCCTGTTTTGTATTCAACATAAATATACAGAACCTTTACCTCCAAAGAATGTTATTTCCCTGACATCAAAATACAGATTTTAACTTAAAAATACTGAAATCATACATGTCACTCTTCACCTCAGATTACACAAAAATTTAAGATGCACAAAGCAAAAACAAGGACATGGCTCAGCAATTTCCTTCTCCTTACCCTGTGTGGGAAGGTCTTTCAGTAATTCCAGTTTGCATAGCTGCCCTGAAGATAAAGGAAACATACAGCTCTAAATCACATGAAAATCTGAGGCTGTGTGAATGAACAGGCACACACACATGTGCATTTTCTTAACTAGTATTCTGTATCTGATAGAAGAATACTTAAGATTCATTGTACATTAAATACTGATGGTTTGTCAAGCATTTAAAGCTGATGCAGCGGTTTTTTTTTTTGGTCTTTCAAAACTATGAGATAAGACAGGCACTAAAGAACAGATTCTGTAAACAGGATGGGGTTTCTTTCCTTGTAAATTAAATTTTAAACATTTAAACTTTATTTTAATCTAAAATATTTTCTTTAAAGCTGTAAATTAAATTTCCATTATAACTGCTCATTTGTGATCTAGTGCATGGAATACCTAAAAGAGAAAATGTTGCTGTTTAATTTACACCTGCTACGTGACAAGGATATATAAAGATCTATCAAAGGTATTTCTGTACCAGTTTGACAGTGCCAGGTTTTTAGAGAAATACTACCAATCAGCTAACAAATTCTATTCCATTTTTCTCACAGAATACAAAAACACAAATTAGCACAAATTATTCACATATAGATGACTATACTAAAGTTGCAGAATGTAAGCAAAAAATTAATAGTTTTCAATGTTATGAAAATTATTGTAAAGGTCTTTAATGGACAGGTTTTTTCCCTCCATACTGAAGTAGTAGTGTTTCCAGAATGATAATAATCTATTTTTCTCCTCACACTACTGAGCTGGGAGTGACCTCACCTGACCCAATTGAAATTGATTTTGTTGTTGAACTCCTTGGTAGTGCAAATTAATCTTAGATTCATACAAGACCAGGGAAGCAAGACACAGAGTACAAAGACCTCAAGTACTGAGAGAAAAATTAGCTCTGGAAAAAGTATTTTAAGTTTGGAAAGATAAATGATTACAATGACTTGCTTTGATAGAACATCTGTAGAATAGGAGAAGAGAATGACAAGAGCTCTGTGAAAAAGCTGTAACTTAATAGCCTAATTTCCTGCCTGGCCCCAAAGAAATGTCTGTCTGTTTCTGACAGTTGATGAAAACGTACCAGGATTTGATTTGCTTACAAGTGTGGGACAAGTTCAGTCCCATCTCTTCCTCAGTTAGTTCCCTTAAGCTACATGAATACAGCAGTAAGGTTCTGTTACTGGTTTCCATCTTTTTTTGTTATAAAAATATGACTCACTTTTCCTTTTTTCTCCCAAAGATATTCCTGCCCTCTTTTTGATCTGCTACAGTATTTGTCTTGTTTCCACCTTAACAGCAGTCTCGCTTCCTAACAATTTGAAATAATATGCATTTCAATAAATTCCCATATCTCAGGAAATATCTAAAAGCAAAATGAAACTTTACCTTTGCAGACACTCAATGCCATTCTCACTTAGAGCATCTGTTCTATGCTATATGGGTTCTCCTGTAGTGAATGCCAAATATAGCTAGCAGGTAAAGGTAAATGGCCAGTCTTCGCGAACGAAGATCTGGGAAAGGTGTTTTTACCTTTCAAGCCTGCGCAATGG
>JAWWLV010000121.1:97749883-97762317 GCA_035041135.1 Platyrinchus mystaceus | reverse complement strand
CTTCCCTTCCCAAACCTTCCCAAACCTTCCCAAACCTTCCCAAACCTTCCCTTCCCAAACCTTCCCAAACCTTCCCTAATCTTCCCTTCCCTAACCTTCCCTCTTTTTTTTCTTACCAAGAACAGAAGTATGCATTATTTCAACTTCCCTTGTGAAGGTTTTGAAAAGCTGTTGCTGTTACCTAGGTTAAGACTGAGATGATCTGCCAATAAATAGGTTTGGGGAAAAGTCAGTTCAGGAATATTTTAATACATGGCCTAAATATGACTATGGGAAAATCCATTGTTGTCTTTGACATGTGGTTAAAGGCAAATTTAATTCACTTGTGACATTACTAAGTACACATGAAATATACAATAAGACCAAAATTGCTTCTGCCTCTTTAAGGACAATGAGAAGATGTTGATAGAATAGGAACAAGTTATGGAGATTCCTTTTTTTCCCTTGATGATACTCAGTTAGAAAAATGGATTAAAACAAATGTCAGTATAATGGAGCAGATATTTTTTAATAGTTTTTTTAATATATTTTGCCATCAGCTTTGTGGCAAAAAAAGGCTAATTTAGGAAGAATAACAAGGTAAAGATATTAAAACTAATTAATATATATATGAAAATAACTTACAAGCTCTTAAGGAGTCTTAGTGACAAATAATAGAAGCATTGTCCTGTTACTTGCAAGGTAAAACAGGAGTTCCTTTTCACTTTCAAAAGTGTAATGAGTGTACCACAGATTACATTTTGAGGTTTTGATTTTAAAATCAGACAAGAAAAAATATCCAGAACCATCAGTTTCACTGACAGGAAATGTTTGGACAGCACCTCTGATTACTTAGTGGTCTGTGTAGGATCAGGAGGTTTCAGGCATTCCTAACAGGGTTTAAGGTGTTAATGGATATTGAATTTAACAGTGCGGCCATTTTGCTTATGTACCTGCATGAATGGCTTCAAAAAATCTGATTTTAACTACCTACACTTCAAATTGAAACTTGGACACCTTTCTCACAGATGCATCAATTTCCAGTGGAGACAAGGACCCTTGTGATTATCTGGATGGTTTTTCTGTACACCAGTGAGCCCTATATAGGCAGAACACATGTAGTGAGCAAAATGTACAATAAATTGTCTTTAGGCTTGTTTTCCTGTTTGTTTTTAAATATGTGTACATATCTGGGGACTGCCAAAGTAATCAGCATACAATAGCAGAACAAACCCAAAACACTTTACATGAAGTTTTTAAAAAGACTTCTGATATTATAACAAAAAGACGTTTATTAAATCCACTTAACATCATCTCTGAAACAATTGTTCCAAGTTTCTTTAGAAAATTATGCAAGGAGTGAACAAGTACGTGTCAAGTCACTTTGTAATTAAATTCATACATTTGTTCCTGTTTTAAAAATGGCTACATATTCCATCTGCCCATGCAAAATGCTTAAGTATTTTCAGCCAACTTCCCGGACTAAAGCAGTACACCCATCACAGACAGCACACTTTACTGTTACAAGGGCCATGTCTGTAAACTGTTGTACTCAAGACCAAACAATTACCTTTCTTTGTCTTTCAAATTTTTTTTTGTTAAGAGAATTTCAGAATGAAAAAGTTCAGATCATAGGTTCTTTTAACAAAAGGATTATTAATGTTTTCTATAACTGGCTGAATCTTGTATATCACCTGCTTTGAATGCAATCAAGGAGATTATTTTTCCTGGCCTTTTTCTAATAGGGAAGATGAGCAGGGAGGGAGAAACAGAGTTGGTGCAAGACATTTTGTACTGGAAATATTCTCATGGTCGTGCACACTTCTTCAATGCTTCAGGAAGTTCTGCCTAAAACTAGAAACCCCTGAACAAAAGCCCTTATTGAAGGCCATGATGACTCTTACTCCTTTCTCTGTTTTTGGCATTTGCAGATGCAGTTTTCCTACATTTGGTGCAATTAGAAAAACTCCTCAGAAACCATCTCTCTAGAAGAGCCCTCACTTCAGTTGCAGCTCTTCAGAAACTTCAGTTTTCTGTTAAAATGTTCAGGAATCACATCTGGCACAGAAACAGCAAGAGCTGTTTCCTCAAACCAAAACAGGCAAAGCTGATATTCAGATCTTCATTTACAGGGTATCCTCTGGATAAAAAACAAAAATCAAAGAACCAAACAAAATATGAAAACAAATCTGAACAAAAAAATAATTTTAAAGTGTTGGTAAATGAACTCTGGTGCCATGACTAAGGAAGAAAAACAATTACAAACAGCCCTGAACACCCTGGTGTATCTCTAAGGTCTCTCCTCAGCCAAGCAAACAGAAACGATGAGCTGAACTGCTTCGTCATGCTGGTCTGGATTTCCAGTGACACCATCATTCTTCACCCTAGGGAAAATCCTTAAAAATTCTTGCCAAGATCTGCTTTTTGCATATCAATCCAGTTGTACTAAAAGTCTCAATGCAGCATTTTTTGGTGTAAGCCAGGGAAATGACAAAGTAGATTAGATTTTCACAGTCACAGTACTACTTAGGTTGGAAAGCAACTGTGGAGATCATCCAGTCCAATCTCCACTACTGAGAACTGAAGGTGTTGGAGAAGGCTGCCTAGGGCCATGTCCTGTCAGGTTTTGAATTTCTTCGAGGATGGAAACTTCAATATCTCTTGGCATCCTGTTCCAGCGTTCAGCCACCTCCACTGCAAAAGACTCCATCAGCACTCCATCAGTTGAAGGTACAGCCAAAAGAATCTTAAGAGTGAATCAGCTAAAAGGTATTTTCAGATTCAGCTTCTGATTCAAGGTGAACTGATTCACTCCGCAAGCTCTTACACAGCTTAATACATAAATGATCTTAAACTTTCTCAAAAAAAACCCAATACACCTATCCAGCTACTCGCTTCATAGCAACACTTAGAAGCCCCTACAGGATCTTTTCATGATTCCAGAAGGTATTGTAGAGAAGATGGCATCAAGAAATGGAGGTTCAATATCCCATAAGATTTAGCTTTCTGAGGTTATTGCTTAAAATCGTTAAGATATAGAGCTTGAAGAACCTGAAACAATGTAGTAAATCTTTCTGGTTTGACACTAAATTATTTATATTCCATTTTTTTCATAAGCTTTACAAAATAACTCATAGCAAAAACACAGAACTGTGAACAAAATCCATGTCCACATACTTCTTTTTTTCATAAGTGTCTGCTAACCTACATCAAATATTTCCAATCATGTTTCATTGGCCAAACATACTGAAAACTTTTATCTCACTGGAAAAACAGTTCTATGGATTTCAATACTTGTTGATGGGTCATAAGGCAATTTCTCAGGTACAAACCATTAGGTTGACAAATTGTTGACAAAAAAGACTATGGGATGTAGGGTGGCAGACTGCAGAGGGCACAACAGAATGAGAAACAGACAGGCAGTATAACCTGCCAACTGGCAAATTTCTGAAGTGTGAAGGTTGGTCTCACACTCATTCTAACACTCAGTGCTGCAAATTCAAATGCTTAGCCCTGGGGTCAACATTTGCCAGGAGTAGGAGTTAGCCTTCCAATTCAGACTCACAGCAGAAGTAGTAAAAAGAGGTGGAACAGACAAAAGAGATGGATGTTTCCAGCACTATTAAGAGGAATAATGAAGGAAATCCAGAAATATGTAACAAATATTGATACAAAAAAAAAAGGATGGCAGACATTTGCATCAACCCTCTGCCTATATTGAGCAAAAGAGTGAAAACAGTGGTGAAAAAGGCAGACATTTTTTCTAATAGATTAACAATGTGTTGCAGAATTATAATAATCTGATATATCTGATACAAATTACATGAGATAAATGCACAACGGGTAAAAAAAAAGTACCTGTTTAGTAAAATGGTAATGATTTAAGAAATCGGCTCTTAATTTTCATGGGCTTGTTTCCAAGTTCATTATAGCTGATGGGACTTCAGCCATTAGTCCAGCAAGCACTATTGGATCTAGTCCTGGATTGTTAAGAATGTTCAAGTGAAATGGTAAATCAATTAGCAGCAAATTTATTCCCTTAATCAAACATATATGGCAATAATCACCTGTTTGTTGAAATAGAAGGTAATCAATCAGTATTGTTCATATATATCCTTTTTTCCCCAGTGAAATTATGCCAACTTACAGCACCTTAGGAACCTGTGAAGTCCTGAGTTAAACAACACTCAAAAATCACAAATTATCAGAAATTAACTACTTGTCCTTATAAGTCTAAGAAGGGGATTAGCAAGTGGATATTTTCTAGTCGAGGTAAATTTCTATTTGACAAGTCTGAGATATTAATTTCTAAGATACCAATTTCTAAGATATCATCATAAGACACCATAGCAGGAAGTTCTTCTGGAGATAGTGTTACTTGTTTTGGCTTTAGCTAATGTTTTGCACAATATTAAAGCATATTTCTTTTTAATTTCGTTACTCCTGAACCTTGGATATATATACATATAGCCAGTTCAGTGCTGAGCTCCAAAGGAGGGGTTTTCTAGGTCAACAAATCCATTAGCTCAAAAGCGAAGTGAGTTTGCATAGGTGTGATTTTCTTTCCCACATGAACATCATCTAAACACAGGTGAATATCAGCTAATGTGACCAAAAGTATCACATACTTTCCCTCACCATAAGAGAAGTAATTTATATTCAGGCAAGTCAAAAGAAAGACATTTCCTAATGAAAAGTTGCAAAGGAGAGGCATATGTAAAATACAGGCAAATTTTGTCATCCAAGAATACTACTGACTGTGTTTACAAAGCTGTAGATTACTTCAATCCAAGTTTGTCCAGTTTGGGGAGTGCCTGTCAGATTCCAAAAGCTGGGTGATTTTTGTTTTGCATTTGTTGTAACTTGAAACTCCAACTTTTTCTGCTCATGGCACTGAAATACCCTTTCCAGGCTGATTTTAATCTTGCATGGAAGAAAAGAAGTTGAAGCCCACTAACCCTACTTAAAATTGGCTGACCACAAGCAGGTGTTCTTTGCTATAAATGTATAACTACTTCTCTCGTCTATTTCTTCTCATGGTGTAATCCAGTTGTTAAATAAAACTGGAAACAACAATCCAGTTATTAAAATATCTCATTTGTAGAAAGAGAATACCAAGGTAATGTAAGATTTCTGTTGTTAAAGTGTTTTCAGGGGTAAGTCTGATAGCTAAAGGTAAATGTGAAAGCAAACCCCTCCAGGAATCACAGAGGGGAGGGAAGCTGAAACAAGAGTGGATGCTTTTGACAAATAGAAGGTATCAGTCACCAGACCTGAAGCAAACTTGGTTTAGATATAATGAGCAATTGTGTGAAACACATATCTGTTAAAGAGTCATACTGTAAACTTTGTAGTTATAATAATGAGTTAACATTATGGTCAACCAACTGCCTAAATGTGACTGAGATAAGTGTAATTTAAGATAAAGAGTAAGGTGCAGAAGTTAACACCTAGAAAATGGTGGGGAAAAAAGGGTCAGGGATTTGTGCCAAGGTCTCTTGAAAAATCTGAACAACATTTCTGTAACTGGAGAGACAGGAGAGGAAACTACTTATGAACATCATTTGAGATGGAAATATGTCCTGTTTTCAGTGCCCTCTGTACATTTCCAAGGCTGAAATAGCAAAACTAGAGCTGCAGAGATTTACTAATGAGGTTAAAAGTAAAGAATGGCAGGAGGCACAACTACTTGGTGTGGCCAGCACGGGAGGTACTGCACTATGTTCCTAGCAGGAACAGCTAGTGGAAAAATAGCTCAGAATTAATCAGACCTTGCTACTCAGGACATGGCAATAAACTCAAGAAGTGAAGGAAGATTAAGCCAGGAAGAGGTAAGAAATTTGTTCAGCCTTGTGGTTGTCTCTCCAAGAAACAGACTGTTGTAGTAGTTAAACAAGGCAACAATAAATACTTCCTAAAATGTATCTATACAGTTTCTATTACTTTTAGTAAAGCAATCACCTGTTAAGCTCTATGGTTTATGTTTGTTAGTAGGAGAAAATTACCTCATTGATAACCAAGTGGTGGAGACTTGAACTGGTATTTTGCCACAATTCTGTTAAACCAAACATAGCCTGTGCCTTGCTTGTGATCAAGTTCTGGGAGACAAGTATCTGTTAAGCCTGTTTTCAAGTTTTCCACTTTTAGTATCTACAAATAACAGCAAAAAGAGGGGGTTTCTCCCTTTCTTTTGTCATGCTTCTTGATGACTCACCATGCAGTTCAATGAGACAGATTGAGCTGATTTTTCAATTAAAAAGGGTTGCGTTCTCTCCTGTACCCTTCTCCTGGTTACATGATCCTACTCTTTTCTCCACCTGCACTGGCTCTACTTCTACTCAGCAGATTCTTTGCTGATTCAATTTTGTTCATTAAGCCAACAGGAAGATATTCCATCCTTTCTGCTTGATTTGTTTTTTGCCAGACCAGTGACCTGAATTGGCTTGTCAAAGGGTCAGGCAATGCTAGAGCAGAGTGGAGTGGCAGGAGTACATTGCTGGGAGCAGGAAAAACAACCCTTTTACCAGGAAAAAAACAGTAGATAAGCTTAGCCATCTCCTCACACAGCACCCACACAGACACTAAGCTCCAGTCAATAAGCAGGAACAACCTGAAGTAAACTTGCGCTGATCTTATTCAGAATATGACAACTCACAAACTGCAGCTTTTCTGGAGCTTCTCAGCTCAGATAAACTGTTCATACAACAGCAGAAGGCAAACTCTTAAGTCATCTTAGTGTCAGCTACCTTTGAGGATGAGGCAAACCCCTAATATGTAAATAAGAAAAGGGAGGAAAAAAAATTCTGTACATCAGTTAAGTTTTGCTGACCAACCATGTGTATGACCTCAAGCTCACAGTTAATTCAAGCTGGTTTGGTCTTCTTTTACTGAAACTGTATTTGCATTTGGTGGGGCTTGGATCACCTGGACAATGACCACAAACATGCTGACTCGCAAAGGTTTGTTTCTGTGTCCAAACCATCAGAATTATTTTTTAAATTTTTTTTTCTATTTGCTCACCTTCTTTCTCTCCAGTTTTTACTTTTTTTTTTTTTTTTTTTCCTGAGGATGCTTCTCTGCTATCCATTACCTCCTTTGTAGATTTTTTTGTATACAGAATATGTATTTAATAACATTATACCTGACATCATCATCTAGCCAGGATGATGATGACCTGACATAAATGTATATTTAAAGGCAGCATAACATAAAATATTCCAAGTAAAGGTGGGAAAATATTATTTGTTGGAACTTTTTCCAGAAACAAGCCCAGCTCAATGTTAGACAATCCACACATATTCATCACTACTTTTTGCTGATTGAAACAGCAATTTAAACTGTAAAAAGCATATGTAAATGAACAGGCAATAGATCCTGAAAAGAAAATGATAATTTTCTCCTATGGGGGTATAAGTGTAACAGTGAACTTGATTCTAGACAGTGCACCCTTTTTAAGCTCATATGACTCTACTAAAAGTAAAATACTAGCTAATATGCATCAAGCCAAGAGAAAAACATCAGGGTGAGCTGTGGATACTGTAAAAGTCACCAGCTGTTTTGATTGCTTGGATGCTGATCAAATGAGACAAATTGAACAAGAGGAAAAATACCCTAGATAGATAATTGAATGTGTGTGCAAGAGGTTAAAAAAAAAAAAGTTATAATTACCATTTCTCCAGTAACCAAACTATAAAGGAATATATGGTGCCATGGAATATAGATTTCAAAATAATATAAGGATATTTAGGTTACTTTCACCACTCAGCAACTGAAATCCAGATGTGGGAATTAGTTATCTGTGGATGGTGACTTTGACATAGAGAATTCATAAATAAAGATTTTGTTTGGAACAGCTATTTATTGTAAGCAGATTTTTAAAAAATATTTTGCATTTCTATTAGATATACATCTTCTAGTTCCCTAGGCCTTATTCAATTATGGCATACCATGAAATGTCACAAATGCTTGTAACAGGAGCCAAAGCTAAGAAATGGGAATGTTATAGATGTCACTATCAGTGAAATTGTCATCAAGTGAGATTCTGTGTCCTTCCTCAGTTTTACCCTTCCTTACAAATGGGTTTACTACTGCCTCTAAGTTAATAATCTTGCACAGCTTTGCAGCACTTGAAAAACTTTCAGATGCTTTACAGAAAATACACAAATATACAGAAACAAAGTGATGACCTCAGAGCTTGTTACTTGACTACAAAACAGACCCAGGCAAGAGCTACAAATAATAGCACAGGATTACAAATTGATAACAGCATGCTTCCTCACAATGATATGGAAGCTCATCAAAAACAGGGCTCCAGACATCATGATGCAAAGCCTGACGGTGCCTGCTATATTTCCTTAAACTATAGAGTGATAGGTTTTCTTTTCCACGAGCTGATCTGCCGCAGGTGCCAACATGCCTGACCTTTGACTAACAACCAGATGCTTGGGCTTCTACCTATGCCATTCAGCTCCCTTACTTCCCAACAATGTATGCTGCTTGATTTTGTTTGCTTTACTTATTCTTTTTAAGCTTTCTCCCTGCTGTGATAGCCAGGTGGCTAGGGACAAGCAGCTGAGATGCTTTGCTTATCCCTGGCTAGTAATTTACTCCTTTTCTCCCCTTTTTTACCAGACAGTGAGTACCATCCTCAGGAAAATTGTTCTTGTGCTGTGTCCTCTCCAAAGCTTCATCTCTGCTCAAGGCAACTCCTCATCAGTGAGAGAACAGGAGACTCTGCACAACGTACCCTGAGTAACACTGGTGTTTGGGGGTGGTAGTATTTATTAAAAACAAAACAAATCTGGCTCAAAATGTCAAGAAGTATACTGTGTTTCCCTTTAGTAAGAAAACAACACAGAACAGAAGGGGGGGGGGGGGAATCGCAGGCATTTACGTTTCAGATGATAAGCAGAAATGTGCAGGTGCTGTGCATAAGATGACCTTCCCTATGTGGGTCACCATACATCAGTACACTGTTAGCAGCCTTACCTAGGGCAGCTTGATGTATCTCATTTCTCATGTCTTTGTACAGGAATGATTACCATGCCTAAGTATGTATAGGTTGGCTTACAGACTGCTGAGCAAGGAAATAAATTTACAAATATTTGAGAAGTGTAAAAGCCATCAAGAGAGAAGAATTAATTTATCATAGTGCTAGGAATAATTTGATATTAAAGAAATACAGAGTGCAAAGACAAATCTACCTAACAGTGGTAATAGTTTCCCACTTAACAGTATCTCTGGTCCCTTTGTGATTTTCTCAAGAAAAAGGATGCACTGTGGACACATTTGTTTTTCATTCCAGGCTTAGCATATAAAGAGGTTATAGTGACATGACACCTGTCTGTGTGACTCAGATCTCTTTCCTCTTGACAAAAGAAGCTGTTAAGTGACCTATAACTGACGTTGTTGACTTAGAACATCCTTTAGCTCAGGCTTGGTTTTATATCTTTCTACAACTGAGGAATCAGAATTCTGATACTGCCTGGAAATGTTTGTGACCTAGACAGCAAGCGTCTTTTCTCTGAGATGTATGAATTTGCAGAATATCAAAGAAATGTGAGCAACCAGCAAAATAGTATTCCCACTACAAAACTATATTACTACTTAAATTATTTATATGAATATGAAATAAAATTATAGTTTATACTTTACAACCCATAATTTAGGATTTTTATGCAGATAAAGCTTGAATTCACTTGGACATCTGCTTTGGTTTGAAACTTAAGTCTCCAATATGAAAAGAATTAAACCAATTGCAATTTAATTTATTGTCTTTTGAAGGAGAAAAAAAAAATAATTCTGAATTAGATGTTAATGCAGTTAACCACAGCTGAAATTTACCACAGAATTTGAATTAATGCAGATACGGTAAAAGTTAAACTTCTAGGCCCTGTCTTGTGATAGATGTGACAGAAGCAGGACCTGAAGGTGCCCTGGTTATGAAAAATCTTGTGGCCTTTTTTTTAAAATTTTCTATTCTTCGCTCTTTTTTTATGAATACCTCTTCGGTATATGGTGTTCAGCCCGAATGCGATTCTTGCAGCAGTATGTCTGCCCCACCCTGAGGGACTTCTGAGACATGACACTGGATTCCAATCCAACAGACTGAAAAGCGCCTTTGTTTGCTTTTAAGTAATCTGCCTTGCAGCATAGTTTCGCCACTGATCTCTGTCTTTCTATCCCAGCAAGTGCAGCTGTAATGCTTCCTTCCCATTCCCTAGTAAAAAATAACAAATAAACAAATAAACCACAACTCAACAACAGTAAAACTAATACTGCTCCTAAAAGGTAAATGACTGGAAGCTGCTGGCTTGTACTCTCAAGCCTAACATATTGTCTGACAAATTCAGCAAGCTAGGTACAATCCATAGGAAATGTTTATATTTGTAAATAGAATTAGTCTATTGTTGTGGAGAAAGCTATTAAAAATTAGGGAAACCATAATTTGCACCTGAAATTGCTTGCAAAACTCTGGACTGGGCTCCGTAGAATTAAGTTTCCAGATTTCGTAAATGCTTCCTGGATATTTTTGGGCAAGTTATTTACAACATTTGCCTTATCTTCCTGGAGAAAGCTTTGAGCGTTTTTCTCACCCTAGGTAGAGATTGGGCTCAGGTGCATTCAGGGGAGGTCTGGGATCAGCCAGCACCTCAAGTAAGTACTCTGCTGGTGACAGTAATGATACTAACCATGAAAACCAGACTGATTTCTGCTTAGTGTATTAATGGAATACTTCTATATACAATTAGTAGATGTTCAGATAACAGCTTAACATCCATTAATATGTTTGTGAATCCTGCCACTTTGAGGAATTTGCAATGGATGTCATTGCCTTCCTATTCACTGTAGTCTGTTTGCCAGCCTTATCTTAATGTCTGCAAAGTTTGACAGCCATCAGACAGAAAAAACCATCAGACATTCACAGAAATAAAAAGCTCAGTTCAGAACAGTTCAGAAACAAATTGCAGTCTGGCCAAATGTCTAAGTCTGAAAAGTCTAAGAGACTTAGCAAATAATTACAAATACCAAATATATTCTCAGCTTCTAGAATAGTTTGGAAATTATTCTGAATTTTTTTTTTTAAAAAAAAAGGTGAAATTTCAAACATTTTTTTGGTTTGACAACTCTTACAACAAGTAATCACAGATGTCTCAAGAAAAACAAAAGTCACTTTTGTTGCGGTTTCTTTATTGCTTTCATTTCCTTCTTTTATAACAGAATGAGAAATGTCAATTTGTCTACTGGATAATTACATAACTTGACCTTGGGTTCTGACTTTTAGTTGATGATTGGTCTTGAAAAAGTCATTTAACTCCCTGCACCTCCCTTTAGCCAAGTGGCAGAGCCTATTCCATCACAGGGTGCTCAAGCAACATCTGTAGAGGACTCAGAAGTAAAAACAAGGGGTAAGAATTACAAGCTGCAACACTGAAAATTCCAATTAGATGTAAGAAAAAAATTATTTACATGAGAGTGGTTAAGCATTGCATTCCAAGAGAAGTTTCAGAATCTCCATTCTTAAAGATTTTCAATACCTTGTTGGAAAACTATCTGAGTAATCCATCCTGTGAAAGTAGCCCCACTTTGAGCAGGAGTCTGGATTTAATGTCCTCCAGAATGTCTCCTACTACTTAATTTTTTTATGTTTAACAATCTAGCATTATAATGAGTTTAATGCAGTTTTTTGTGGTGTTGATTCTCCACTGTCTGAAAGCAAGACAGACTAACTGAAATGCAAGGACTCAGAAGTGCCCTAGCGTATTTACAGGATGACAGTACAGGAAATATGAACCTGGATGCTTGCTGAATACCAAAAGAAGCAGTAGGCTTCAACATGCATCCAGTTTTCCACATCTTTAGGTATAGCTGTGAATTCTCTTAGAAAAACTAGAGAAAAGCATACTTTCTTCAGCCACCATTGTATGGTAGCTGTTGGCTTCTACCAGAAACAGAAGATAAAGAGACAGAGAATTTAGGCAAAGTTTTCAGTAATTTTTAGGGTTGGATGAGTTTGTATCAAAAGATCAGAAAGGTATTTGTGGCCAAAGTAAGTAGGTATTGCTCAGAAAAATAAAAAAAAGACAGGTTGTAGAATCAGATGCCTATTTCTCACTCCTGCTGTTCACAACAGGTCTTTCCAGCATTCAGTCTCTGCTGTCTAAAAAAAAAAGCTTGCCATCAAACAGGGAACATACTAAAATGTATATATAATTGGGCCTGTAGACCTGACATTGCTAACAAACCACTCACTGTTGACGTACAGTGTTTCATTTTTCCTGGAGTCTTTAGTCGAGGCTTTATTTCTCCATAACCTGCATGTATGTTGCTTTTGACTGGGATTTAGCCACTCCTTATAGAATAGAATATAAATAGAATTAGAATTAGAATTAGAATTAGAATAGAATAGAATAGAATAGAATAGAATAGAATAGAATAGAATAGAATAGAATAGA
>JAWWLV010000121.1:97736214-97749783 GCA_035041135.1 Platyrinchus mystaceus | reverse complement strand
TAGAATAGAATAGAATAGAATAGAATAGAATAGAATAGAATAGAATAGAATAGAATAGAATAGAATAGGACTATTTCGGTTGGAAGTTCCTCACAGAGATCATCAGTCCAACTGCCTGACCACTTCAAGGATGACCAACAGTTATGTTGTAAAAAGCATTGCTCAAATGCCTTTTAAACACTGACAGGCTTGGGGCATTGACCACCTCTCTAGGAAGCCTGTTCTAGTGTTTGCCCACCCTTGCTTGTAAAGAAATGCTTCATAATGGCAAGTTTGAACATCCACTGGGGCAGCTTTGAACCAATCCCACATATCCTGTCACTGGTTACGAGGGAGAAGAGTCCATCATCTCCCTCTCCATTTCCCCTCCTCAGGAAGCCATAGAAAGCAGTGAAATTGCCCCCCAATCTCCTTTTCTCTAGACTAGAGAAACACTGTGTCCTCAGCTATTTCTCACAGGATGTGCCTTCCAGCCCTTTCATCAGTTTTTTTTGTCCTCTGGATTCATTCAAGGACCTTCACATTCTTTTTAAATGGTAGGATGTAGGAAACTGGAGGAATGATTGACTGGCTCAAAACAAGCAGGTGTGAAGTGGTGGGGGAACAAGGTGAGTTCTGGGTAGGTGGGATGGTGCATTGCTCCCCTCCCATCCCCTTGAGCCTTCTCACACTGCACTACGTAGTGCAAGCACATTTGAAGAGTCAGCTGCCGGTCTGCACTGAATGAGGGTGGTTGGCTGCATGGGACAGCCAGCAACATTCTGGCTCTATGTGAAGCACAGGCCTGAGACTTTAGTGCTGAAATTAGCATAAGCTCACCTGAGGGGAGGCTTCTAGTGGACTGGAACAGACAAAAAGATGGTGACACGTGCACCATATGATGTGCTCCACTACTCTGGATTTAAAGCTACTGAGACCTTGCTGAACCCTAGGGTGATGACTATTTAACTTTCTCTTCATTTTTCTTTCTCTGTTTCTGTTTCTCTTTCTTGTCCTCCTCCTCATTCTTGTCCTCTTCCACTTCCCCTTTCTCTTGCTCTTCCTCCTCTTCCTCCTCCTCCTTCTCCTTTTCTTTCTCCTCTTCTTCTACCTTCTCCTCAAAATAAGTTTTAAAGTTTGTCGAGTTAAGGTTTGCAAAGTGTGGATGTTTTAAAGATTGCTAAATTTGCCAAGTGCCTTATTCCACTGGAATTTTCTGAAGTCTGCAAGTAAAAGTTGTTATTTAACCTCCTGAGAATTTTGTTGTTTCTCCTATTCACCACCAAGAGTAAACACAACTACCTTCCTCTAAACCTACTGAGTAGACCAAGGTATTACATGAAGCCCAGACTTGCACACAGCACTCCAGATTAGCCAGTACCAGTGCTGGATACTGTGGGGCAATCACCTCTTTTGACCGGCTGCTGATGCTGTATTTGATGTGTCCGAGGATGCGGTTTGCCCTCTTGTCTGCCAGGATACACTGGTGATTCATCTCTGCATCTTGCTCCTTAGTTATGAACATAGCTGTGCCAACAGAAAAGTTGGCTCTATGCCCTGTGAGGACAATTGCCTGACAGTGCCTCTGGGAAGGCTGAGGAGCTGGAAGCCATGACTAGCCCTCTCTTCAGACAGCCTTTCTGAATAACAGGAATTGCTTCCTTGCATGAGTTGTGATACACAATACCTGAGCAAGGTTCCATCTGATTTACAGTCATTTCAGACACTCAGAAAAGAGACTTAAGGAGGCAGATAGGCCTAAGAACAGTTTATGGGAAACAATCTTGGAGAGGGAAAAAGAAAAAGAACCCAAACAAATATAACTCCTCAACCTGTGGAGTCACCATCCCTGGAAGCGTTCAAGAAATGACTGAACATGGCACTTAGTGTTATGGTTTAATTGACATGGTGGTGTTCAGTCAAAGGTTGGATTTGATGATCTTAGAGGTCTTTTCCAAACTATTCTGTAACCTGCAATTTGACTCTCATAAAATCCTCTCCCACAGAATTGTTATTTACATAAAGGTGTCTTTCACTTCTGTTGGAAAGAAAAAGAGACCATTAGAAAATATGGTAGAATTGGACTCCTAATCCCACAAACCATGTAAGCGCTTATTGAGCACTTTGATACACTGACTACGAGGGGACTATTTTCTTTAACATCTCATATAAGTGCCCAATATAAGGCAGGATGAATTGATCGACATCACCCATCCTCCGAATACTCTCTTTGTTCTCACTCCTCCATCCTTGCAACACTCCTTCATTTTGAGGGCAGCCTTCTTGGGATGGTCCTCAGCTCTTACAGAGCTGTAGCCCTTCCTAAACATTGAGAATTCTTCCTACATACTACCCACAGCTGAGACACGTTCATCCTGTAGGAAAGACAACTAATGCAAACAAACATTTCTGCCTCTCAGTTCACTGGCAGCCTTGAGGTGGAGACTATTTCTACCAAACTCAGTGGAGCAAGAACTGATTAGCACCAAAGTGAGGAATTTTAAAATCAACAACTTTACAAAGTAGCAAAGGTGGGCAGCTAACCTACTAAAAGTCTTTAGAAGACAACAGTTCTTTTTCCCATTGGGAAGTCACCTTGAGCAGAGCCTGAAATGATCTTCCAAGCCTTAGAAGTTCCAGAAGGCTTGCATATATTTTTTCTTAGGTACATCCTATCTGCATCTATGGAAAAAGCAGGTCCATTTTCTGCATTGGTATCTATCACACATCATGCTTAGGATAATTTAAATAGAAAATTCCAAGTACTTACTGTTGTCCCTTACTCCCAACATATGTTAAACCAAAACCAACTCCTTCTAAGCATTTCAGTTACGGTTGCTAAAGTGTAAAATATGATTACAGATAGTGACTTTAGGGTGACCTTTGTTCTTAATGTTAAAAATAAAAGGTTAGAATATGACCATGCTTTTTGGAAAATTGAATATTCC
Organism: Platyrinchus mystaceus; assembly: GCA_035041135.1. Lineage (NCBI taxonomy): Eukaryota > Metazoa > Chordata > Aves > Passeriformes > Tyrannidae > Platyrinchus > Platyrinchus mystaceus. The sequence goes on along the minus strand of JAWWLV010000121.1, from coordinate 97,746,856 downwards.
ATAAAAATGAGCATAGGAAATAACTTAGACTTTTGTGTCAACAGCATTTTCCAGGAGGCTGATGAGAACAGGACAAGAGTGTCACTGTTTCGAAGAGCTTTCATCATTAGTATTCTTAGATGGTTCTAATGACATCATTTACCAGAAATATTCAAGAGGCACTAAAACCAGAAAAGATTATTGTAATAGTACATGGTACAAATTTCTTTCTAAAGCAGAAAATATTTTCTTTATCAGTGTGTTTCTCTGAATTTGTGAGGTTCAAATTTAGCTAATAAGTGAGACAAAATTCCAGTGTGGTGTACACTTCACACAAAAACCTTCAAGGCATTTTTATTTTTTAAAAATTATTCCAGTGGAAAAAAATCTACACTTATGGAATAAAATCTTTTAGAAGCAAAGAAAGAGAGGTTTTATTTTCCTTGAAAACAGAAAAGAACATGGGATGGTTTTGCTACAAAAACATTAGTTAGTAGCTGTCTTCACAGGACTTTTAAAACCTAATGATTTGAATTAACACTTGAAAAATTACATTTATGTATATAATTTTAAAAGTACAAAAAATGAGATATAGTGGACAGCATGAAAAATCTGGAGTACTATTTATTTATCAGTGCTAACAGTTGTCTCCCAGGTGAAATGTTTGTTCTTAATTAATTAGAAGGAGAAAAAGATGCACAAGTTTTCATTCAACAATTTTTTTCAAGTGTTCTTCAGCATCATCAAAGCAAAACCTAGAAAGGAAGAAAAACAGTCTGAGGCTTTCTAATGTTATACATGGGACTAGTTCTGCACAAATCTGTGACATTATTTGCATGTTTAAAGATAAAAAGTCTTTTTCAAACATATTTGAATCCACCTGGTGGGTTTTGAATGATATACAAGAATAGAATTGGACTATTGATGTACTCTCAGCTTACTCAACTGTGTCATTTGTATGAAAACCTAAGGTAATCTGATCTGACACCAAGACGTAGGGTAAAGCACATGTGAAACCTGTCTTAAAGACTTCAGTGACACTCCAGAGCGACACCTTCAAAACCAGCTACTGTAAAACTCAGTGAATTTTGCCTTCTTGCTCTGAACTGAAATAGAATTAATGTTACACATCTGTATTCATCTGATAATGATGAAATCTTTGTCCATACACTGGACAGGAAGAAACCAGCTATGGCTTTGAATAATAATTTGTATGGAACATGGAATATTTATTTTAAAAAAATATTTCAAGACAAAAAGAGGAACTTTTGTGTATGTTTTGGAAGATGAATACAGGAAATCAAACTATGCACAGCAGAAAACAGCAAAAAGACAGTTACAACCAATAGGTGTGGTTTCATACTGTCCATATTTGTTTTCTAATGCCCAGTTAAAGCTTTCACAATGTCTTTAGCAGTCACTCCCTCCATGTGTCTGAATTGAGAAACAGAAAACAAAATATAGTTTTAAGAGTTTAGGAAACAAAGTGAAATGGAAAAGACTCTACAATGGATGCTTCAAAGTATTAGGCTTTTTTTTTTTGCACGTATTGAAAAACATTCACTGAAACCACAAAGAGATTTTTCTCAATTATTTTTAAGAGATCACTTCCCTCCTTCCCACACCTTCTTCCCTCCCCCTCTTTTTTTTCTCTCTGGCATTTTTGTGCTGGCTGGAGCACTCAAACTTTGCATAGAAACCACCTGTAGAGACCAGCTATCTCTGCCTCTATTCACATGGTTCAAATTTCCTGTTTTTCATTATCCTCGGCTTTACTCTTCTCCTACTCAGTCTACCATACACAACCCCCCTCTACTTTTTTCTTAAAAAAAGCCCACAACAAGTCAACCTCTTGTCCCTTTCAATTTCCTCCTCTACCAAGAGCAAATCTGTAGGATTACAAGGGACAACTTGAGAAGAAATTAGAGTAAACAATACTGTTGGACCTATTTATAGAAAGAGAATAAGGAGATGATGAATCAGCCCTCAACTACTGAGTTAGTCCCTCTTGCCTTTCTCAGCAGGCAGGTAACAATGATTCATGAGCTTTTGGCCTAAGGGAGTCAGAGCAAAGCTCAAATGCAGATGCCACAACCTGAAAATCCTATAGTTCTGTAAAATACCTGTGGGAAGTATTTTGTTAAGAGGTGTCTCAAAAGTCAGTGTAATTGCTTGAAGTCCTTAAAGAGAAAATTGACATCCTTTAAGAACAATACTGAAAAGCTTGGATTTTTTTTTTTTTTTTTAAATTTTCAAAACTGAAGTTCATATATAAGCTAGACTCATTGATACCTATTTTCCTAAATCATTACATTCTGGAGTTTTCATTTCAGATTTTAAGTTTGAAGGAAACTTTCTGTCCTGAGTATTTATAACTTTTACTGACTTGACTAAATGTTTGCATCTAAGCAATGTATTTCATCTGTTGAAGCTTCAGCTTAACACCTAATCAGTTCTGTGATCTGTATATAATTGAAATATACCGACCTTTGTGGTAAATTCAAACTAAATTAAATGAAAACACAAGCTTGTACTAGAAAATCTAAATTAATTCTTTGGTACAGGGAGGGATTCCCAGACTGGAATCATTCTCTAAAGGCGACTAGCCAAAAGAACAGCACAACTCTTATGGTCAAAATGTTTAGCCTCACATAAATGATTTCAGAATGATTTCATTCTATTTAAAATAATTCCATCAGTGTAATAACTTCTCATTCCTTGTGTCATCTATTGTTAAGGAAAAATGTTTACAGGAAAGTTGGCAAAAATAAGTGTGAATTGAAAGTCTTGTTCCATTTGAATAAAAGATTATCAAGGCCCTTTATTGAAGCAGATACAGATAGAAATATTGAGCATTTAGAGCAAATGGTAAAACTGAAGACTTAGTTTGCAATTTCTGAATGTCATTAGATATTTTATCCTGCTGTTACTACACTGAAGTTTGTCATGGAAATTGAGAAGTAAAGCAAGGAGAAAATGATCTCCCTAGACAAGATTCTCAGATAGACTTTCAATGGGAAGGGCTCCATGAAAACAGATAGAAAGATCTCAAATGAAAGTCAGAGATTTAACATTCATGACTGCAAATCAATATTGGATGGCTATGTGCAGTCTTCTTAGATCTTAATCTTGATCTCTTCAGATCTTTCTAACCTGAAAACAAGCTCTATTAAACTGCAAAAGATCCCACAAAAGGATTTGAGACTAAACTGATGGAAGGATAACATGATTAAATCATTGACTAACCTCAATGACTGCAGGCCATTGAGAAGGAAACTAGAGCTAAATTAAAAGAAACAAAACCCTTTAATTACTGATCAAAAGATAGAAACATGTCATGTGATTACAATTTTTGGCCATGTTTCTGCATGGAATTACTTTTTTCAGTTCTCTGACACTTCAACCAGAGGATGCCCCTTAAATCTGTCTTCATAATTATACCCTTAGCAATAAAACTTTCAGCTATGTTGATATTGGCTGTGTCTATGGATTTCAGACCCATTCGGAAGATCTCAGGGTGGAAAGTTTTAGAAATACAATGGCTGATAAGCTGGTATTTACACAGTTATACTAATATGTCATAGAATCATAGACTGCACCACACTTCAGATTTCTAAACACTACACCACTTTGTGGTATAAACCATCCATTTCTGGATCCTCTGATCATTCAGAACTTCCTAGCTGAATTAGGGAAAAAAAATTATGTTTCTTTTTGTCAGATAATTTATGAATGTCCAAGAAATGAGAAGAAAGAAGGAAAATGAAAAAAAACTTTCAAGTGTACTTGGATATTTTTAAGAAACAAAACCTTGTGAATATTTGAACTCTTTATTTAAAAGAACGGGACATTTATATGGGTTGCTGTTGCCCAGGCACCAGCAGCAGAGATTGCAGAGGGACTCTGTGAGGAAAGGCCAGGGCTGCCCTGAGCCAAACACAGCTGTTTCCAGTCTGCTCCAACCAACCAACCCACAGCAGAGCACGACTGAGTCCCCCAGACAAGGAAGGGGTGGCACTGGGTAAATATATACTGAATGCCTGGGCATTCAGTATATATAGGTCCTGGCCTCCAGATGTTCTCACAGATTTCACTTCTACTAGGTGACAGGCACTGTGATTGATGCCTGCCAAATGTTTACTTTCTTATCCTTATCAGTGAGAAGTAGATTGGTAGAATATGTTTTTGAGTTTGTGCCTTTTTTTTTTTTTTTACTTTTATATATTTATTCATTTGCTGAAATGTATTAATGATATAATATGCACAAGAAGAAAGGCCAAATTGCTGGGTCAGTAGGAGCCATTCTGTGCCTTGCTCTTGGTTGGTGTCACCCACTAAGAAAGTTTTCCTTTCCTCACAAGAAAATTATGTTCTCCTGTTTTATGTTCTGGAACTGTATGTGGTTGGTACCCAACAGCCACAGTTAATCACCCTATAACTTTAATTAATCTTTTGGCATATGTGCTTCCCATTGAATGCAAGGAACAAGCAATTGAAGACTGTAAATATTGAAGCAGACAGTGCTACCAAGGAGAAAATTATTACTTTCTGGTGAAGCAGAAGTATTGCTGGTACTGAAATTCTGTATAGTATGAAAAGTTTTTAACCTCAACTCTATTCTTCCAGTCGTGTCACATCCGGCATTTTACCTCCTGATATCTATGTCTTGTACAAGTACAGGAAAAAAAGAAAGTTTAACAAATACTTGGCTGACTTTACACTTTTGGATTTTTTTCCCAATAGCATGGAAACTTCTTTCATTCTTTGATGGCTCTTTGAAAGCAATTTTGACACCAGCCCTTGGTTTGACCTTGAGATCAAGTTTAGACGTTTTGGATAAAAAAATTTTGGCCATACTTGAAAAATATCTTTCTTTACTCTGTAAGCACATTTACACACCCTATCCCATTCCCACCCCAAAATTTCTACCCATGTTATTCAATTTCTTTACTAATTCCCACATCCTGTCACCTTGTGAGCATGGGCAATATTAATACTACTTTTTAGATTTTTACTCAAGTCACCAATCCCTACAGATAATGAGTTTTCTAGCAATGACCCTTTGAACCTCAGGGAGGAACTTCCACTCTTCTAGAATAAACTCTCTGCCTGGAAGGAATGCCTTTGAAGTTTTCAGCAGGGAGGTCTTGACACAAGTCTGCAGTCTCAGCATTTGCAAAAGAAGGAACAGCCCCCAGACCCCACAGTTAGAACCATTCTTCAGTGTTTTCAAATTACATTTTGACTACTGCCCCTAATTTCAAAATATTTTCTATTTTTATACTTAGAAACCAAAATTAATAACTGAACTAATTTCAGCCATAATTTAATCATCCCACAAGCAAAATAGCTTCTAAGAATCATCAGGGACTTCAGAGCAGCTTTCTGGCATCATTGCAGTTTCTTCCCTTGCAGATTTGGACTTGCAGAAAGCACCTCGGGATAACTGGTACAAAGAGGCAGGAAGTTTACTGCACACTTGCACATTCCAAGTGTCCACTCCTGCAGAGTGAGGTCACTGAGTCCTGGAAAAACATCTAAGAGAATTAAACTAGTCTCATAATTTGACATCGTCTGAGAGGAATTAGAGAAAGATGTACAGGAAAAATAGAGTTATTAGTATTATAGAAAAACCACATAACACAAATAAAAACAAGCATCTAAAAATGCCTGAGGGCAGCTCGAATGATAGGCTGAGTGCTATTTTATAATTATGTATGGGATGTTTCTTGTTTAATTATAACTTCATTTCATCAAGTTGAAAGCTAGCATCAGTATGAAAAGCAGTAGGAAGACAGATTCAAATGTTCAGCAGAAAATGCTGATAAATATTGTCAGAATCATCAGTTTAAGCCTGACAAAATCATACAAACTGAAGGAATTCAAAATGGATCATGCACTTCAGATGACCTCCATAGCACCCTGTGTACTATATATGTACTATATGGCATAGGGCCAAGTGGGTTTTGTTTTGTTTTGCTTTGTTTTTTTTCTTAAGCAGTACACTGTATTTATGAATTTAAAAAAGGAAATTGCTGAGGGCAAATACATTCACAAAATATCCATGTCATTTGGTTTATCATAAGAAAGGAAGGAGAACTTTAATCTCAGATCTGAACAATGCACCCATGCTTTTGTCTGTGACTTTGTAGCCTAATACAATTAGGACCACAATATATTGATACAGCAAATCAATTTCTTTTATATACAAAACAACAGTCTTATAAAGTAAAACTAAACTTAAGGTAAACAAAATAGACACTGGATTAGGGGTAGCATTGAAAACAGGGGAAAGTATCTGCACAAAATGTGGACAAATTTCCACCTCTTCCAAAATTTGCATCTTAATTATGACATAGAGAGACATGGATGAGATTTTTCATGTACCTTCACATCAGAAGACAAAACCATGATGTATCCTGGGTCAGTTGGAACTTAATGCTTGACACAGTCAGGACTAAAAAGGATGGACTGAATAGAGTCTATGCAGTGACACCCAAAATTCTTTTTAAAGTGCCTGCTGAGATCCTTGCAAAGGATATTCTGTAAATGTGAAATGTAAACATTGTCAGAGCAATGTAAAGTATCCATTGGCTTTAAAGATGTTCACAGAGTACAAGAGGTTTTATTTCCATTTTCCTGGTAAATTGCATCTTAGTGTCAGCAAGGTGATACCTAACGTTTGTGCAGAAAGCCCTGGCATGTGGAATCAGCTTTAGGTAGAAACTATAACCATTGGTTCTTGAGACATCTGAAAAAAATTCATCATTCTTGAGTGCAGTGTAGCATCCATCATCATAATCAGGGAAGAGCAAAGCACCACACAAGTGACCTCTAAAATCATGGATTGAGATTAAGGTCTCTCAAATAGCCATGGCCAATAAGGCTGTGCTGTGCCTGTGGTCTGCACGCTGCTGATAGCAGGATAAGACATGATCTAAGGTTTCCAACATGTCCTCTCATCCTTTGAAATGGTGTTACAGAAAGCAATTGTACTGGTTGTACTTGTTGTACTGTCTCCTTGGTAAACTCTGCAGCCTGAGTGGGAAGCAGAGTTGTTGCTCTGCTTGCTAAATTTTATTTTGGAGAAAATCAGATGAGTCTAATGACTTAAGTTAGTTAACAGCCATTCAGACAAGAATAAACCTGAACATGTACATTTAGCAATGGCAGGACTTTTGTAAAGACTGAAAAGGTAAAAAGTAAATCTTCTCTGTTGATAGTGTGACTTGAGCATCACCGTCTTGAGAAACTTTCTTATGAAACAGATAGATAGCAAATAATTTGGAAGAAGAGCACTGAAAACTCATTGATAGCACCTACAGAAAATTTTACGTAAAGTGGAATGAACATATGAAGCCTGAAATAATGAAATAACTCCATTTGTAAATCATGAATCAAAGCTTTTTTTCCTTAGAACAGGGGAAAAAATAAAAAAGAAGGTAACACTGTCACTTTATATACAGCAATTTTTGTAAATGCTGTTGGAAAAAAAGATCAGTACCAACACATGAAATAATGAATGAGGAAGCCTGACCGAGAGTATTAAAGAGTATTTAATCATATTAAAAATAAATGGACTGATAATTAACCACTTCAATCTGAAATTTTGTGGGATAGGCAGTTTAGGTAAACACATTCAGGTTTTTTGACCCTTTCTCACATTACAGTCTTTATATTTCTTATGCATTAAAATTTAGCTTGTAAGCTTTAAAAATACTGTAATTCCATATATTTCTTGGAATCCTATGCAGGTTTTTTTGATATGACTAATATCACTATACATTATTAGCATTATGTACAAAGTACACCTAACCATTAAGACTGTTTATTCCAAAATGATTTCTAATGCTATATCCAGGGTGCCTTCAATTCCCTTTCATCAATATTTACTATCCCATGAAAGAGAATAATTTCTCAACACTCCTGGTATGGGGACAGTCTTTCTCTTTCATAGGAGAGAGTAAAGAACGTATGAAACAATGTAAGCTAGACTTGCTTTCTGAGAAAAGGTTTTTGAAAACCTCTTCCCCCCTTCTTGTGCTTTCTCTGGATTCTCTGCTTCATTCCCTTTAAGGCAGCTGAGTAAGGGGAGGGTGAACTGATAAGAAAGTTAGTAATCTGTGTAAGAAAGAGGAGGAAAAAAGTACATGAACTCCAAGCTCTAGCTACATTTTTAAATGGCCTTTTCATAAGGACCAGTGTTGGCTAGATCAGGTGAAGGCAGGCTACCTCATGTCTATGAAATATTTCACTTTAATATTATTGAAATATCCTGTTATACTGACAGGTACATAATTTCTCAGAGCAGATCTAGCACAGACTAGAAAAGCAGTTTTGCTCATTGTAAAATAGATATCTGGTCAGCTGAATAATTCTTTAGGATCCACTGATCCTGTTGACTAGTTTCCCAATGACTGCAATGAGAACTTATGCATCCAGTGCATGTCAGTGCTTAAATTTAAGAATCTGACTGTAAATCACAGCCTTTGTTCTGTAGTAGTCACCTACTGGAACTGTAATCTGCAAGTTATGTATGGCAGTTCTGTACAGACAGGAGTTATGGAGAGCATATGTTTTATATAGTAAAACAAGGCCACAGTTATCATGGTTATTGAAAATAAAAACAAATTGTTCACTCTCTATTCATATTCATGTAAATGACATAGATTTCCTGTTAATCCAATAGATTTGCAGTGGTTTTACTATATTATAAAATGGATGAGAAAAAGGCTCCATAACTCAATTCTCCTGTCTTCTATGATTTTTTCCACAGAATCTGAGCTTTGTTAGTTTCAGCTGTATTACTTCTGGTTTACATCTATGCAATCAAGTAGAGATATTGATATGGAGATAGTTTTAAAAATAATATCTAAAAAGTACTAGGCTTAAAAAAGCCACATCAATTGAGTGTTCATATGCAGTAATTGAGAGAAGTTTTAGCAATGCAAATATATTTATTCGATTCATCATTTCAAATTAAAAAAATCCAACACAAAACTCAAAAGATATTCTACTTTCCATTTGAAATATTACTTGGAATGGTCATTGTTTGCTAATTTTGGTGCTTCTTAATTTGAGGCTCATTATACTGAAGCACAGAGCAAATCACATAATCATACAACGTGATTTTTAGAGTACTCCCTGCATGGTGGAAGTGTCAGAACAATGTCTTACAAGGAATTTGTGGGAAATCTTACCTCTTCTTTGCTCATCTTCAAACTACAGGCTGATTTTACAATTTAAAATAAGTCTTTTTTTAAAAATGCATTCCATTGCAGATTTTCACTTTAATTTTCAGTTCTATAAACTTCTGTCACAAATACTATAATACTGTAGTATGAGCAGGGAAACCTACAAAATTGGGACCACTTTCTAGTTTCATTAATTTAATTTGGTTATGTTCTCTGATTTATGAAGCACTAAGAACTTTGTTGTATCTCTCTTTTTGTAAATGCAGCCTCTTTCACAATCTATAGTGTGTGTGCTATTTTTACTCGTACTGTCTTGCAAGTGAGAAACACAAATTTACACTCCTCATATGACTGCAAATCATTAATGTGAGTTCTACTCTAACTGTTCATTTAAGAATCTCAGAATACCAGAATGAAAAAAATAACACCTTAGACCAGCAGCTCGACCAATTTGTACCACTTTGAAAACCTTCTTACTGACAAATCATGTATCCGTATCATCCAATTACATACCCACACTGTTCCCATCTCAAATTATATCTTTTAACATACATAGCAGTCCAAGTAGTCTGGACTTTAAAATGCCAATTGGTTTAACTCAGAACGTTGTAAGAAGATACTTGTGGCAGAACATGGTAGGTATTTGTTGATACTTGTAGGTAATTAATGAGGACATCATTAACGTATTGTTTACACTGCGCAGGGTCTTACCTCCCGAGTGCTCCTGTGAGAGTCCAAAGGACTGTGGAAAACCTCTGTCACTGAAATGCTGAGACACTTACCTGGAGCTCTGAAGGCCTCTATTCTGTTCCTCTGGATGCCACTGTTCTTCCAGACTGGTCTGTACAAATCATTTCACCTTCCTGGGCAACAGCTTCACTCTTCTGGCAGCCTGACAGAATTACTGCAGTTACAGGCCTGAAGAAAAACATTATTAAATGTGACAAGGACAGATTTTGTGGCCATAAGGTATGTTTTTATCTTTTAAAGAAATTGTCATTAATTTTAACTACATTATATATGCTATTTTAGAGATTGATACTCTGTACTGATTTAACACCTTTCCTAACTTTCTGGCATATTCTCAAGGGTTGAAGTCTCTGGATCTACCCCTCAGATATATCTTATATATCATTAAAAATTCTGAAACTGGAAAAAAAACCCAACAAGAACAACAACAACAAGAAAAAACACAAAGAAACAAAACCCCAAAACAAAACAAAAACACACACACACACTCTGATGGTTTGAGAGCCCTAAAAAATCCAATTCTGAGTTCAGGCCTCCCTCCTTAATTTTAACCTGGTGTGAGATAGGTTTTCCAGACACCACACGAGACTCAAAATTGGGGGAAGGGAATATATTACAAGACTGTACAAACAAAGGAATATCATAACACATTATACACATAATCTTAAGTTTTCTACTATGATATATATAAGTATTCACAATGGATCAAATCTCTCTCT
>JAWWLV010000121.1:97699422-97736114 GCA_035041135.1 Platyrinchus mystaceus | reverse complement strand
CAGCTGGGGCTGGGGGGCCTGGCCCCCAAAGGGGCTCTGGCCCCTAGCTCCTTGTGGCTTAAAACATGGCTACTCCTCCAACACGACAAACTGTAACTTCCCTTCTTTTCCGGTTTTGGTTGATATGTTTATATTTTGCAGGAGCGCTCATTGGATCAATTCTAAAGGTCACCACTTCCTGGGGGTTACCATTTTCTCAGTTTCAGGGGGAAAACTGTTTTCCCCCACCACACACACACAAAAATAAAATAATAATTAAAAAAAAACAAAACAAAACAAAACAAAAAAACAAAACAAAGCAAACAAACCAAACCAAAATAACTCTTTGTTTAGAAATCTAAAAAGAAAAGTTGGGGTGTGAGCAGCATATTTCTATGAGAATGTCGTAAATGTTGACCATGCAATGGATTCAACAGAAGGAAATATCTGTCCTATATGAGAGCTGTTTTATTACCTTCAATGTAATTCTAGTTAGGCGTGTCAGTCTGGAAGTTCAGTGGCTCCAGTACTTTTACCCAAGGCCATGATCTGACCAAACAGGCCTGAGAAAAGAAAATTTGATCACAAAACAATTTTATAGAGGTTATAATTTCCACTGGGCAAGTCTGCAAACTGTCCTTGGAAAACTCTACTTATTGTGCCAGCTGTAACTAAATGCACATGAATTGAGAATGAGCTGCCAGGTGGCTAGAGACATAGTTTTTACAAAAACAGTGGCTGTACTGTGCAGAAAAGTACTTGGCACTAAATGCTCTAGCAAAATGTGATTATTTTGAAATTTATTATGCAATATAGATAAAAGTAAGTTCAGTCAATTTAGACAAAGAGAAGAGAAACACAATGAAAATTGACACATAACACCAAAAAAAGATATTTAACCAGAACAAGTTCTTTGTACGTAAGAGAGATAAATTGTTTGTTTCTTTATTACAAAGTTATGTCCCAAATAAGAAGATAGATTCCAACTTGAAACATTCATTTTAACACCAAGATAAAAAAACGAAAGCAGTAGGTTCTCTGCCAAGTACCTCCCCAGTCTCACCTCAGTAAAATAGGGTAAATTAATGCAGTCTTCAGTCACTTTAGATGGTATCACAGAAGAAGCAGGTAGGCTCTGCTTACTACTTTTATCTTTCTTCTTCATTGAAATCAGTGAAATTATTATGCCAGTGGATTGTTCTTTAGCTTCTAGGAAACTCCGAAAGACTACTTTCTCCCTGGATTACTCTTTGCTCATGGCAGACTGAGTAGACACAGACAGTATTTTGCAATTTATCCAGTCATAATTTTTTCTGAAAGGCTCATTTCGTGCATGCAGTTACCAAATATACCTTTAATGAAGACACGTCAAAACTCTACACACAATGCAGTGTCAGCTTCAAACACATGGCCTGACTACAGCCCAGATTCAGAGATTAGTGCCTATATATTTTTTTTGCAAAATTTTCATAAACATCTAAGACTAACACCAAGATATCCAGAAGCAACACTGCAACACAGTCTGGTAGTTTTTGCTATAATTTTTTGAAAGTGTGCAGTGATTCCTGATAAGGTCTTTATTTAAGTGTCTATTACTGCTGTTTAAAAATGGATTGCATTATCCCTGAGGCAAATGCCTGAAGCTGGGAACAAGACAAACTCAGGGAAAATATACTAGGTCACTCCTACCATTATTCCCACTGCACTATGAAGGTGTTATCTCCATGGGTGCTGTTCTCCAAAAATATGGGCTCTGTCTGGAGCCAGCAGTTTCCAATACTGCATCCTGAGTTACTTTGAGCTTACTAGAAAGCCAGAAACACATGGCACTCATGGACTAAAGATTTTACTTTGGGTGATGGATCAGCCATACTCAGCAGAATATAGAAGTGCCCTGCTTTCCTCAGCAGCCATCGTATCTCCCTGCAGGTGATGTTTTCCCGTATGCAGCAGGACCCACCATGCCGGGTGAGCTCAGCAAGGAGGGGAGGAAGCAGTGATCTGGCTTAGGTAGTGGACTTGCCAGAGCTGACAACTCAAAGCTGCCGGGCACCTCTGAGATGCTCCTCCGGTGCTAGAATCAGACCTCTGCTTTGAACACACTATGGTGCTCATTGAAGATCTTCCAGAAAGACATTTATTTCCCCATGATTAGCCCAGATTGCATTGCTATTTCAAGATGGCAGATTATTCAAGATTCTTGCAATTATAATGCGTTCGTTACAGTTACCAGAGACATACAAACCAGTGACAGAGCAAGATCAAATATGTAAAATGTTAAGCTATTCTTCCACAAACCAGCTAATAAATGAAACTGAAAAGCTCACCAGCAATCAAACTGTTAAAAGTAGTATTTCTGATGCAAGTCTGCTGCAGGTCGCTACCATATTACCTGACCTTTATACTGAGCCTTGAAATATGAGGTTTTTAACTCCACAAACATCAATCCAAAGCTGAGAAGCAGGGTAAAATAGAAAAAAGAAAAATAATAAATTCTTCTTTTCCCTTATTTCTATGCTGATTTATAGTTTATCCTGGAATAATAACTATAAGATCTAGATAATTCCAATTGCAAGCTGTCTTTGTTACAGGACACAGGCATCAACTAAATGTACTTTATGTATGTTGAAATATATATCCATCTTGCAATAATTTGATGTTCATATCACATCCTTTTAGCAAGAAGATACTTTTAAAAATAAACCAGACAATAACAGTCTTGGTACTGATTCAAGTTGTTGCCATTTTTTGCAAGTTTTTTATATCCCATCATACTGTTATTATAAAACCTTTTGACAGAATTCCTGTGGCCAAATATCCAACCCCCTCATACCCTCTTTTGTCAGCACAGGAACAGAAATAGTTATCACACTTACAATTCACACCTTACCCTAATCCAAAAATTAATTCAAACAAACTTTCAAGTGTAGAAAAGTCTCTACTCCTACTTAATAAATTTTTCACCATATTTATGAATTGTTTTATAGTAATATGTAAAATGACTTGCAACAATGTAGGGAACTCCATGTTGGAATATGAGTATTAAAAAAACCAACAACAACAACAAAAAAAACCAAACAAACAAAACCAAAAAAAACCCAAAACCAAACCAAACAAAAAAAAATCCCACAGAAAACAACTTCATATATGTATAAGTCTATTGGAATAGAAGATACATTTACCTTGGTGATTGCTGAGATGACAAAAAATCTAGCAGCTGGAAATAACCAGCTGGTAAGGATCACCAGTCTAGATGTCCCGGAATGAATAAGGCCAAAGTGACCAAAAATGCTTATTTCAGAGTGAGTAAGTATATAATTAGGGGTTATGCTAGGGAAAATGGTATTAATTATAATTTCTTACATTCCTTTAAAAATTCCAGGGATCTTTATCAGGAAACTAAATGATGGAAAAAAAGAGGAAAGTCTGAGAAAAAAAATTATTTTTCAATCCATTTCTAGATTAGTGTACATGTATATATATATATAATATCATTTTTAATTAAAGAAAATCCTTCCTATTATAATCAAAATTTCTTTTTCATTAAAAAAAAAATTAAAACATAAACTTCCCCTTAGTAATGATTCATAAATTGCAGTTTAGTAGAGTTATGGGAAGAAAGTGGTATGCTGCAAACAGATTTTGTTGCTCTAAAAAGAGAAATGTAAAGAGGCTATGAGAATAAAAACTGGAGCTCTCATAAAAAAACTGGAAAGAGCTGTTGTTTTACTTATTTCAGGTCTGTCAGTTCTAAAAAACTATAGATGATACAGAACAGTAAGATAATTTTACAATATTACTGTTTACAATATTAAATTACTATTGATAGCTATTTTCAAGAGAACACCTGCATTGCTAGTTTCTGTATCCATTAGTAGCAGAGAACTACAGAATCAGGCTTTTATATCAAAGTCATTGAAGCAGGAGTATTGTTAAACTGCTCATGTAAAGCTCCAAATGGGCAAGAGCTAATGCAATCAGTGCACGTTTCTACTTGACATACAACAAATAAATATTGGCCAGAGGCTGATAGCCACAGTGTCCATGAGAAATAATAATGCCAAAATGATGATGGTGAAGCATTTGGATAAGACATCCAGAAAGCATTTTAGTGACCCACTGTCCACAGGGTATGTACAGCTGCACTAGGACTCCAAACAAATCTGTAGAGGAGAGCTATTATAATTCTGAAACTTGCTAAACAATGCCAGAAAGCTACACAAAGATGCTACGATGTACTTCTAACATTATTGCCACATACCACATGCTCTAACTTATTACCTTCAGATCAAGCCATTAAACAGCATTCAGTGACTAAAAGCAGAGTTAAACTCAAACTACAGTTAAGATGCACATTTTTAAATTTCAAGTGTGATTAAGCACAGCAGCAAATTGTTATGGATACAGTGTTCTCTTTATCACTTGGCACCTTTCGTACCAGATTGGCTGTACCTTTCTCAAAAGATATGCTTTAGATCACTCAGAAGACATACTTAATGAACTTGTGTAGCTTGTATTATGCCACATATGACAGCACACCTGTGGTCATAACCTGTGGCCTCAAGACTTACGAAAACATAAAACCATTTACGAGTTAGTCATGCTGAGTCTACTTTTGAGTTGAGGGATAAAACCACTTATAAATACTTATAGGTGAAAAAATGACGTGAAAATAGGTAAACTTCCTCAAATGTGAAATGATATTAAAATACAAAGGGGTTTATGTGATTTATTTTCATGTCATTCCCATGACAAAAATAGCTTCTTCCTTAATATTAATCCATCTCAGGTATTGCTATTTGTTGTTTGACAGATGTTAACACAGTGCAACTAGTAGAGCAAAAACCCAAATAAGCAAAGTGATCCTATTAAAGTATGTGCAAACATGCTGTGCAAACAGCTGTTTATTATCTGCATCAAAGCAAATCCTTCTAGCTCTTAGCAACTGAGCCACTAGAAGACCTTCACAACCATGTCAGCTTTTTCACCAGGCAGAAATGAGCTGTATAGAAATAACAACGAAGGCTCTCACCTCCCATGATAAGGTCCACCTGACCACTAATTCTGGAGAGTACTTAATTTTTTTCCTCCACTGTTACTACACACTACTTGTATTAATAATACCTGATGAGGCATTAATGGGGAGGACTTCATGGGACCACCTGTGGGTGGTTTGCAGGCAGGGGTAGCAGTTCACAGCTAACTGCTTTTAGTACTTTGTACTTTCAGCTAGTAAATCGAAATAATCCGATTATTTATCAATTATGAGTTTGTAATACTGACATTAAAGTGTCAACTAGTGTTAACTAGTGTTAACTATCTAAGATCTGGCCTACTGATCCTGAATTGCTTTTGCTTAACTTAGAACACAGTCTTTAGAAATTGACTGAAGCTGTGTCTTCACCAATGCCAAGTACAGGCCAAGATATCATTGTCCTTCTTGCCCATCTGGCCACACTGCTGGTTCATATTGAGCCAGCTGTCAACCAACATTCCAAGTCTGTTTCCTCCAAACAGCTCTCAAGCCACTCCTCCCCAGCCTTTAATGCTGCCTGAGATTGCTGCTACCCAAGTGCAAGACCCGTCACTTGGCCTTATTGAACCTTATGCTGTTGTCCTCAGTCCATTAATCAAGTCTGCCCAGGTCTCCATGTAGCACCTTGCTACACTTGAGCTGTTAAGCAAGCTCTGGGTACATTAGGCTATTAGAGAGCTCAGCTGTAAAATCTACTTAAAAAATCTCAGGCATCCTTAAGTAGAAGAAAAATACTGTCTGTTTCTCCCCAAAATCATGGTCCACCCAGACTTCGAGAGGTTTACTTCAGGAAACCATGTGATAAGAAACACTATTGCTATGGACATTAGAAAAACTTTAATGTTGGTTTGCTTAGGTTTTTTTCTATTCCTTTGAGATTCCTACACTCTTCCTAAATTGAAATACAGCACATAACAGCTTGTAAACCTGAGTCCAAGTGGTCAGGGGATAAACCACTCAGCACTTATCATTGGCACTGATTAGGTCAGAGGCATTAATATTCACAGAATCACAGAAACACAGAATATGCAGAGTTAGAAGGGAACCTGCAGGTGACAAAAAGTTATAACAACAGTCTTCTGGTAAGGTTCTTTTTGCTATCCTGGCTGAAATGGAAGTGTGTTTTATGTTAACACAGGCATTCAAAGGTCAGAGTTAAACAGTTAGGAACACATTTATCAGAGGAATAAGCCCCGAATTTCAGTGCAAAGGGCAGCATTGGAAAGAGCACTGGGATCATCATCTATACATTGTCTGGTCTCTAGTGACTTTATTATGCACTGTATATCTTTTACAACCTGTCTAACAAACCGCTTCTCTGACACAGTTCCTGATTAGGACAGTAACTATTCCACTGACAAGGCTTTAATTAGGGCTAAAATTCATCCACTGAGACTGTATGTCTCTC
Organism: Platyrinchus mystaceus; assembly: GCA_035041135.1. Lineage (NCBI taxonomy): Eukaryota > Metazoa > Chordata > Aves > Passeriformes > Tyrannidae > Platyrinchus > Platyrinchus mystaceus. The sequence goes on along the minus strand of JAWWLV010000121.1, from coordinate 97,729,692 downwards.
TCGTGAGACAGCACCAAAAGAAATGCTCATGTTGTATTGTTATCCCCTCCTGCTCCACTCCCCCTTATTCTCACTTTCTTTCACCTAATGCATTATTTGCGGACTCTAAAACACCTATCATTACAAAGTCCTAATCTGGTATAGACTTAGATTGTCAGTGAAAAGAAAAATTGTAATTAACATTAACAATTGAAATTGTCAGGAGCAGATGTAAAACCCACAGCGGAAAAGTCTCCAACAGTGTTCATGCAGATATTTAACTGATGCAAGATGCTGAAACAGTATTGCATGTAATTGAATGCCATCTTCTGGCACATCATCTGTTTAACCATTGAAGCTGAAGGCGGAGTCAGCATTGCTTATACTGTCTTAAACGTCCCATTTTAAAATCCTGGGATTTGGTCCCTACTTTTTGCACTTGGAGTACACAAAGATTTCCCATGGAGCCTCAAAAGCAGTGCTACTTAAAACTTTCAACAACAATAATTCCACTATTTCCAAAACTGAAGTTAGAAAAATACAATGTTTAAACCCATTACATTGTGAAAATCATATCCTGATTAAACTACTCTTGTTACTTTTCTGACACCTGGATTTAGCAAATGGCAGGTGTGAGGTTTGTTGCTGTTCCAAGTGTCATCGTTTTTCTGCTCTGAGCACAGCCCCGCAAAACCCAATGGTAAAACCTGTGTCACCACCTCTTAGTGGCTATCACCAAAACAAGCCTTTTAATTTGCTGAAGTGACAAAGGGCTCTGCTAGGAAGTTGATGGCCTCTTGCAAAATTACAATTCACTCAAGGAATTCCATAATATCTGATCTTGGGCTTTTCTGCTTCAACAACGTAGAAATTTAACACAAGAAGGTGAGATTAAATAACAATATTAAAACTACACGATTGGAAGTCAAGAAGAACTGTGATTTCTTATGCAAGACAATATGAAAATCTGCATTAAGTCACCAATTGTAATTACATAATTATCATAATATGTCTTTTAGGACAACTGTCCCATTCCCTCAAGAGTACAGAGCAACCCCAAGGGACTGAGGGGAACCTGAATTATGTTCCTTACACCAGGGACTTAATGCCTTAAGGAAGTATTATGTAAAATGCAGCAGCATACTTTTCAGCAATCCTGAAAGAAGCAACAGATCTTAGAAGCAGACACTCTTGTTGGAAGGGGCATTGGAAAGTCGATGAATTCAAGTGTTTCCTCAAGGCAAGATCAGCACCAAATTCAGATCATGTTACCTAGAGCTTTGTTTAGTTGTGTTCTGGAGACTTCTGAGGGCAGAGGTCCTGGAGTTCCTTGGGTTGTCTGGTCCCTTGTGTAACCATCCTCAAGTGAATGTTTTTCTGTACGTACACTCAGAACCTCCCCTTATTTCAATTTATGATGACTGACACTTATTCTCCTGCTACACATTTCTAAATATTTGCTACCTTGATACTCTCTCCATTGGCACTGGGTAGCTCCTGTTGAACTCCAGTTTTTCAGTGACCTTCTTGAACTGGGAACCCAAACCAGTTCCTAGGTGTAGTCTAACAAGTGGCAAGTAAAGGTGGAGCAAGTCCTACCCTCAATCTGTTCACTGGCTGTGCCCACACTGACACAACCCAGCATGCTGCTGCCTTCATTCCTGACAGGATAACACCATTAGCATTTAAATTCTAGCTGAAGTGGATCTTGAGAACTAGGCCACAAGACTGAACTTTGTAATGATAAAAGAGGTCATCCCATACACAGGACGATGAGTGAGGAAAAAAAAGTTTTTTATTTTACATTCTTTTCTTTTTTTCTTTTGCAAAGGGTAGAAATTTTTTGTAATACATACCACTTGTCTCATTTTCCTATTTATATTTTAAACATTTTATTCCAGATTTGTATGTCTAAGATAAGGAAATGTCTGGTAATTAATTTTTTTCACTAGTATGAAAACATAAAAGATTTGAGTAAGAATCAAAAGTTATGTATTTTCCCTGGAAGCAAAGCTTTATTTTAGTGTTTGACTGTATGCCAATCTACTTGTCTTCAGCCTCTGCATATTTATAGGTAGAAGCAATTTTAAAAACTTAAAATAAACAGTAAGCATGTAAACAGACGCTTTCGAGTTCTTTTGGTCCAAATCTATAGTCCTTTATAAAGTCATCACAAAATTCCAAAAATATAACAAAGGCTACTTTAAACTGTTGTAACTATTTCTGGTTTTCACCTGTTCTATTCTAATTTTCTTCATTTTCCTTTCACTGAATTTTAAAAAGCTTATTTATTACTAAAGATATACTATGTGCAAACACTGCATCCATACTTGATATTTCAAAAAGCTCCTCTGACTATAACAAGGCTTGAAGATTTTCCTCAAAACTGTAGAAAGTCTATCAGACCATAGAATATGTTTAATGATTGTAATAGAATATAGATTCTTCTTTTTTAAGTTCATCATAAGCAATGGAACTCCTAAAGATATTTGAATCTTTTTGTAAATAATTATTACTTATCCGGCCTAATATACAACAGAACAAGTGATCATGGCAATTTTGTTACTATCACTTTTTACTGATTTATTTGATAAATAAATAGATATGAACTAATGGAGTTACATGATGTGATGTTTTCTTTCTTTCTTTATCTGCCTTTTTCTTTTAGTTCCCACTAGTCCTAAGCTTGTGAATCTGAACTTGGATTTGAGTCATTGCCACAGGATAACACAAAGGCCGAGGATTCAACAACATTTAAGGAGGCATTAGAGGTTTATACCAATAGAGTGCCCCATGTTGTAAAAATCCAAATGAAAAACATTAATATTTAAGAAAAATCCTACCAGAAATGTAAAGTTTTCTGATTTATTTTGTATTTATTAATTTATGATAAAATTATCCTATTTCTGTTTGACATTAAGATTTTTACCCACCTTAAAAATCCTCAATCAGCTACCATTGAATTCCACATAGCCACATATAACAAGACTGATTCAAAATCCTAGAAGCACAGAATCATAAAATTGTTTATGTAGGAAATTGATAGTCTCTAAATTAACACGTCTTATACATGCTTCCTCTAAGCAGGATCAGGGCAGACTGTACTTTTAATGAGCATGCTAGGGTTTTTTTTTTTAAGACCAAATTCTATTAGTGGCACAGAATATCTGGATGCCTGACAGAATGTATATATTGATTTCTGTCCATGCTTACTCTTTTTCAGTCCAATAAATTACCGACCAAAGTCAACCTATAAAGAAAGTATGTTTACAAAGGCATTTCATTCAGGGTTGGTTTTCAGGGGGTGAGGAAGCATTAGAATAATTGAGACTCTGGATCAACTCAGTAAAAGGGAAGTTCTTTGAAGACGTATGGGCACATGCACTCATGTCAGAGCTCTGTTTAAGAGTTATGATAATTTCAGAAAGGCATATAAAGTTAGGATTTTCCTCTCTACTCCCTTTTCTTTTGGGTCCTACTTAAGAATTACAGTGGTGGTCACAGTCACTGGGGATGCTCCCTTGTGAAGGAATGATGAATGCAAGGCCTTTTGAGGAAGATGTGTGCTAGTACTGTAAAATATAATGTTCTAACCCCTCTATCTGGCTAAACTCTTTAGCATCTTAGGTACATCTTGACAAAAGATGTGTCTTTTATCCAATGTTTTAATATACCTTCTTCAAACAATATCAGATATCCTATTTTTTTTAAAGTAGGCAATTTCAAGAGACTGTTTTCTCTTAGAAATACAAGTCTAAACAGTTAGTTGACCCATATGAAAACCACACCTCTCAGCTTCTTTTCAGTAACATATTCCTCCAGAGTTCATTTCAGATGAGGAAATAAGGCATTAAGATGTAAGCCTTAGCAGAAGAGAAGGACAATTTCAGCCTTCCTGGTTGTAGCACTCCATATAATCAGCAAGCAAGGAGTGTAACAGCATTCCAGGTACCCTATACTTAACCTGTTTGGCTGCAAATAAGCTTTCTGCTTACCTGGCATGTTCATCCTCACTGCCACAGAGGCAAAATAGCTTGTCTGCAAGAAATCTTCGACAGTAACAAAGGAGGATTTTTTATTGCTATCACCGTTAACAAATTCAATACTAGATTGAGGTAAAGTGACCCAAAAAGCCAGCTGGAAGCCAAAGTTTTAAGCAAAAACTCCACTGTCTTCTAAGCTCTCATTTTTGTGCTAGCTCCTTTGCATCAGTGCTGTTGCAAATGAGGTTTACAGTGCTTAGTCACTGATTAAATATAGTTTATATGTTTTTGTTTAGTTTGACTTTTTCTCTTCCTTTCTGGATACATTTACTGCAAATCAGTTTTTAACCTACAGTTTAACATACCAGAGCTTGCAAACTTCTATCCTACAGCCTGGACCTTCCACTCTGATATTCCTTAGCATATCATAACAAAGCAGAAAAATCTTTAGAAAGGAAGCTTTTTAAACCTCCAGGACATTCTCCTGAATTTGTGAATGGTTTCTGATAAGGGAAGATTACATTCCTATTAGAGCAATCTATTTTGAAGTTTACTGAGGGTGAGACTGTGACTCTCAGCATGGCCCTGAGAAAAGAACGAAGTACTACTGCAGTACATGGCAGCAGAAAGCATTGATTAGGTTATGTTCATGCTTTACAAAGTCTCCAAGATGGCAGTGTTTTGGGCAAAAAGAGCTATCAATCTACTAAATTCTTCTCCCTTCCACAGTACTGCCACATATTAAGTCTCAGAAGGATTATGTGCTTTCTCTCCTGAGTGAATATATCTTTAGATGCTCTCATCCTGCAGGCAAGCAATAGGGGAGCTCTCTCCCAACCTCCTCTTTTCTCTTTTCAGAGACCGCTGACCTGGTCTGGTTAAATTCAGTGTGTTTCTGTACCACCTGAGCACGAAAAGAACAGATTCACTGATCTTAACTCTTAAAGTCTAGGACAAGTTCTGCTGCGCAGAGCCTTTAGCCATCCCCATTTTATTATTGAGAAAGAATTTAAAGTGATATTTCCCACACAGGCTTCTAACAAAAATCAAGGGTGGTGCCAGAAAGAGTGATGAATTCATGGGAAAAAGTAAGAAGATGTGTATATTTGTTTCCTTCTATTTGCATACTGGATGAATTGCACTGTCACATAACTGACTTTTCTTCCTCTTCCTACAGTTCTCTTCAGTGACACAACGAGAGCAACTGCTGTGGATGCTCATCCCTTAAACAAAGTCTATGTATTATTCTGTTTGTGGAAAAAGCTTCCCAATACAACTTTCCATTTTCTGCCTTCTCACTGATACAATCCTTTCAAGTCACATTTCAGGTAATAACAACCTCTTTCACTAGCCTGGCTTCTGCTGTTATATTGTGACAGTCTAGTGAGCAAGAATCAAAGTTGCTAACTCTCAAGCACTGAGAACTATTCAATATATGTTAAAAAAACTATCCAAGAAGCTTCATCTGTGCAAAATAGAGGTTATTCCTTTAAAGTAAAGATCACACAGGTCTTGTAGAAAACGGACAAAGAGATAAAATATACAAAATTAAGGGATTTATCCTATACCACTTTGTAAAACAAACTATAAAATTCAGCCATTCAGTTCCTGATTAATGTAAATAATACATGTGCCTGACAATAATAAAAAGTTCCAAAGTTATAAACTCTCAAGTGGTCGTACCTCCAGAAAAAGGGGCTTTCAAGGCATCAAAATTACTATTAGCATAAATTTATTGGCATGAGAGCTAGCAAATAACTTGTTAATCAATCTCAAGGTCCTGACATAAACACTGAAGGAATTCTTAAAACAACAGCAACACGAGTGTGAAATCAGGGTCCTAATTCTGCGCTTAGTGGTACATTGTCTTAAAGTTCAGGCAATCTGTTTGCTTCCATTAATTTAGCACATATATATTCCCTGGTGTTCTCTCCGATAAAAACTGGTCAAACTCATCTTTTCCACTTGCATAGATGCAACACATGACTTTGATTCATCTCAGTCATAAATGTAGAAAGCAAACTGTAAAATTACTGGTTCAGGAACACTTCTAAAAAAGGGTTTAAAACAAAGTACTGTTTTACTGACATAGAAAATGCATCAGCCATCAACGTCACCTTTCCAGGAACTAGACCACCTCATCAGGATCATTGTGAAATAGATTTTTAGTCATCAGAATGAAGAATTTTAGTTGCTAATTAACACTCAACTGCAGCATCGTGGCCTGTAAATGCCTAGGATTTTCTATTTCCCTGCTGCAATAAACACACAGCTACCAAAATTCACTAGTGTCAATAAAATAATGATACAAAGAGCAAAACTTTTTCATTCTATACTAAAATTTAACACCCCCCCCAAGCATTCTATTATAAGACTGTAAAAAGAAGTAAACATATTTCAAGTATTGAAAGCATCTCGGTAGGCATGAAGAATGCAATCACACTTGACACATTTCTTCTGTGAACAATGAAGCATGCAGTCATAACCAAACTGCTATGTCTGCACCCTAACAAATACATTGACTTTTACTAAGGACCAGATTGCATCTTTGCCACATACCCTGCTTCAGAATGAGCAAGCTGAGAAGTGCTTTGATGGTTGCATATGTTGCTATCGTGCAGCCCCAACGAACAGCAGTTTCACAAGAATGAACTCTCGGTCTATTTAAATGTATGTGCTGCAGTGCAACCTCTTTCTTGTTCTGCATATGTCCTGTATTAGGCTTTATATCTCAACATGACTGTTAAACCTTGTTTTTTTTCACTGCAGATCTTCTTCTAAGGAAGCAAATGTACCTATGAGGGCAAGAGAAATTCCTATATCAAAAGGAAGCATCATTTTATTTCTGAGGCAGCACAAAGCTTCGACTTAATTTCTTGGCTTGCTCCTGTCAAGCAGAGATTAAAATAATGTCCTTTATTTTCAGTGAGGAACAAGGAGCAATGGCCAGAAAAGTAGATGTGGATAACAGTTGACATCACTGTTTCTGATCCACAAGCCATTGAACACTCACCAACAGAATGGTAGAAATAAGGCTTATAGTGCTCTCACATGGTGAAAAATATTGACAGCCATGAAATGCAAGGCTAAGAACAAACTATTCTCAGTTGTCACCATCTAAAATCCAAGGCACTGCAGCCCACTTAGCTAATAACTGTTAGAAACAGGGAAAACAAAACAAAACCAGTTAAAAAAGACTTCTCAATACTTTTTTGCATACTATTTTTTGTACCAAGTACTGTTAATGATTTTTTTGGGGTATGATACTTCCAAAATTCAGCAGTGCTGAGTGAAGAGTATCTTCAGAGAGTACATAAAGATAACGGTACTCAATAACTTTTTTGAAAATACCTACAGGTATTTTTGACATATATATAGTAACTGAAAATATTCATCTGCATTGTTGCTATTTTTCAATGTCATGGATTCACTCTCTTTAAAAGTATTTGGTCAACATTCTTAAAGCTTAATATTGGGGGGTTTAGGGTTTTTTGGAAAAGAGACAGTTCTCTACACAACACTAATGCCATTATATAAAAGTGTATCACTGCCCCACGACTGACCTTTCCCAAAGCAACAAATTCTGGGAAGACAGTTGAGGTTCAGCATGTTCCTCAGATCTGACTCCACTTGCCTTTACTGACCTTAAGGATAAATTGAAATACGTGAATCCAGGTTTATTTCAAATCCAATTTGCTCTGACAGTAGGCACATCCTCTCAGGAAGCTTCTGAGAACATGTTTTTTCCAGAAAACAGATATGTGGAAGCACCAGGGTGTATGTGTAAGACACAGAAAGGTGAGCTTGTGACAAATATCTGTAGTCCAGCTCAGGAACAAGATAAGGCTCTCTTTTGCTTTCTCTAAAATCAATGTTGGTTTCAAGAATGGTAATGGAATTATATCTTAAATACATGTATGATCATACTAAGAGTGTACATCTGGTAATCTGTGATTCTCTAAGACTTTAGGATATGATTTCAACAAATGTTTGTTTGTGTGAATTTGATATTTGCTTCTTTTAACCGTCTGCACTGGTAAACCTTAGATTTCATAACAGAGGCATAATAGATATATTTTTTCAAAATCTCAAACTAAATCCCAAATTTTTTTCTCCATCTGTTTATTACTAGTAAAGACTACCATTCTGTCATAATTCTCCAGGAGAGGAGAAATAATATTGCATCAGCAACTGGCACTGCTGGATTCAGGATTCTCAGTAAAAGTCTTTCAGTCTTTAGACAAATGTGATATAATTCATAGTGTTTAAAAATGTACAGGCCTAGATTTGGGTTAAGAGGTGCTATCTTCCTATACTTAAATGTCTAAGACAATTGTCAGACCTGCACACTATTTTGTTTATCTTGGCTTTCCCATTACATTTAATAATAACTAGCAATTTTTTTCTCTCTTTTCTTTTATTTTGGTATTTCATCACCTTAAATACTTATCACTGTCTTTTCTTTAATCTTGGTTACTGTTTTTCCAGTCACACATTATAAATTTTGGTTATTACTTCTGCTTCGCTTTTAATAGGAAGGTACAGGACTGCCAATATTAATTTCCTCTTTCAATAATTCTAGTACTTGTCTCATTCATAGTGTAATTATTTTCTGCAAGACTTACAAAAGCTGCTACTATTTTGAGGTAACAGTAAATCAGTTTCTGCACATTTTTGGTTTGGGAAGAGGGTAAGCATGACAAGCATCACCTAAAGCTAGTTTTTAGTAACACAGATGCAAATATAAGCATGTGAAACCCAATGTTGCAAATTGAAAAATTCAGAAAAGCTGAGCAACCCTTCTAAGACAGCATTACAGACAAAACTTGAATTGGGGAGTTGCCTGTTCCCAGTCCCATGGATGGTCTATTGAGAGATATTGCCTACAGCAAATGAATGTTGTTTCTCTATACTGACTAAAGTAACCTGAGCATGAACATGCAGGAGTAAGCAGATCCTAGCGCTCCCCATATTGTAAGGAAACCAAAGTGAAATATTGAAAACTAAAAAGTAGGTCAGACTTAATAAATGCATTTTAAAGTAATCTACACTTCAAATCCTGATATGAAATGGATGAAATCTGTGCTCTGTTCAGTAACTAGAGATTCACCCTAGTGCTTTTATTATGCTAAAATTCTTGTGCTCGCAGAAATGGCTTATGCATATTTGCATCAAAAAAGGAAATTAAAGAAGCTGCAAAATTAAACTCCCAATTATAAATAAGAAAACTGCATAGCAAAGGTTGGAGCAGGGCCAGATGTAGTAAGAACAGTTATTTTTGCCTAGAGATATATAGACAAATCATGACTTTGCCTAGGAATACTGGAAATGTCCAACCTACTTCTTATTGGCCTTCCTTCCTCAACTGCAAATAAAAAACCGATTTCTTATTATGTGCAGAACAATATCTTTCATTTAGTATTAACAGACTATTTTTATGGGCAGTATTTTATGACTGAAATATGATGTATAATCAGCTGCTCCACAGATCTTGCGTTTTGCTGGAAAGGACTATTAATTGTAGCAGTTCTTGGTGCTGAATCTGCCTCTGGATGTTGACACTGGAGCTGCTCCACCTTTACTTCTTATGCCAGATATGAAGCCAAAACATCCTGCTGTTAATGCCAGATACAAAAGAAGCAAAGGCGGTAGAAGGATAGCAACACACTCTTACTTGGAAAAGCAAAGGTTTTGAAACATGATTGTGCTCCACATGGCAAAAATATTATCTGATGAGTCTCCACTGTTCTTTCACTTGCCCATATTTACAAAGTCAATGCTCAAGGTATTTTTATGCTTACAAACAAGTTCTCAGCTCATTCACTGGACCTCACAGGTAGTTCATGTGGGTGTTCTACATAACACTTAATCCCTTGCTTTTATAAGCAAACAGACATTGCTTTTAAAGTTGCTTATAAGCTGTAAAACCAGTGGTGTCATTAGGGAAATTCACAGTAGCATAAACTGGGGGAAAAAATGGTCTTGTTGTCTGCTTGTTATTGACAGCACATCAGAAGCTTGTGCTGCTTCCACAGGCACAGGAGGGCTGATACGCCCTGTATGAATTGTTATGCATGCAGGTAGCTTGGAGACCAAACCAAGGCTAAGGTATTAAGAAAAAGTTTATTCCAAAGCCAACCCCCCTAAAATACACTACAAAAATCGCAGCAGGTGGAAAGAGTGTAGTGCAGCCTATGCCCTGGGTGCTTTTACATGAACACCTTTTGCATGCACATAGCTTCAAAGTTGTGGTTTCCCAGCAAGGGCCTCACTGCATGTCTGTGATGAGGTGTTATCTATGCCCAGAAATTCTACTCAGGACAGGCAGGGAATAAATATCATAAATCAAATTTCCCCATCCTGATCTCTTCTCTGGCCTTTCCAGCAGTGGAGATCTCTTGAGCAAGGACAATTCTAATGAGCAACTCTCTTCTCCTCACAAAATCTTCTGTTCTCAGCACCCTTCCTCACCACACTCCCTAACAAGTAGAAGAGATCCCTCAGACATCATACTCACCAAGGCATGCACTGTGTTCTCAACTTTGACTGAGCTCCTTTCTTATTTTCCTTATTGCTTTCACCTTTTTACTGATACACGTCTCTACACATATGACTACACAAACACACACATATAGAAAAGCAAACTTGGTTGTAACAAGATCTATAAGAATAAAGGAATCCCATTTTTTGCACACTTAAATTGTTAGACTGTCTCCTCATAGGTTTTTTTGACTATTTACATTCTTTGGCATATATGGTGAGCTAAGCATGACCCAAGGACTGTGCTTAACAGAGATATGCAGATGAGTCAGGTAAAATAAGATGGACTATGGTAATAAGTCAATTATTATTGTGGCCGGAGAATAAGTCCAAGGATCATTTGGTTCACTAAACACAAGTTGTATTTGTGCCTTAAAAGGAGCCCAACCAGTGTGAACTTTGGGGAGAAGACTCTTAAGCGAGTGTTTTTTATCTTTACAGATGCTATGAGTGTGAACATTCTTCCTGTTTCACCACTCCTTTGCTGGATCTCTAGTCAAGTCTCTACTCAGGTCACCTAAACTTTCAACACTATTGAAAACTGTTCAAACAGGCATCTATCCCTCAAAGCAATGGATACATGCAGCTCTAAGGACTTAGATTTTTCATATTTACAGTATTATTCCACAAAATTAATAGAGTATGGAGGGACATTGTATACATATAATCAATACAAAGATCATTAACAGCCCATATATTTTCATTGACTTTAAGGGTATTGCAGGAGCCCTCCAGTAAGATTCAGTCCCTCGAGGGATAGTTTTACAGAGTTCTTTATAACTTACACATAAATTTAGATTTCCCAAACCCTGATAAGATGATGCCCAGGTTTTCTCAACAGGGAAATAAGCAATCCTATGTTTAGGGTTTCCAAAATATTTCTCATGTTTTATAAATATCAGTTTGAGAATTATTTGTATATCCATCCTTTTATATACAGACATTGAAATAGATCAGACATTACAGCAGCTATACCCAAGAGCAAGTGGGTAAAATATTTCTCATGTTAAGAAAGCTTGAAGTGACAACAATTTGAAATATTTGGTCAGTGTTAAGTCTTCATAGTTCCATCAAGACTATTTTGACTAAAACCTTTGATAGAATTTAAGACCATAGATTACTGAAAATATTTGAGAGGGGAGCATGTCACAGATACAATTTTTACAAAGAAGCTAGTGCTGAGGTGAAGATTTTTTTGCTTTGTTCCCTTTTGTTCTGTGTGAAAGGGTGGAGGTACTGCGAGCAGATCAAATGACCTGCTGTGGATTTTATACCAGACCAACATGCACAGAAAGCATAACATTCTCTGAGCGTAGTCCTGAGCAGACCTTCCCCTTTTTTGCTGTTGCCCTGACATAGTAGAATGTCCTTGCTGCAGAAAGCCCAGCGGGGGCCAAGGGCAGAGTCAGCTCTGACACTGCAGGTCGCTGCAGGATGAAGTGTCGTGCCGAGCTCAGAGACCACGACTGTCACTCAAGGAATCATTAGCAATGAAAGAGAGGCAGTGAAGCTTGTTGTGTTGTCATCACACTGTAAGAAGGTTGGCTGCAGCCCAAATTAGCTTGCTTAGGGAGTGTGAATCAAAATGACATGCAATCTGAATGTTAATGAAAATTTTCTCGTGCTTTAGATTTCATCTTCCATCCAGAAAGCTGTCATCTGGAAGACATCATCTCTCTGCCTTCCTCTTGCTCTCTTCTTAGGATATGTATTTGCAAATATATATGAAATGAGGAACTATTTATTTCTCTTAAAACCTGTGCTGCTTAGATCTCAGTTTCCAGAGCACTGTATTGTTTCCAGTAATGGCCCTGTGCTGTAGCAAGTGAAAGAGGAAAGCAATACAGAAAATGCCCTGCTTTTCAGGCAAGATAATTGCATGGGTTTCATAAGCAAATAAATGTCATAGCTTTAAGTGTTGTTGCACAGTAGTGCAGCTGTACTGTCACAGAGAAGGCTCTCATTTATGTTACCAGAGGATTGAATTGTTTAGATGTTATTTGTGATATTCACCCACGTTAGACTGCATCAGTGAAAATCACATGTTATTCCACTCAGGACAATAGAGTTACCCCAATGTGAAACCAGGCTACAGAGATGGAAATTAAAGGGAAACCTTTAATGTGTACAGTCATCCATTTCCTGACTAATGTGCAGTCATATGCCTCACCACTTGGCAAAGAGCATAGTTAATTTTAATTTGTACCATTTTTCTAACAGCTATTAGAGACCTCTGGGCCTACTGAATTCAGAGGTCCTCTTCACTCCCTCATGCACTTAAAAGGCAGCTGCAAAATTGAATCTCCTGTCACATGGTGTCCGCTACATGCTCGTGTTCCTCACATTACACTTCAAGGAAATTCCTGTATGTTGTAAAGTAAGATATATGTAATCAATAAGTTTACAAAAATCTCTTATCAAAGTCAAACAAAAAAACCCAAACCAATTAGTTTGAGAGATTCAAGATCATAAAATGGTAAGCACTACTGCTCTAACTTATAACTGAGTCAGTAAACTATCCAAATGCCCTTTTAAATCAACAAACAACAGATTCTGGCTTCAAAGAGAATATGAATGCCTGAACTTAGCAAATTCAACAATCACTTCAACACAGAAATGTGAACACAGTGCTATCACTGAGAGACAATTCAACATTTGTAAAAGAATTAGAAAAAATATGTTTTATAAACACCCTAATAGTCCAAAAGGATTCAGATTTTAATAAATACTAACACTTAAAGAACTCTTGGTGGACTTTTAAGACTCTGTATTTGGGCTTTTTTCGAGTTACATATTTACCCTTTCAACAAAGTTGGTTGGAGAAATATTTTTTTTCTGCATTTGAAACAGTAGCACACTCAAGAACGAATGTAAGACAGACTGAAGTAAATCAGGACTATTCCAGTTTGGAAAGGATGTCTGTATCTGCTTAAAGTTGAGTTTCTGATTCAATACTATGCTTAGTCAGTGTGTACACTTATATTCTCAAATATTGAACCAAGAGCTTGGACTGAGATACAAAAGACTGAGTTAGGTTGCTAAATAAAATTTCAAATGTGTTTGGTCAAAAATGTAAAACTGTAATGTCCTGAGACAACAACATTTTCATAGGCAAATCAGGTCATTTGGGCTGCCAGACATGCACAGCTGTCCATCTTCTCCATTTTTTACAGGGGATACATCAGACATTCTATGAGCAAAATCAACATTACAGAAACAAGGATTGAGTGAAGAGAAAGAGGCATCACATGGACATCAGCTAATTAACTAAGTTTACAAATCTTTGGCCACAGAGTACAATTCTGGAGAATAAAATTTCACTGCTGTGCATTAAATTTTTTTTTTTTTTTTTTTTTACTTAGCAATAAAACTAGTTTAACCACTTTCCTCACTCCATTATGACATCTGCTCCTCTCAGTGCACCTATCTGTAGGAATGGACAATGACCTAAATAAAACACAAACACTTTGGGGAGCTCTTTTGTAGGCCACATCATTCACTGAGGCTGTCTCCAGGACAATGTACTAATAGCTCCACCAGCACAATAAAAAGTAGCAGTAAACTTTGTTACAACTGTGAGAAAATAGACATTTGTGGGACAATCAGTTTATAAAATATATGTTCTTGATGTCATCTAAGCAAGAGAGAGTACTGTTAAGTGAAACAGACTAGTACAACAGTTCTTTCTACTGAGCAAAAATTCATATTACTTCAACTGTGTTCTCCTGTCCTTCCTTTGAAATGTATTATTAGGAGGAAAACACCTTTAGTGTCTATGCTGAAAATGTATTTCTTGATAAGTTAGCATTTATTTGCTTAAGGTCTCTTTTATCAGCAGTTTTGCAAAATCCTATCAGTGGCTCCAGTTCTAAATGCAGAACACTTAACATTCTTTTTTTCAGGACAAAGTATTTTCTTGTAGCTTTATACCTCACAATTTACTTATTTTTACTGTTAAAATATGGTCACTATTATTTGGACCCTATTACCAAGGCCACATCACTAGCTAATCTGCACCTCTGTTACCTCTTGTGTGGGGGAAGGGGAGGAGCTGTTTCTTTATAGCTAAGGGCAAACGCTGTTAAAAGCTCCATGTAGGGTTTAGGCTTTTTTTTTGTAGTTTTTGTACAATGTCTAGATATAATGATAGGAAGCCTGGATGTGATGATCAGATAAATTTGAAAGTGACAAATTAAGAAGCAACAGATAACGAACTGTGACTTGGGCTTGCTTCCAGTCACTTGCATCTAATTACAGCCACTTTCCTGATGTGAAAGGTAGTCTTATAATTTACATGCTTAGAAGCCGGAAGGAATTGTAACGTAAAAGAGATTGGTTACTTAATTTCCATCCTTCTATATCTCCTCAGCATGCCATCTAGACTAACCAAGAATCCTTAACACGTGGGTAGAGATGGAGTGAGACTTAAAGAAGTGAAGAAAATCTAATTTATATCACTTTAAAAGCTGTTTCTAATGCAAGATCACTGTATTTAATAGATGTATAAAGACTGTGTACAGAAAATGCTACTGTAAAGTTAAATAATTTGCGATGAATGTTGGCAACTTGAATAATTTCTAAGTTAAGGAGCACCAGGGTTGTTCTTCACATAGGCAACCTGTTTGCTCACTTGTACAGCTATACTGAGCAGAGAAGAGTGCGGAAAAGATGGTATATTACCACACAGAGAAATTTAATGTATCCAAGTTGTAAAAAAGCTAGAAACGCATCCTAGTCTTCATATGCTTGACTATGGAATGTGAGGAAACAATGCATTTTTGTGATTATACATGAATTTCCCCTTTTTTAAGTGCTGACAGAAACCTTCACTGTGTTAAACTTCATCCCATCCCTGTCATTGTTAGTACTCTTCTATCCTGAACTTCCAGCACTGCAGGACAGCTATGACAGAATCTCATTCTAGTACACTGCCACCCAAAGTAGGTTGCTATTTAAGTGAGAGCCCAACATGACTAGCTCTCTAGCCTCTTCTGCTCTTGCTCTGTACAGTTAAGGCTATTTCTATTGCCATACAGAGCTGAAGAGTCATTACCCAGGCCAGGGATGTCCATGGATCTCCAAAGCAGGAGATAAAACAAAGAATAAAAGTAGTAGTTAACTCTGCCTCTGTTTTCTCACCTCTGAAAGAATTTCAGCCCTTTATGTTGCCTTAACCAGTAAAGCAGAATGAGCCTTTATGGCAAAGTTTAATGGAGAGAAGTAATTTGCAGTGCATGGAATAATCCAAATGATTCCTACGCCATTTGGTACTTTCTGAAGCTTCATTTGTACCAGATATTAAATGGGTCAGATACTATTCGAATGCCCTGTCACAAAATAGCTTCCACCTCCACAGCTAAGCTATCTTCTCCTCACTTCCTTTTGAGAAGAAACCTTAGTGTGTACTCTCCCCAAAAACCATGTCTAAGCTTGGTCTGTGAGGATGATGATTGTCACAAGGCAGAACCTTGAGAGGAAATATGCCCGGACAACCTCAAACAAAGGTCAATCTTACTGCTCATTGGTTTGTTTTATTATTACTTAGTACAGATTTAGTAAAAATGTGATTGGGAAGGAAGCAGAGATGCCTGCTCTTCTTCCTTGTGCAGTCTCTGAATAAATCCTGGGAACTTTTAATAGCCTGCTATTGCTGTTCCCACTGTTGTTGTGGCAGTAGTATGACCGCAGCCTTTGGATGTTCCTATATTTAGCCATTATTACTGCCATTGCCAAAGCATGCTGAGGAGTGCAAACTAAAGTAATGATGATATAAAACTCAGCAGCAACTTGCTAGAGATTCATGGCATTAAAAATTCACCCCTTTACTTATTATGCTTAAGGGGATCTTTTTTGGCAGCAAAACCCTGCACCTATAAGACCATAAATGAAAAGGTAGCAAGAATCATTTATGAAGGAGAACAATAGGGAACTTCAAAAACTTCTATTTGTGGAATTTACATCCCTCTTTGCCAGGTAATAGACAGATCCTCCATGTGTAACAGCTGTCAAAGCATCTTAAAATTACAGAGCAATGCAGTAGTTCCATGAATAAATATCAACATGGTAGGAAGCACTGTGCTGCTGTAAAAGTATTTCAGAAAAAGTGTCTAATATGTGCATCTGGTCACATGTTTTGCTTTTGGTTTACTCCTTGAGCAAGTCAATACACAGAAGTACTGATATTTTAACTTATGTACACTCTTTGCAAATTCACCACACCTGAAAATCATGTATCTTGTAGAAATCATTGCTGCAATCTCAAACCCACACTCATCACACACAATCATTACAAATATGCCTATACAGCATTATTTCACAGTCTATGCAGAGATAACACATGACGGAATAGGGTCACATTCTTCATGACCTCACATTGTGCCACCTCACGTTTCAGTGCATGAACTGCGGAGGAAGCTTAAGGCCACTTTATGTTGGAAGGATATGACTCAGTTGCCCATAATTACCAGGTTTTATGTCATTGCTGAGACTGTCTTGTCTGCAGAAACTGCTGATGCAGACTAATACAGCACAGGCAAATTTTACATTTGCAGGAAAAACCCCAGGGTGGAGTTGAGCCTCTGTTTTGCCTGCTATTTCTGCATGCACAGATACCAGTGCTAACACTTGGAGCTGAGCAGGCATATTCAGAAACAAGATGAAGTCCAAAACATGATTTGTTTAGAAGTAGTTATACAAAATGTCCCAAAACTCACTAAAAGCTTACTGAGACACCCTGACAGTTTTAAATCTACTTTTTGCAAAGGCTTAAAAAAGTACTAAGGGTTCCCTGGAAGAGTTTCAAAATCCAAACCAATTGAACGTGCTGTCTTAACTGCTTCCTTCTGAAAACACAGTGTCTTGAGGCAGTTGTAAGTTTTAATAATATCTCCAATCTCACTTGAAAGGAGCACCTTTTATTTATACCTTCTTGATATAATATTATGAAAGTAATCAGATCTGCTATCAAACTTTATATCCATTTAAATCAAACTTTGATGGTTAAAATTTAGCTACTTTTTTAATCTATTTAAAAAAAAAAAAGAAGAAAGATAAAAATATTGGGTCTAGCCTTCCCAAATGATACATCTAATTAAATCTCAAGTGTGTAGCTCACAAACTATGAAAGATAGCTTCCACTCAAAGCTGCAAGAGTATTTAATGTTATAACTGTTCATTCAGCATAATTTATGCTATGCAGTTTCTCTCTAGTTTTAATTTCCTTGATAAACATCTTACTTGGTATGAATAGCCTATCCTTTTCTCAAAATATTGAAAATAAATTATTAAAAACATCTCAGCTTTTATTTTCCAAAGCTAATTTGGAGCAGCAAAATATAGTTAATTATATCAGACAATACAAGTACCACTTTGTATGTCTCTTTGACATTTAGGATAAAAAAAACTTCACAACTGGATGTTTTGAGGGCCAAAATACACACACATCACCTCTACCAACTTATTATCGATTATTTACAAAAAAATGCATAACGTTTCTTGCAACTTTTTAAACTTCTAAATGGCTATATTGTTAGAGATTGCCTTCTTCCTTCTTTATTTACTTCCAAATGTGCTCTGGCCTCCATGGTCATTTTTCAGCCTTGTATATATAGCAGTGTCATGCGATGTCTTCAAATGTCTTTTCTCTGGATGTTTAAGAAAAGAGATCTTCTGAATGCTAGAGTAAAAGAGGTATTTGAAGATACTATCAGAACTGGGAGCCATTCAACAATTAACATTTAATTATTTGAATGCTTTAAAAGAAAGCTATAAAGTTGCTGAATACATTTCCCAAAGCCTGTTGGTCACTTATGTTGGATTACACTACATTCTACCTTAAAGGTCAGGAAAAAGAGCTGAAAGTCAATGAGCCTTTACATCCTCCCACAGTGATGAAAGGTCCTGTAAGGCAGTGGCCACTGTCAAAGAAGCACTTGAAATTCTGCAGGGCATCACAGGGGAAGGATGGCCAAGAAGCAGGATGAGTCTGGGAGAAGGAAGTCTTACATTGCTTGAACAGAGACACAAGAAAAACTCACAGGAGCCAAATTAGCATCCCTACTTACATTCATCCTCATCACCAGGCATAAGTGTCACAGATCTTTTTCTTAGTTCAACAGGTAAGTATGCCGAAGTAACCAAATATTTGAACTGTTATGTCTGCTAAATTTTTCTAATTGCCGTGTTCCTCTCCTGTACTCTTATTATGCAACCTATCTCCTTATTAGAGGAGGTCAAGGTATGTTTTTGTTGCCTTTGCAAAATTTCAAGTCAAATATAGCTAAAAGAGCTTTTAAGTTTTTTCTTGTGGGGTTTTTGTTTGTTTGTTTGTTTTAATCTTGATGTTTCCAAAATCCAAAGGGAAATATCACGGATAATTGTGGGTGGGTCTTTTGTTGTTTTGTTGGGTTTTTGTTTAGGTTTTTTTTAATCTTGTATTTTCTACTGGAAATTTCCATTTGAATAAAAAGGTGGTTCAAAAATACAAAAAAAATCAAAACTTTTTTTTGCCAGTTATTCTTCTTGGACCTCAGTTTTGAAACCACTCAGGTTAACGATGAGCATGTTAGTAGCCTCACTAAAATCCAGCACACGTCTGTCCAAATGCAAATTTAATTCACTGCCTCTGAAATCCAAACTAAACAAGTAAACAATAAAAAATGATCATGCCTTGTAAACTAGAGTCATAAAGCATAACAACTAGAACAGTTAACAGAGGAGAAAGGGAGAGAATTGTTCTAAGAATCTATTCTCCTTGACAAGTGGTATTTATTTAAACAGTCTTCTTGCTTCATTCTCCTGATTATTACACAAATATTTTACGCTTTGGTCGTTTTACAAGTGCGTTAGCTCTTAGGAGAAGTGTAGTACTTTTATGAGTGCTCTATGAGACTGTTATACAAAAACCCACCTGGGAGGTTTAAATTCTATGTCTTCAGCTCTGCTAATTATTCTCTAAGGGATTAATTAGAGCAACTTTCTTAGCTTTCCAACAAGTTTATAGTCACACTTACACTGATTTAAGAAAGAGCTTGCACTATGATCACAGAAAAATTGTGTTTATTTCTTTAATATATAAACCTGCTGATAAGGGTTCACAGTAGTTACGGTTAAAACAAACGTACCTGCCAACATAAGAGTTTTAAAAGAACATGTTAATATTTCTACTTGTTTTTGTCTTCTGCATTCTCTGGACAAAGACAATTATTTTAAAATAATAATTCATTTGAAGCATGATAGGAATTTAAAGAGGGGAATATAATATTAACCAAGAAAAAAAGATGCTAACATTCAGATAACGACAGCAAAACTGTCTGTTGGAAATGGTCCCTGTCTGGGCTAAGTCCTACCCTGGGCCCAGCTTTAATCTGGGGCTGTGCTTGTCAGCCTGAGCCAGAATCAAGCTTTAGACCCTTCAAACAATCAAAAAGCAAAAATTCCTGAGTTAAATTTTACTAATATCTATGCAGACTCTGTGAAACACCCTCCAGTCACTGGCCAATCTGCTCTCTTTATGGTGGTTAAGAATTGCTCTTTCCAAGATGGTAAACTAACTACTTTTAAGAGTATTCAAAAGTGAATTTCCAGTCTTGGGTCCTCTCTTATTTTCTGTTGCTTACTACAGAGATGGTAGTCAATGTTTGTCATGAGTGAATCCTCTGCCAAACCAAGGATATCAAGGCAGCAACTGACAACCTATCTGTTGCAGCTTTGTTGAGGGAAGTTCTCACTGTTCCTGGACTTCCTTGTGGTCATGGCATCTGGCACTGTGATAGCAGTCCACTGACCTTGAAGAGTGAATCAGTTCTTTGCTTGCCAAAAAAGTGTGGCAACAAAGTACAATTTAATAGTGAACTAAAATTAGGTTGATTCTAAAAAGATGTCAGCTAAAAAAAGCTAACTTCAATATTCCAAACAGGCAGAAGCCAATGGTAACAGAAATTTTCTTTATGTTTATCTATATTATAATTTATCTTCAGGATTTTCTGTGTTTTCATTAGAAAAGTCTGGTAGGCCCTTAACCTTAACAACTGTCCGTTGGAACTACTGATGCACCTGGATGGACCACAGCTGTCGTAAAGGCACCCGTTATGAAACTCACCAGTCACTGAGGATCTCACTGAGTGTATAAGCATCCTTGGGGTACTTCTAAAACCTTTAATCTTGATGCAGTCTGAATCTAGCCTTCTTTTTTTTTTTTTTTTTTTTAATAAGGAAAATATAGCTGGGAGGTACTGATGTGAAGTGAGACACCAAGCTTCAAGGCATTCCAGTTATATACACTCCACCTATAGAGCAAGGTCAGGTTTATCTTGCAGACTGTTCAGAGTTAGTTTACATATTTCCAGTCTTTCTGGTGAGTTAGAGGCCAACTTCTCTATGAAGACTTTTCTTCATTGAACAGTTTTATTTATCTAAAACTTTAACTCTTATGTATATTTTTTTTTCCTGGGAAGTCTCAGGAGTCTGGTAGTTACGGCTCCAGCAGCTTTATAGAGGAACTCATGCATTACAGGAAAGTCTCCCTCTGGTGATTCAAGCACAGTTTGACCTTATTGTATTGATAGCTTCTAAAATGGGAGGCAAAACTTGTGTAGATAAGAGCCTTATTCTGTGGAAAGATATATTCTGTGAAAATTTTCAATATTCTTTAAGAGTGCCAAAATGCTTATTCCCCTATGAAAAAACAAACAAACAACCCCCAAAACAAACAAACAAACAAAGGAACCACAGAAACTTTAAATTATTTCTTCAGAGTTAGACAAAACACCAGCAATCAAATGTGAAGAGTGTGCAACAAGCAATTGCCCAGCCTAGAAAGGCAAGCAAAGCACGTCTTTAGGTTGTGGGGATCTATTTCAATGAAAGAGATTAAAATCCTTTACCATTTATCATATATTTGAATTATGTAGTAAATAGCTACCCACTGGCAAAGACATGAAATCTTCTGCAAAGATTAATTTCCTGATTTACTATAGTACACCCACAAACTATTACAAGGAACTATGCCACTGCATGCAAGCGATGCCACAAATGTCAATTTTACACTTGGCAAATTTGGAAACCCTAAGGATGATGTACTTTTTGCTTTGCTGTATAAGAGCTTCCACCCATTGGCAATAAGAGTCATGGTGTTTAAATTTAATTTTCTTTAATGTAATTGCTTTTTGCCTGCTATGTTTAAGGCAATTTGAATCAATATCACATGCAAGTCATTAAGAGTGCATAGCTGTAACCATTTCAAGCACTGAATCCTCTGAAAAAAAATAATTTGGACTGAATTTTCTATTTTCTCTCACTGGCAGTTTATAACAGTATTCACTTTTATTTGATTTGATTTTTTAAGAACAAATGATAATATGTTTAACAACATTTATTTAAAAATGTTTCCTCATCTTGTACTAAACCCTGAATGAAAAAAAATTCTTGACTGAAAGAACAAATTTTGCTCTCTTGTCCTTCTATTATAAGATAAAAGGCAATGGTTTAATCAGGTCTTTCAAGAATCATACTTTGCATTTAGCTCAAGGATCTACTCACATGGTGTCCTAGAATATGGCACATTCTTTATGCAACATTTGTGGCTGCATTTCTACTGCTTCTGGACATCTCATAGGAATATCAGTGGTGTCCAGTGAATGCCATCTCTGAAATGGAAACACTATGGCACCAATCAGCCACCTAGGAGGTCATGTACCTTCTAAGAGGGCCCTAGGCGAAGGCTCAGGCTTTGACCTGTTTTGTTCCACAGACTGGTGTAATTGCAGTGGAGAAGGTGAAAGGTGTCCTCTCACTGGATTCAATCTATTAATCAGCAGTTCACAGTGGATCCATGTTCCTGCCCCACCTTTCCCAAGAGTACAGTGTTGCACTCGCCCTTCAAAGGCAGTCTTCTCTCACAATACAGGTACTTCGAAATTGGCAGAAGACTCACCAAAAACTGGCATATGAATGTCTCCCTCAAAAGAGAAATTGTGTACAAAATGCAGATCCCCATGGTGTGCTGCCCCACAATACTGGGAATTCCATATGTACCAAGGGAAATAGGTCAAGATGTGACTTGACATTTTATAAAGTGGGAAGATGACATTTCCCCTGGTATTAGAGACTTGCATATTTTCCTCAAAGGAAGGGGTGCTCTACATTATTCTGCTGCAGTGAAGGATTTTAGTTTGGTTCGAAAAATAAATTTTCAAAGAACATTTTGCATCAATACAAACCACTTCAAAAAATGGTTTGTCTAAGGTCTTTTACATGCTGGCTTTTTCTATGACAGTTCAAATTAATTAATAACTGGGTTAAGGGATAAAAAATCTGTCATGAACCTTTGACAGATATAGTTAAAATTAGCAATACATTTTTTATTAAGTAGCCCTTAATTATATGATTTTATAATCCCAATCTTCAAACTTAATATTTTATGAATCTTCCATAATGTATTGTTTAGTCAGGGACCACAAACACAGACAAATAAAATCCCTGAGTATGCAAGATTTTGTGAAAAGGTGTTGTAAATACCGAGTTGCACTGGAAAAGTCTTTAAATTGGCATATCTATTTTACTGCTGGGAAGCAATAAAATTGTTGCATACTTTCTGGTATCTAATCTCTTAATCAATATGAATTCCCAGTAACAAGCAATGAATTCCAGCCTAATTGAAACAATTAGCATAACACTGTTGTCAAGAAAATACACTATTATAAATCAAGACATATTAAGTATTAATTTCTTAATCTGATTTGAAGTATGATGGCACACAGCCTCTCCATGATACTTACTGTTGATAATACAAATGTTGGCTGTAAGCCTGCAAAGCGATCAGTGTGAGTTTATATTGGCACGTAGGGTCTGAACATTTATATTACTTTGTAGAATGTAGTGTACAGGGAAAATGGAAATGAAGAAATACTACAGAGCTTGTTTATGGCTGGCTTTCCCAATCTGGGAATCTTTTCTGCAGAACTCAAGATCACCTTTGTACAGCTTGGGAAACAAGGCTCAGATGCATGCAGAAATAACCTTGAAATTCCTCATTACTAGACAATAATAATAATTCTCAATTTAGTAACTTAATTGTTGTATTCTTAACAATAATTATTAACAACATAATTCTTAAATTATGAAGCTGGAGCTTTTAAACTAGATGACTTCAACAGTTTATTCCATTCATTCTTGGATTGTGTGTTTGGATGAAATTATTCCTATAAAGTGAAAGATAATAAAACATAATAAGCCGTATTAAAATACAACTCCCTCTGAAAAACACATTGTCTCTAAAAACCTAATATAAAATAATAAAGATAATAAGAAAGGGAGATATTCTTAGTACTGTTTTAGAGATAGGAAAACTAAGAAATAATTTCAGTAAGATGCCTCTCAGACTAATGCAGATGTCATCTAAATTTCTTCATAGTAAAATGAAAGATATAGTCACTTACCTCATATGTATTGTTCATCTCACCTAGAGGTAAACATCAATATCAATCAATAAAGTTGTACTATAAAAGTGATTGTTAAGGGCAATATAATATTGTTATCTCACACCTAGCTCTCTGGTGTCCATGACTAAAACTTTACCAACGAAGGAAACTAAACAACACTTTTTTTCATCTAGTTTTTACCATCCAAAAAATAGATATCTAGTCTTATCTAATTTTCATTGTTCTTACTATGGTTAATTGAAAAGACAAGCACATTCAGAAGGGTCCTTGTTGTATTTGTCTTTGAATGAAATTACTTTCAGGAGCTTGAATAATGTGTTTATGTTGTATGTATCTTAAATTAGAGTAGAGAAGCTCATACTCTCAGGCTTACTCAAACCTGTGAAGAAAAACTACAGCAAATTAGGAAATCAAGCAAAGTGTCAAATCCCAGGTGACTGTTTCAGGCAAAACAACATTTTTCTTTTCTGACATGTCTTTTATTTGCTGCCTGATAAAACAGTAGTGAAATACTTTTAAAGGGCCTACCTTGTATTAGGAAGACCTTAAAAAAATCTTGATACATAAAGACCTATGTGCACACATGAAGGTTATTTTTGGAACATATGAAATATAGTCAGCTCTTGAATGATATTTTATATCATATAGTAAAGAACAGAATATTATTACAGAGAATGGCAAGTATCATTCTCCAAGAATGTTTTCATAAACTGGCATATACCTCAAAAGAAATTATATGAAGACCTATATTCTGTCCCTTGTGTAAACACACAACTTACATTTTGTTTTATTTAACAGTCTTACTGGCTATTTTAGGAACCATTTATCTAAAAAAGTGGTAGGAGTAGATGAGACAATTTTAAAGAAAATTGGAGTAGAATAGAATAGAATAGAATATTTCAGTTGGAAGGAAACTACAACAATTTTCAGTCCAACTGCCCGACCACTTCAGGACTGATCAACAGATGAATATGTTGTTAAGGATATTGTCCAAATACCTCTTGAACTCTCACAAGTTTAGGGTATCAATCACCTCTCTTGGAAGCCTGTTCCAGTGTTTGACAACCCTTGCTGTAAAGAAATGTATAATAATGTGTGTCCAGTTTAAACCTCACTGGTGCAGCTTTGAAACAATCCCACGTATCCTGTCACAGGATGCCTCCCTCTCCCCTTGCCCTCCTCAGGATGATGCAGAGAGCAATGAGAAGAGTCATCATTTTATGCAAAAAAAAAAGTCTGTCTCACAAGACATGACACATCATACCTCACCAAAACATATTTCTGGACCAGTATTTCATAATCACTGCATAAACATTGTCAGAAAAAAAAATGTTGTAAGAATATATGTGGTGGGATGATTCAAAGATGAGTGAATATTTTTTTTTCCAAATTTTTCAAATTTTTACAAACTCATGAATTCTTCTGTTATATCAGTTAAAAGATCTTTGATCCTTAATCTAATTGTACCTAACATCATTAGAGGAATGCTTACTTAGTCAATGATTCTATATTGCCATTATTACTATTAGATTCTTGCCACTAAATCAATAGCAGCCTAATCTGCCTCTAGAGATCACAGCATTTGAAAGAGTTTACTTTTGTTCATGGATCATTTGAGATCTGTGTAGAGCTTTCATGTCAGTAATGATGAGGTTTGGGACATAAGAAAACAGCCACACAGATAATTTTATGACAGAGTAGTCTCACAAATGAACAAATACATTCAAATAAACTCAAATATAGATGCAAAGCAGAGGACACATGAAAAAGATGTGTCAAAAGTTTGTAAGTGTAGAATCCTAAGTGCATAACTTGGAAACTAAACAGAGAAAGACAACTGTCAGTGTTGATCTAACATGCTAATGGGAGAGATTTTTCAAAGCATCTCTAGGAGCTGAAGCATAATTCTACTGTAAGTTAATAGGAACTGTGATCCTAAGCCATGCAACCATGATAAAAATTGCAGACTGTCTATAAAGAATCAAAGAATCCCATAATATTTGAAGTTGGAAAGGTTCTCTGAAGGCCACTAGGTCCAATGCCCCCTGGTCAAGCAGAACCACCTAAAGCCAGTTGCCCAAGACTGTATTTTTAGTATCTCTAGGGATGAAGACTCCCTGGAGTAATGGGACTGCCTTAGCAACCTGTTCCCAAAGTTCCTTTACCCTCTAAGTAAAAAAAAGTTTTCCTGATGTTCAGACAGCACCTCCTGCATTTCAGTTTGTGCCTATTGGTCCTTTCACTGGGCACCACTGAAAAGAGCCTGGCTCTCTTTTCTTTACACCTACCCTTCAGATATTTACACACATTGATAAGATCCCTCCTGAGCCTTATCAAGGCTGAATGGTCCCAGTTCTCTCAGCCTTCCCTCACTTATGAGTTGCCCCAGTCCCTTAAGCATCTTTGTGTGTCTTTGTTGAACACCCTCTCTCATGTTGTATGTCCATGTCTCTCTTGCACTGAGGTGCCCAGAACGGGACACAATACTGCAGGTGTGATCTCACCAGTGTGAATAAAGGGGCAGGATCACCTCTCTTGACCTACAGGCAATATTTTGCCTAATACAGCCCAGGATACCATTGGCCTTCTGTGTAGCAAGGGCACATCCCTGGCTCATGTTTAACTTGCTGTCCATCAGGACCTCCAGGCCATTTTCAGCCATGCTGCTTTCCAGCTGGGGTCAGCTGGCCTCCTTGCATATTTTAGTGTATAGAATTGTTCTTCACCAGGTAGAGAACTTTGCACTTTGTGTTGAACTTCATGGGGTTCCTGTTGACTTATTTCTTCAGCTTGTATTTGGAATTTGCTACTGTGCTAGCCATTTTGCTCCTTGTAACTGAAACTGAAGTCATGTTGGATCTTTTTTCATGAGTAATAAAAAATCAACGACTTATTAGTTGTTCTCAGTGGAAAAGTGACTTATGTTACATGGTGGTATTTAAGAAGAGACTGGATGTGGCACTTAGTGCCATAGTCCAGTAACTGTGGTGGTAGTGGGTCAAGGGTTGGACTTAATGATCTCAGAGGTTCTTTCCAACACAACTGATTCTATGATTCTATGATTTCAGGAGTAAGGAGCTCCATATAATTTTTTTTTTTCTCTAGGACATACAATGTCTTTTTCATTTATTTATTTATTTATTGTACCCACAGCTGACAAAATTAAGAGATCTTAGAATTTCATTTCTTGGAATTGTGTTTTGGCATTCAAAGTTTTGCAGCTGCTAATTTCTGTATTTTGTTGCAAATCTTCCAGCATTCCAAGGATGCTTCTTTTTTTTTCTTGTACCATCACATAAACACTCCCTGAAGATACCACAGAGTGTGTTTCACTGATGAACTTTCGACAGAAAGGAAAATGTACCATGAAGAACATCTGAAAGCTCATCACAAGAAAGCTACTTCAGAAGTGAATATTCTGTATTATTTATTAATATACCTTTAAAAAAACAAAAGCAAAAAACATACAGGGAAATATTTTTTTCCTGAATATTCCATCACACTACATTTGTGTCCAATGTAAAAATTTTGTGTTTTATGACTGAAAACCAGAAATATTAGTCTCCATAATATGATTTTTTTTCAGGATCTGAACAAGTTCTTTCCTGTCTTTTCTGTTTCTGCTCTTTGTGATTGAGAAATCTCTACAATATCACATTACCCTCTTTTGAAAAATTCTTCCCTCTATCTCTTTTCCATGACTTGCAGAAAAGCTGTTAACCTGTCATGCTGATTGATCTTATATCTTCAGTTTTCTGTTCATAGCTATCTGTTATCTCACTTCTTATAGACTGTTCAGAATATATTTTAAAATTTGTGCCAGATAGATTTCTTATTTCTCAGATATTGTCATTATACTTCATGTAACAGAAACAAAACACACTAATAAAATGTTTTGAAAAAGTTCCTGCAAAGGAGGTTATCTAAAAGAATACTTTTTTTTTATTTTTCATTAAAATAATAATTTGGGGTTGAAAATAACAGGTTTGGAGCTAAAGGCTGCATTTTGAGGAGCTATTGATGGGAGGAAACCCTCAAAAGACTGGTAGACAACCATTTCTCCTAATGATCCAAAGGAACCTTAAAGTGCAAAATAATAAAATCTATGCCAGGTTGTACTTTACAGAATACTCTGAATAGTATAAAGTAGTTTGAGTTCCTTCTATTATTAAATCTTTACAACTATCAATAAAAAATATGAAAATTATTTACACTTGAAAACATGCTACTCAATTTGTTTCTAGATTTTTAAAAAGAGCATCTCTAAGTGTTACATGAGCCATCATATGTATTTTAAATCTATTACCAAACAACTGGATGCTTGAAGTATAGTCAAAACTAGGAAAAAGCTAGAATGCAATGCCACTGCAATTTATATATGTTCATGCTCAGTTAGGGGAGAATACAACTTTTCAGTCAGCCAGACTATGTATATTGTATTAATTTTCACAAAGAATAACTCTCAGGTTTTAGAAAAAAAACCAAACAGGAATACACAAGAAATAATAGGAAAGGGTTGGTGTACATTCCTGGTCAGATCAGTGCATTTCAAGTGAGCCATAAATTAATTCTATCAAGTGAGGAAGTGTCTCAAGCCTGCAAACAAATCACAGGAAGTTGGTCTGTTACACTGGATGCACTTAAATTCAAATAAATTTTCTGTTTAAAAGTATGATCTCTCATATGACAGGATAATTCAGAAATGCTAATATTTACCATAAATGGCCACCTTAAAAGAATTTCAACAAGCGAACGTGTGAGTGAAATTTCAAAGTTGTTGACTGAACCATATTTAAAGCTTTCAATTACAGCAATATCTTCAAAGATTTCCTCCTGTTGATCTGAATACTCACATTATGTTCATTCCTATAAGATTCAAAACCGCAATAATTCACACTTATGAAAGACTCTTCCTTCATGCTTCTCTATCTTGGCCTCTTTTGTAAGAATATGACTGCTTCATACCTTAAAGTATAAGAATAGTGAGACTACCGAAAGCTGTACAAACATAAAATTTCTTAGGCTACAACATAACATTTTTCTAGGTAAAAAAATTAAGAAATGAAGGTTTAGAGAAGTATCTTTAATACACTTTTAAAAGCTGAACTTAAATTTTCAGTACTGAAGCCTTCCTGGTTAGTTAGACCTTGACTAGCTTTTACTGCACAGACAACAGTCATTCTAGCAAAGATTGTCCAAGATCCTATACTTCCTTGAACAGTCATATGAGAAAAACCTGGTACTATCCAGCAAAAGTTGTTGCTTGACATTAAGGTAATTGTTTAAAACAGAAGCTTAAATTATCTTCAAAAGTTTCAACCTTAAACCAATTTTGTCTATTAATTGTGCAGCTGTAACTGGTCCTTTTCTTGCTCTTACAAAATCTAAATCTAAAATTATTTTTTCCTCATCTATGCATAAAGTTACACTTTTTCCTATGCAAGTGAGACCTTTCATTTTGCTGCTGCTAAGTTCTTGCAAAGTCAATGTGAATCTGGTTTTCAGGTCTATACTGACGAAGCTACCACGATATGGACTTAGTTGCCAAGCCAGTCCATTTGCATAATGAATCTTTAGACCTATGTTAAGACACTCACTATTACCTTTTTTCTTTTTAACATCTTAATGTATGGGCAAGAATTTGTGCAGGCTTTATTTTAAACTGTGAGAAGAATAGGATTTTTCAATCAAAAATTTAGATTCAGAAAATGTTAAAAAGACACGAATATTTTTCCATCCATTAAAAATGTTTTTGTCAAACAGCCAAACTGGGGGGAAAAAAAAGAAATATTTGTTAGAACTATCTGACCTGTGATTTGTTTTTCTTCTGATCTAATTCATATCTAAATATCCTTGGTTTGCTTCCAAGAAAAAATATTTTGCCTACTGTGAGGTTTAATTAGTTATAGCTCACATAGCACTTTGAAGATGTGAAGTATTCCGCCCAGCTAAAGTTCCCTCTATTGTCTCTCATTTACTCCCTGTCTAAACTAAACTAAATAAAACATTATGCTACTTTTTTTTTTTTAAATATTGTTCTAGAGATACACATCCTACATACAATGCAAAATAGTACTGTGTTTTGCATGGTGAAAAGGTATTATTTCACAGGTGTATGTCCCTTTATTTATCATTCTCAACCATCAACAGCAGAAGTACCAGCATTTTCACTGAATGTCAAGAAAGCCAATATGACATGATTTATTTTTATTGGTAGTACTGAATCCTCTCACCGCCGAGGTTGCAGGTTCAATTCCCGGTCCTGCTTCAGGGACACCCCTGGGTAGATGGAGCTCGTCAGCCCCTAAGGCCATCCATCTAAGAGAAGG
>JAWWLV010000121.1:97678376-97694700 GCA_035041135.1 Platyrinchus mystaceus | reverse complement strand
TGCTCTACGATCTATAGATTTTTTAAACTGTCGGGTCCAAAGCATGACTTCTTTAATGCTTATCACAGTCTTGTGTTACCCAGATTATCTCATTTTGAAAAACATTTCCACTAACTAGACATATGGGCAACTTCTACAATACAAGTTCTCTTGTACTGTGACCACAAGTGTAGCCAGTTGGCCTCATAGGGAATGAAATGAGATTTTAGGGATAGGGTTAATCTAGAATATGAATGTCTTGAAGAAAAGCTGTAAGACTTCTTCAAGAAGTCTTTAACTCTTGACCAAAATTACATTAACCAGCCAATTTCCTCAGAATGAAAAATAACCCCAAACATATGCCTCATAACCATAGCAGGAAGAAAATGGAAGGATTCCACTCTGACTGGATCTGTGTAATGAGGGGTGTTAACATAAAACTTGAGATTTTGCTGTTTCATTTGAAAATCTATTTCAATTTAGAGTGTACAGTATCCTTTATGTCATGGTTTAATATACCATAGTAAACATCACTGTGATCTTAAGAGAATAGTCATCTTGGGAAAAGAGGTGCAGGAATGAATGTGATCCCAAAATACAGGAGTAGCCACAGGTGTGGTCAAATCAGGAACATTTGAATATTCAAAACAGGTTGTCTTGAAAGACTTCTCTTCCACTGCCCGTTTTCTTCAGCTCTGTTTTCA
The DNA here is from genome assembly GCA_035041135.1 of Platyrinchus mystaceus. Lineage (NCBI taxonomy): Eukaryota > Metazoa > Chordata > Aves > Passeriformes > Tyrannidae > Platyrinchus > Platyrinchus mystaceus. The sequence goes on along the minus strand of JAWWLV010000121.1, from coordinate 97,694,017 downwards.
CTGCCTTTTAACCTCAGTTTCACCTTGTACCTAGCCCTGTGATTTGGTCTTCTGCCTCTCACATCTTTTCTGCTCCTTTGTCATGGTTTATGCTTTTTTAATTCCCTGCTTCCAAATAACTGTTTTAGCACGAATTTCTTGGCATCAAGAAGTACCTTTTTTTTTTTTCTTTTATCTTGAAGCCTTTTTTCACCTTGCATCCTCAATCTAGGTTTCTACAGCTTAGTATCATCTATGACTGTTTAGCTGCCTCTCTGTGACCAGCTGAGTTTAATGATCAAGCACAGGGAAAGGCTTCTCAACAAGGAACTGTTGGATAAGTTAGGGTTCTCCCACCTGCACAATAAACAGTTGTCAGTAGGCTAAAAAGGGTTTCAAAACTGTGATTGATGTGGGTGGGTTTTTTACATGAATAGACAACGTTAAACACAATGGGGTCATTCTCAGAGACTAGCAACACAGGAACTTCTAGAACATAAGAACAAAAGAATAATAATCCTGATGTGTTCTACAGCTCACAACACAAAAGAAATTCAGCTAGTAAAATTAAAAAAAAAAAAAAAAGGAATTTTTATTTAAATTTCTGTAAAAAAAAAGTTTGGTTAAAAAATTTGACGTAGTCCTATTCAATGAACTATAGCTAAATAAATTAATTAGGTAACCAAAATATATTTAGCTGCATATATATTTCATTCTGCATTTTGCAATTATTTCAATGCCTAAATCCTTTTTCTATATTAGTCTCACAGTTGGAGATTTACAACTTCTCACCACATTTGAATTTGGGGTTATTTAGACTGACTACAACATTTAGTATGCAATGACAGTTTATGGCCTTCTGTCATCAGTTCTGTCTTAATACTATGTATATATTTTAATTCTTCTCTTTTAAATGCTATTATTTTAAAAGATAATAAAAATGTTTGTAATTTTCCCTTTTTATACACACTGCATCAATTATGGTACTGTGTCATTACACTTCTCTTTTAATATAAAGTAATTTAAGCTTGTAAAAGGAAAATATGCAGCTAGCAGGATATTGTGTTACTAGAAACAGACAGGTTGCTCATGTTTTACCCCTTACATTTTGAGAAGCCATCAGTCACAGGAAGCTGTGTTAAATATGAGATTATGGTAACCAGAGAATAAGCAGGATTTTAATCCCATGTGTTCCATTTGCTTCTGTGAGTATTCACCATATCTGCCTAAGACATAGGGTTATTATTTGAAAAAAATGGGAAAGTCCTGGATGGACCTTAACAATCTTAATTCTAAATAAAAAAGACCACCAAACCCCTAAATCTGTTTCAGTAATTTGTATTTTTTAAATTAGACTGAGCCCTACCTTTATTCTAGCCATATCATTAACAACTAATTCACACAAATACTGAAGCTTTATGCCTTGATTTGTAATATACAGGTTGCTAACATAAACTCACTGATGAATTTGTACCAAGGTTTCCAGCATTGAAGTAGAAACCCAAGTCTTTTTAATTAAGTTTTGGGTTGGTTACCACAGCAAGAAACATTTGTATGTTCAACCGAGGCCTTATAAAATCTTTTGGAGCCTTTGAAGACACTCAAAAGCCTGAGACTTTCTCTGAAGGTGAGGGAAGGATAAAAGGAAATTAGTCAAAGTTCTGATATAGAGACATCCTGTGAAGGGGAGAAAACATAACACAGGATTATTTAAGAAAAGACTGTACATTGCATTGAAGTGTCAGCAAAGTAAAATTAATGTTGCTGAAGCCGCTTTACTCTGGATATTTTCTTATTTCTCATATTCACAAAGAAATTCCAATAAAATATAGAAATAATTGTAGCTATCTCTGTTTACTATGATAGACACATATATGTGCATGTGCTCAGAAACACGTATATTCATATTTGTACAAAAACAGAGATTCCATGACCTTTGCTCCTTCCGGGAAGTACCAATTCATTTTTTTCACACAGAGGAGATTATTTTACATCAGTCCTTCTCAGATAATGGGAGTACTCTCTCCTTTTGAACCTCCTATAAAATTCTCTCTCCTAGCATGCAATCACTAGTCAAGGAAGAGGATCATCCAACAGTTTCTTTGTTCTTTCAGAACAAAAAGCTGGCTGCAGCTACAAGTGGCAGACTAAAAAGCTCACTCTCACTCCTCAAGAAATTAAGTTGTGTAGACATTTAAAAGCAGTTAGCTCTGCAAACTAAACATCTGCAGTAACTTCTCATTACCCTTCTCTGAGGAACTCAGTTGTTCAGCTATAAATTATCATAATTAATTTGCAATATTTTTTTTTAACTGCATTTCCAAGTCAATAAGCATTTTAAACACAAAAACTTATTCTTTCCTCTTTTTACCCTTCCAATCTCTATTTGACCCTTCCTGTGGCTCTTGGATATCTCAGCCCACAGGGTAAGAAAGCTGCCTTGCATCAAAATAAGCCATTCCAAGAGGCCCAATACCTGCAGAAGCTGTCCTTCACTTTGGAGGATCTCAACTCCATTCAAGCTTAAAAACATTTGTAACATATCTCTCAGTGCATTACACCTCTTCCATTTGTTAAGCTGACACATTCCAGAAGAGACTTAAGCTTCTCAAACCTGAAAACAGCAAATCCATTATCACAAAGAAAGGGTGCCTAATAGTGTTAGCAAATAACCTAAGCTAATAGAAGTTCTGCAGATTCTGAGAAAAGGTAGTAAAGTAAAATATATTTGTTATGTAACAATACAAAAAATATTATTTGGCATAATAGGTTTTAAAAGTCAGTTATGTAGACAGCAGTACAAGTAACAGACTAACACCACAGAGGATGCATTGCATAACTAGTGTCCTAAAATTGTCTTTCTTGGGAGAATAACACTTTAAACCCTTGCCATGCTTATACTGAAATATGAAATGCCTAGTATAACATCAAAAATTATGCACTCTTTCTTCATTCCTCAAAGCCTACTAGGTTTGTTTAGGACTGGTGACAGTCTTTTATGTGGCAACTCAGCATACTCTGTGATTCAGTGATTTATGCCACTTACTCCATCTGTGTTCACAAATCCCTTCTTCTGACCACATAAATGCTTTTTAATTAGAAAGTCAGAAGGGAAAACCACACCAGTGATTTATGAATAGTCTATTATTATTAGGTGGCTTGAAACTTAAATAAAACTGTCTTGACTTACACTAGCCAGAAATCTAACCCTGAAACAGAAAACTACTGCAGACTTTTCCATAATGAAATTCTTCCACTGTGTCATGTGAGCAGTTATCACGCTTTTTTTAAAACTAGTTTTAAGGACAAAAGATGGAGATTTGCTATATGAACTGAAATTTTATCTGTGTTTCACTGGCAGAGGAAGAAATATTTTGACTTTTTCTTAACTGAGTGATTAGTAAAGTAAAACCTAGTCACTTAAAACTCTAACTAGCCATGAAATGACAGGCAACATGGACAAGATGCAACACTTAAACAGACGGCATGCAAAAAGTGAAATTCCCATGTAGTTTTAAAAGACCATGTAGACAAAACAGTAGTCTAATATGGAATTGAAAAAATTTTGTTATTTATATTTTTAATGAAGCCAATCTCACTTTTAGAAAACATTCCTCCATGGCCTCTTTAGTAGGTCAAGGTCAGAATAGGGAAAAAGTGCAAAAAGGATGCAAAAGTCTTAAAAAACCCAAATAAATAAGCAAATAAAAATAAATAAAAACTACAAAACAAAACCCTCAAACAAACAAAAAATCTCATTTCTACTATTTGATGATTTTTGCTTACTCGGTTATCCTGACCATAACCACAGGCTGGATGTCTTTGATCACATGTCCGTGCTGGCTCAGATTTACTCTAACAGTTTTTTCTGGTTCCCTCTTCTACTCAAAGGACAAGATTTTTCAGCCATTAATCATTCCTGAATTTCCTCTTCCATTCAGTGGCACATGCAGTTCCCAGTGCTCAGAAGGAGATCCTCCTCAGAAGGAAAACCACATAATTACAGTGCCTACCATCCATACAGTCATGCTGGCTTTCAATATAAAATTTTAACTTCAAAGAATATTTTCACAAGTGCAGAGGGGAACCTCTGAATCTCTTGCATTAGTCAGATGAGCCTACAAAAAAAAAAGAAAAATATGTATATAGCATATGTATATAGTGTAAATAACAGTATATTGTGTAAATAACAGTATATAGTGTATCTAACTGATTTTGCATATCACTTGTTCATACAATGATGAACAGCCAAGTCATTGAACACTCTGACAATGTAAAGTTGATATAATGTTGTTATACTACTGTGGCGAGTTATCTGGCTTTCAGGTGCCCACCAAGCCTCTCAATCCCTTTCCCCTCCATCAATAAGACAGAGGGGAGAAAAAATTGCTAAAAGTTCATGGGTCAAGATAAGGACAGGGAGATTACTTTCCAATTACCATTATGGGTAAAACAGACCTCACTGAATTAATCATGAAATTAATCATTACCAATGAATAACAGAGTAGGACAGTAAGAAATAAAAACAAACCTATAAAACACCATCTCTCCATCCCTCCCTTCTTCCTGGGCTCAAATTCACTGACAACTCTTCTACCTCCTTGCCCCAAGTGGCACAGGGGGACAGGGAATGGGGGTCTTGGTCAGTTCCTCACGCTTTTGTCTCTTCTGCTTCTTCCTACTCAGGGGAAGGGCTCCTCACATTCTTCCATTGCTCCAGTGTGAGGTTCTTCCCATGGGAGACAATCCTCCACGAACTTCTCCAATATGAATCCTTCCCCTGAGCTGCAGTTCTTTATGAACTGCTCCAGCGTGTGTCCCCATCCACAGGGTGCAGTCCTTCAGGAAGAGAGCTCCAGCATGAGTCCCCCATGGTTCATAAATCCTGCCAGCAAACCCGCTCCAGAGTAGTCTCCTCTCTCCAAAGGGACAGAGATCCTGCCAGACGCCTGCTGCACCATGGGCTTTCCAGAGGGTCACAGTGCCCTTCAGAAATCTACTTGCTCTGATGTGGGGTCCTTCATGGGCTGCAGATGGAATTCTGCTCCACCATGGACCTCCATGGGCTGCAGGGAACTGCCTGTCTCACATGGGTGGCACCATGGGCTACAGGGGAAATTCTGCTCCTGTGCCTGGAGCAGCTCCTCCCCCTCCTCCTTTACTGGCCTTGGTGTCTGCAGAGCTATTTCTCTCACATATTCTCTCTCCTCTTCCAGCTACTGCTGTGCAGTGGATTTTACCTTACTTTAAATACATTATCCAAGAGGTGCTTCCTATTTCTGACTGGCTCAGCTTTAGCCAGATGCACCCAGTGGCGAGTACATCTTGGAGCCACTCTGTCCCACATGGTGGAAGATGGTTTCGTGTCACAGAAGCCATCCCTGCAAAACGCCCCCAAAATCTTACCCCAAAAAGACCATACAAATCCAAATGTATGGTACAAATGCATCATATTGCTGATGTAATCCACTTCAAGGTTTTCTGAAGAGTAATATTGGCATATGTAGTGGGCTTCTGTGGCTGGGTTTTGGTAGCGGGGAGGAGGGCTTCTGTTAGAAGCTGCTAGAAGCTTCCCCTGTCTAGTGGAGCCAATGCCAGCCGGCTCCAGGATGGACTTCCTGCCGCCGGCCAAGGCCAAGCCAATTAGAGCAACAGTAATGCCTCTGTGATAACGTATTTAAGAACAGAAGGTTGTGGCACAGAAAGAAGTCCAGCCAGGGAAGAGCAGAGTGAGAACATGGGAACAACAAGGGAGACACCAAGGTCAGTGCAGAAGGAGGGGGAGGAGGTGCTCCAGGTGCCAGAGCTGTGGCCCCTGCAGCCCATGGAGGACCATCGGGGTACAGAGACCCACCTGCAGCCCATGGAGGAGCCCATGCTGGAGCAAGTGGATGCATGAAGCAGGCTGTGACCTGTGGGAGGCCCAGGATGAAGCAGATCTTACCAGAGACCTGCAGCCCATCGAGAGAGGACCCCACGCTGGAGCAGGATTTTCCTGGGTAGGACTTGTGGCCCCTGTGGGAGATCCACGTTGGTACAGCTCATTCGTGAAGGACTGCACCCCATGGAGAAGTGACCCAAGGGACAGCAGCTTGGGAAAAACTGTTGCCTGTGGGATGGACTCATGCTGGAGAGGTCTGTGAAGGACTGTCTACCATGGGAGGGACCCTACGGGAGCAGGGGAAGGACTCCTCTCTCTGAGCAGCAGCAGAAACAACAACAGATCGTAACTCCCATTCCCCGCCCCCTGCACTGCTGGGGTGAGGAGGGAGAACACGGATGGAAGGAGTGGTGGGGGAAGGTGTTTTTTAAGACGTTTATTTCTCATTCTTTGGCTCTTACCCTGTTCGTAATAAATTTAAGTAATATCTCCACTTTGAGCCTGTTTTGCCTGTGAAGATAATAAGTAACTGATGTCTCCCAGCTGTTAGCTCATGAATCCTTCGCTGTTTTTTGTTTTTGTTTTTGGGTTTTTTTTTTCTCCTATGTCTAGTTACAGGAGGAGAGTGATAGAGTGGCTTTAACGGGTACCTGGCATCTGGCCAGGGTCAACCCACTACAGCACATAATCTCAATTATATTGTATTGCGGTATCACACACATGAAGCATTCAAAGATACTACAAAGTCAGCATTTTGTATCTCATGGCTTCATTTGGCTTTCATACAAATGATTTGGCTGCATCGCAAGGGAATAGAATAGGGCAGATTCAAAGTGCATCTAAGTCAGTGGAAAGATACCTGTTGATTGCAATGACCTTTGCACAATAAATTGAGTGAACTCACCACTTGTAACTTCACAAAGAGATTAGACTAAAAAAATAACATACCCAAAAATCATAGAAGTTAAAATTTCTTCTTTCTTTATTGTTTTGCCAAGACCATCCTCTTATTAGTAATACTGATTTAAAGAAATAATTTAACATAATGAATTTTAACATTCACTAATTATTTAAAAACAAATGTTTCAAATAGATCTCATGCATGGAAGCCAATGCAGAAAAACATTTTCTTTCATATATACAGTGTAAATTGCCATAATATTCATGTAAAAAAAAAAGTTTTAGTGAGCTTTCAGTATTGGAAACATTTTGATAAGAGCAGCAAATCTGGGCAGTCAAAGTTAGGAGTTTGCCTGAAGATAAAGTTCTAGCTTACATGGAAATTGATAAATTTAGGCTACAAGTAGAATTCCATTTCACGGGACATATAATTATTTCCAACTTTGCTTTCATTCTGATGCAATATGAATCAGATATAGTTTTCTACACAGAAGATACATCCCAGAGTGGATTTGGTTACACATTTTAAAAAGACTAAATAAACCACAAACAAACCAACCAACCAAAACAAAACAAAATTAACTTTTCTCATTTTATTTCTTTTTCCCAAAAGAAAATGTCACTGAAATAAACATAGGTTCACAGTCAGTTTTATTTGAATCTCATCAGGAAAATCTTCCTACTCAGCTCTGAAAATGACAATCTGGTTTTGAAAGGATATTAGCTTTTATTCTGCTTTGCTTTCCACAATGTTTTATTCTATTGCTATTCAGCAGCCCACTCTTTTCTATGAAATTTAATAATACTTTGATTTATTTCATGTTTATTTACTTAGTGCTACATTCATGGCCTCACAAATATGTTCATAGAATTCCCAAACAAATCTTAAATTCTAGTTTTACTTTTCCGTGAGTTCCCTGCAAACCAGATCAATTATAGTTGTTTTAGTACAACAGAAAATTTACAGGAGGACTCAGGAGATGTTAATATATATGAATCTAAGTTGAAAAACAAAAGAGTCCACCAATCCAGTGTAAATGAGGTGTTTGATTAACAACTCATCAAAGTTAATTAAATTACAATTAACTGTCATTGACTTCCATAAGCTTTAGATCGGTTGATAGTCAGCATGTTCGATACTTCTAAAGTAGATAGAACTTGTTTCCTTTTTTATTTCTTTGAATTTGTACTTTAGTAGGAAGTCGTATTTCTATTTAGATTTTATTAGGTATTAGGTTGCCCAAGGATCAAGGACAAGATTACAGTCTCTTAACAGCACCTATGAAAGAAGTATTTTGAATTGTGTGCTTTTTAATAATGAATGTTTTCCACACAAAAAATAAATTTTTCATTTTAATAATGCTAGAAGTGGCATATTATTACTATTCACAAGTTATTTCATATTTATATATATGCATATATATATATATATGATATATTTATCTCCAATGCATATATTTCAAATGCACACACACTATATCTATTGTGTCATAAGCAAATTTCTCTATAATAAAAAGAAATAATTTTATTTGTATTTGAACTCAAATCATACAATTTTACTTAATGCATTTCATTATTTTAATGAAGACTTGAAAAGTTTAAAATGTCTGTTTTTTCCTTTCAATTTATATACAATAAGATATACAAATGTATATGTAATAGTCATTTTATCTTCTAACAGAAATTTTTATTATATATTACTACATATTGTTATGTTTTTATACAGTCACAGCCAAATCATCTACATGTCCCTTAGACTCAATTAAATCAGAAGATTTTTGTTTGTTCTTTCGTAGTTTAAGTATAAAATATTCTTTTTTTTAAGTAACATCTGTTAGGCTAATGTATAAAAAATGCAATTTTTACTTTGGTTACAGTTTTGAAACCTAAAAACTGCATTGCACAGATGATTCATGATAGCCTAAAGAAGGATTCCGGTGTAGTAATAAAATTTGATTGTCATTTTAAGCCTTTCTTTAAAAGCAATCTTTTGTGCGTCCACCCTGCATTAATGAGCTATCTCAAAGTCTCCCTAATAACTGAGTAAAATCAGTTAATTGGCTCCTTTTGTTCTCACTCTATGCTAAGTGTATGAAAACTCCAGTTTTTAAAAATCATCAGGGTCTACATAATGGGATACTCTTGACAAAGAACAAGCTTATGATGTGTCAAAGCCACTTCAGCATAGCTGCTTCTCATGCAGCAGAGTTTGTGAGGTGCTGGTAGAAAAAGCAGTTTCTTTTAGCTTTCCCTCTTGCAAAAACAGGTCTTAACCTTATCAATACATGCAAACATTTTTGTTTTAAAACTCCGTCTCCCTTTAGATTTCCCATCTAGGCTAATAGCAGTGGGTGATATTCATTCCTATTCCAGTGTTAAAACAGTATAGAAGACAGTTTAAGATGTTTAATACCTCCTACTATCTGGAAGGAAAGAATGTTACCTCAGCACCTCTGCTGACTGAGTCCTGTTGATCACTGCATTGATCACTACTACCAATCCAGTAAAATCCACCACATAACCCATGTTCATGTAAGAGATTGAGTCTGGTAGCCAGGAAGTTATGGCACTTGAGGATCACTCATATACTAATCACACAAGAAGAGTACTTAGAAGAAAACTATATGTTGGCTGCCATTTCATTGTTGCTGATTGCTTTTTTTTACATATCCTTGACTTCACTTTCTCTTTGGGTTGGACATTTTGGTGAAGAAGATAAAAGGAAGGAATATAATATGTTATATCATTTGAAACAAAAGTCTATGTATTTCTATTTGGTTTTGCAAAGCCTTGTATTGACAGCCTGCAGTAAAAGCTGTAAGAACTACATTATAAAAAAACAGTGCATCTCCAGAATTAAACAATGTGATATTGTTGTATACTAGAAACGAAAGTATCAGCTCCCTCTTGCTTAAAATATTATGGGAATTCAATTGGGAGAAAAACCTCTCCTGAGAGTTAGGCAAGTATCTTACTTAGGAGAGGACTTATATTTCATACCCTCTTACATAATTTGCTGCTTGTACAACTGCCATTATCCTTGTAAAACCATTGGTCTGTGGTGATGAGGTTAAAAGGCATTGCCATAATGCATCCACAAGCAGAAGAGAGATGTCTGTGTCAGTTTTAGAAAGCAGTCATGGGCACAAAATACACAGAGTGACTTGTCCTGGATAGAGTTAATTCTTTTGCAGTAGCCATGAGGGAGAGGAGCCCAGAGCTGTGTGGGTGGAAGTAGGGGATGAGAAGAAGATGGGCATAGTTTACAGCCAGGGAAAAGAGTGGCACAAGGTCTGTCAGCCACTGTTTTTCATTTTCCCAGGCTTGCTGAGCATTTTCGCATGTAAATCACCCTCTCTTTCGTACACTGCTGTTAGTATTGTTGCTGCTACTGTTCATTTTCTTATCTCATTGCTGTTTCCAGTAAATTGTTCTTATTTAAACCAGCAATCTCTGCCTTTTTTCATTCTCAATGGAGGGGGTGGGGAGAGAGGAGTGACTCTTGATTTTTCTTTTTGAGTGGGAGCATTAAATTGGGGAATACCATTCTTAAACTCTGGCAGCCTGCATCTCATTTGGTTTCCTTTGGAGACCCTGAAGTCTGAATGTGAAAAACTGGTGCAAGCTGTTGTGGTTGCCTGTGCAGATACTGGACATGTTCAGATAATATAAAGAGTCCTTTGTTTTCTAATGAATCTTCTCCACTGCTTGTGGTTTTACAAACCACAAACACAGCTTGTCTGGTCTTGAGCTCAGCCTGAGCATAAATCTCAAGATGAAAATTATACAGTTAGCTGGAGAAACTCTGCTCTGTACTACAGAGTAGTAGACCAGAGACAAGGAAAACAGTCCTTCCATTCCCAATAGTTCTCTTTGGCAATGGAGAAGCTCTGAAAGAAGCTGTGTAATTTCAGAAGAGAAAATTAGGGGAAGAGAGGAAACTGCTGTAAGCAGAGTGAGAGGATGTCATCAGTTAGAAAAGTCGCAGTGACCTCTGGGTCAGACCAGAAATTGAAAAGTATAAAAATGTTTAGTCATCTTCCTATTCTTACCACACAAAACATTGCAAAAATTTTGACCCTTGCTGTGCTGGAAATATCAAAAATCTAGTCACAATATAAGCAAAATAATGCTTACTGGCTTTCTAAAATAGCAAGATGTGGCTGTCCTCTACAGGACTTGTAAAACACATGCATTGAGGAATGGGAACTACCTAGATTCCTGCCAATGTCTTGAATCACACCATCTCAGCAAAGAAGGCTTGAGTTATGGTTCCTAAGTAATTCTCAGTTTGTCATGACAGAACCAACATACAACAGTAGTGAATTCACTACCCTGTGACCTGGTTTTAGCAGATTCAAGTGATACATGTATTAAATGTTCATATATAGCAATAACGAGTTTTTACATCTTCCAACAGTACTTTTAAACATTTAACTTCTGACCTACACTAAGGCTCATATTCCCAAGACTATGTGCAAGGACTAATTGTAACAACTTTTCTTCCAAAATTTAATTTTCTGAAACTATTATATTACTGTTCTTCACACACTTGGAATTTCAGCCTGATGCACCAGCTGCAATGACAGCTGCAAATTACTCCCATGCACAATAAATTCCCTCTACAATAAATGACACAAGCCTTTTCCAAGTTTCATTCCTGAAATTCACTCTTCTTGCCTCCCAGAATGATTGTCCAACACACCTCGGAACAAAATTAAATTTCTAATTCTTACAAAATTGCAACAATTTTTTTCCCTTGTCCTTCCCACTCCTATTTGAGCCAAAATAAATCAATCACAAGCGTGGAATGAAAGTTCAGAAGTGTCAGATAGAGTAATTCCACCTTTTAACACCAAAATTACATATTTAGAAAGCATAATTTGTCACAAAATGGCATTTAGGATAAATAAACACAATAGAGAAATACAAAAATTTTTTTTTTCTCTGTAGTAATTTTTTACTTCATCAGAACTTTATATTCCTTTGGAAAATGCTGGAAAACTTTTCACTGTGTCTATTATTCAGAAATACCTATGAATACATCCATGTGCATGTTGCCAACCAGGGGACTTTAACAGAATATTTCTCACTAAACATGTGCATATTAATGTCCATGTGGATTCCCTCACTACACTCATGCTTAAATTTTCCAACTTGCCAACTAGTTTCAGTAGTTTTCTGGAGCACATGGAAACCATGCTCAGTGATAAGGATTTACATGTATTGCCTATTCTCCACATAAAATATAATGTTTGTAAAATATAGTATCTAGGGAACAGCAAATTTAAAGGAGTCATATACACTGTAGCATCTCAAGTGTTAAATTATTCACTTACAGTAGCCTACAACAGAAGAGGCAATGCATGATTACCTGAAATTATGGAGTGGTTTTAGACCTTTGAAGGCATTTTTTTCAAGACACCAGAGATTTAAACAATAGTTCTCATTTATTTTAATATAATACTTTCTCAGCCAGTAAGTTTTTCAGCCATTGACAAAAGCAGCATATGGAAGTGTGTGTGAGCATGCAACACTGATTAATGCATCACTATCTGCAAAGCATGCTTCAGTTACAATGTCTCACAATAAATTGCAGAAAAATCACCATAATCCACTGCTCTCAACCACTGGGGAAAAGCTCCTGAAAGTAAGGAAGATGCATGCATTTGAAAAAGGCATTTACAATGCATTCAGAAGAATAAGAATGATATATATATGCCAAGGTTTACTAATGACTGTGGCTTTTATTGAGAGGTTGGTATTAGCTAGATAAATCATCTGCATTCCGCTTTATCAGACTTTCAAATGCAATTGATATCATCCATCTAGACCACACAGGTCTATACTTCAGGTAAAAATCTAAACAAAGCTGTGTGGTCTAGTTTGTTAGCACTGTAAAGACAACTTATTATTAAGCTTAAGATAACCCTCTGTATTTAAAACTATTTATAGCAACCTTCAGTAAGTATGCCTGGGTTCTTTTCTACTTTCCAGGTCAAAGTCACAAAGGCTGTCACAGGAAGGTGTAAATTATACTCCTTTGCTACAGCAAATCCATCTGCATACGGGATGGAGTACATTTCAGCTGAAAACAGTGAGCTATTTCACTGCTATCTTCTCTCAGGGTTTCTACTACAGAATAGAAGAGTGGGCAATTTAATTTTGATAAAGCTGTCAGTGGAAGTCATCACAGACTTGGAAGGAAGAATCACAGACCTTGACCACCCCACTTTCATGCCAGAAATGCCTGCTTTTAAAAGCTCATACTAGCTCTTCATGCCAGGTAACAAAGAGAACTATAAAAGGAGATTGCAGCTTGTTTGTGACCTCATTCCCTCTAAGAAAGGCAATTAAAATAACTTTCATTTGCTTCCCATGGAAGAGAATCGGTAAAGTGAGAAAAGTATTATATGAACTGCCTATTTGACAACTGTTGTGGAACTAAACTACAAATATAGAAATAAAAACCCCCTAATGATTAAAACCCATGTGTGAAAGCTTATCTAGGTTTAATACTCTTGGGATTCACAACAGTGTAAACTTATTTGCTTCCTTGTCAACTTAGTTCTTGGTATACTATTCCCTACCCACACACACTCACGCTCTGTGATGCTCTCCACGCCTAGGCAATGAAACAACAGAGAAAGTCGGGTTTCCCGATACTTAAAATAGTCAAAATAGCTTTATCTATCTTGTTATAACAGAAAAAGCTGCCTCAAACTGCCCAGAGATACTCAAAACATCTAGAATGATTACTTGGGAAAAAAGAAGAAGGAACCTAGTTCTAGATCCATCCCACAGAGCCTTCTAATAAAATAGAACATCTCTAGCTGCATTTTCATGTGCTCACTGGTGTGCTCTGGAAAGCCTGAGCAGAAGCCCTAATACAATTCACAGTCCTTTTGCAATTACAGCTGGTCAAGGTGGTTGACTTATGTCTGCTATTTATGACTTATGCCCCATAACTTCTTGTTAGAGAGAGAGCTATGCTACAAGCTGGTGAATGATAGTGAGTTAATGATTCCATTGTCTGCAGTAATGCAGAAAATACCATTCTCATGCATCAAATTGAACAGGAGCTTTATCACTAAGGCTCTATGCTTTTAAGTGGTGCTGTCATTAGTACTCCTGAAAGGAACAGCAACCAGGATTGGAGGCAGTAAGATGAGTCTTAGATATCCATGTTATTAATACTTCTGTTAACTCTCTAGAGTACATAAGTTGTAGAAGAGGACTCATCAGAGTTGCTGTTATGATGAATGTATTAGGATAGACAGAAGAAGGGCAAGTTTTTACCTTGTCTACAGGAATGTCTTAGGGGTTTTTGTTTGGTTGGTTGGTTTTCTTGTGTTTTTTGGTTGGTTGGTTGGTTGGTTTGGTTTTGGTTTGTTTGGTTTTTTGTTTGGTTTTTTGTTCAGCATTGAAATTAAATGCATATTCAAAATAATTTTTAAAACTTTATTAACTGCCTTTATTCAATTCAAGCATCACCTTTTTTCCCCCTACTCTGTCAGCCCTACAACGCTATACCTCCTTCTTCATAGTCATCTTCACTAACGTGACTGGCAGTGAGCACACCACTGAGAGTGGCTTAAAATTCAGACATATCTAAGGAGGAGAAGGAACGCACATAACTCTTTCTAGAAAAATTTCACTTCTGCCTTTAATAGGTGAGGAACTTTAGTTTCATTCTCATCATTCCACATCCCCCTTCAGAACTATCAACAAACAACAGGTCTTCCAAATTCTGCACTGTGTGTCAGGTACAAATAAGGAGCTGGAAACTGCTTGTTGTGTTGCCTTTCACCTGCCTGCAGAGATTTCCTTGCATGACATGGAGCAATACTACAGCAACACCCATTTGACCTGAAGTAATTCCTCCAAGGGTCCAGAAATGTCATTAGCTGTAACTTCAGAGGTTTAGAACTACCCCTCTTGTTCCGACTTGGGGTCGGGTTGAACCCGAGACCGCGGGGTCCTTTAGCTGAGCTGCAGTACTGAAGCAGGCAGCTTTCAGCTGTGAGCTGAGAGACGAAATGCAGCAGCGCACGATGAAAGAGAACAGGCAGCAGCCAAGGCAGATGCGATGGAATGATCTAAGGCGATCTCTCTTTATTCAGCAGAGGTGAGGGTTCATATAGGTTTTGGAGGGAAAGGGCTAGAACAGGGGCAGAACATGGGTGGGTTATGCAAAACTTGGAGATGGGATAGGGTAGGTCACAGGGATGGACAGAGGAGTAAAACCATAACATAACTGGGGGGAACAGTGGTAACATTATTGGCTGAGGGCAGT
This sequence comes from Platyrinchus mystaceus, assembly GCA_035041135.1. NCBI lineage: Eukaryota > Metazoa > Chordata > Aves > Passeriformes > Tyrannidae > Platyrinchus > Platyrinchus mystaceus. The sequence continues at coordinate 97,678,961 of JAWWLV010000121.1, read as the reverse complement.
TGCCATGGTGGAAAACTGCCCAATTAGCAGACAGTTGCTGTCCTTTGGCACAGTCTTCCCTTTGATACTAGATACTATCGAGAGCGAGCTTGTGGGAAAATCACCAGACGAACTCACGGAGTTTACTGAAGTGATGCCAACTTTATTGTCTTTACACTCTGCTTATATCAGGTTAGCAAGGCTGCACACGTGCTGGTCAGAGTACATGTAACAATATAATTGGTTCCATGGTGTGATCATGCACAGAGTCATTGGACAATGCAGCTGCTCACATGCCACTTCTAATTGGCTACTCCTAAGTTCTAATCTAGCCTGTTATCTTATGTAAACACTACTGAGGAATTTCTCTCCTGCTGCTACTCTAAGTTAGGCCCCTAGGTAGGCCTTACTCCATAATTAGTAGCCCATATCCCAACAAGATACATTCTTAAGGAATGAGGTATAGTAGGCAAACTTGTTGTTTTAAGCCAAACTCACTATAAAGAACCACAAGACCCATTAAGATGTATTGTCCTAAGGTTTTTCTCTGGCTGCCATCTTGACCTTGAGTTCAGGGGTGTCTTCCTTCCACCGACCATAGTCTGT
>JAWWLV010000121.1:97662035-97678276 GCA_035041135.1 Platyrinchus mystaceus | reverse complement strand
TTGTCCTAAGGTTTTTCTCTGGCTGCCATCTTGACCTTGAGTTCAGGGGTGTCTTCCTTCCACCGACCATAGTCTGTTTCAGGCTCCTGCCTAACGCCAACACCCTTTGTCCTACCAAGGGTAGAATTTGATGAAAAAGGCAAAAAGCCTCAGCAGCCTACATTTTATTGCTCTATGCTGAGACCTCAGAATTTGGTTTCACAGAATTTTTTCCTTGCAACCTTGGAAAATTTATAGATTTGTGTGGATATACACCCCATCGTATTTTTTGAATATTTAACTCAGTAAGTTGCAAAACTTACTACAGACCTATACTCCTAAGAAAGACACAGAAAACATATAGAATTCAGATAACATTAGGATACTGCCCTAGTTCTGCCAAGAAGTCCTGAAAATATTCTGCTCAGGACTTTTTGCACAGAAATACATAACCCAGTGCTGTGTAGAGTGTTGGATTTGCACATGACATTTCCTGTGTGTGCACTGGATGCCTGTGAGCTCAGACACAGCAGAGGTGTTAGATCCAGACTGCATTCCCCACAGAAATATCTATTTCTGTCAATTTCTGCCCAGAAACAAGTTTCAGAGAGGCAAAAGAGGCATGTTCAGGAAAATCTAATTGGATGATATTCTCAATAAGTATCACTATCACAGTTCAGATTTCACCTTCATTTGCCCATCAGAATTTTACATATAATTTTATCTCCCACTTTGAAAATAGGTAGTCCCAAAATGATTCTATAGACAACATAATGTGCAATTGTGTGGGACACAATAAAAGCTGATCCAAAGCCCCCAGTGTTGACATTACTGGCACAGCCACACAATGGAAAATAGAATTTTTTGGAGCTAACACTGAAATTTTCATACAAGGCAGGATAGAAGTTATGGCTGAATAAAAGCCACAGAATGGGATCCTTTGTACTTATGTCCTAGTGTATTCATGGTGCTTATTTTCTTAAAACCATACACACCTTTGGATAAGTGCTGACACAGACTCCCACAAATAGCGCATTTCACAGAATTTGCAACAGAGCAAAGTACATGGTAAATGTTATTTAAACATAATGACACTGGTTGTGCTTTTCATAAAGGTGTAAATGACAACACATCACACAGGAAGAAAAAGAAACTGTCCCAGTTACAATTTTTCAGTCAACACCAATGGAAGAAAACAAGCCCTTATCCTTATACTTGTTCAGCTCATTATTACCAACGTTTGTGATGGCAAAAAGAGAAAACCTCAACTTCCTTCCAGAAAGGAAGTAATGAGCGTATCAGTCAAAAGAAGAACTTGCAAGGGACTAAAATAGATGAGAAGGTAGTAAAATAATGCTTTGTTCTATAAACTTCCTTCTAACACTTTGTTCTATCAACTTCCTACCTCCTCCCTAAGTATTATTCATCTTTATAACTTTACATGTCATGTCTGAAATGTTGGCTTGATATTTCTGTTTTCTAAAGATTCTTTCTTTAAATTTGTTGACTACAGAAAAAGTATAACTGGAAGAAGTCATATTTGTTTTAAGTATGCATATATAGGAGTTAAAAATTGGGAATGTTTTCTTGAAATAAATATTGATTTTGTTGGTTGAACCTCTAAAATTGTTGTAGAATAATATTAAGAAAAGCCTCTTTTCAAACAGTTTATCCTGATTAAAAGTTAATTAAGCTTCTTTTAGTATCCTCCACTTTTAAAATGCCAGTTAGGAATTTTAGAATGTGGAAGCTTTTAGTTCATATTCAGTGACAACATAAAAACTGTTAAATTCCCAGAGCAACACTATTTCCTTTTACTAATTTGATCATCGGCTGCTGCCTTAGGATGATATGCAGGTATATGCATATTGAGGTCTTACTTTGCTCCAGCATACAGTTAACAAAAACTGTGAGAAAGGTAAGACAACTCAGTTCTGGTCTAGCATTTCTGTAACCCCCAAATAAAGTAAAAAAAGCAGTGAAAGATTTTTTCCCCATTCACAGTAGCTTATTTTTAAAAATTTGAAGAGACTTGCCTCTTGGCAGTGCTAGTAATGTTAGGACATCACCTTAGGAAAATAACTTTAATTATACAACTATAACCTTTCACCCCAATTATGTTCTGTCTTAGTTTATTTATTACTGATGTCTGATACACTTTTGGTACTTGGCTTTTTATTTTGCCTTGCCTTTTTCCAAAGAAAATATTTAAAAATACCCCACATATAGAATCATTAAAGGACCCTTGATTAAGGTTCTTTCCTTTGACAAGTCTAAATACAATTAAAGTGCAAAAAAGTCCCGAGAGAGCCATTTCTTATTTCACTTTAATTTGTTCATCACATTTTTTCTTCTCTCTTGACTTTATAATGCCACTTTTCACTTTCCCTCACTTCTGTGAGGAAAAGCAGCCTTAAAATAATCCTATGAAGCTTGCTGAGTAACAATCATTTTATATGGTATCAAATTACAAATTCAACCCAAGACAGAATAAGATGGTTATAGCATGTTACTTAAACTCCTGCACATTAATCACAGATTTAAAGGAAAACAAAACTCTTCTCAGAACACTTGGTATCTTCATGTATTCACTAAGCCTAAACTTGATGGGTCATCTCCAGTATAACCTTCATTGACTGCACTGACTTTAATTGTAATGACTTCAGTATAGTTGCTGACCGCATTTATTCCTGAGTTATGGGAAGGCACTGCATGAACTCAGAACTAAAGAGCATTTACTGACTTCTTACCCTCTTTTCAAGGATTTTTTTTTAATAGCATTTCTAATCTTGTTTGGATGTGTCATTCAATCTCAGAAAACAAGGCAGAAAGAGCATACCTGCTTTCTCATACTATAGGCACAATATATAAGATTCAGAGGAACAGAAGAACAGAATCACTCTTCTTGTTGTCTCATAATGGGCAGGTATATGTGGCACCCTCATGAGGCTTGATTTACCTCAGAGGGCTTTTGCACAGGCACAGTGACCCACTGTTGATCTGTAAGTAAGGGTATTCCATCCCTAGATCCCAGTTAGTTTAATGTCTATGTCTGTATGTGCCAGAACAAAGACACAGAAAATCCAGCATCTCTAACCAGTGCCAGAGAGACCTTTTACTGGATTGTCTAAGATGACTCTATTTTGTGCAAACACCACTGATTTCAAAGGCAGAAAAAGAGTACTGCCCTGAAGTTATGAAATTGTAGACATAGTTAACATAATTTTTTTGGCACCAAGTTTAATTCAAAAGTATTAAATAAGTGTATTCATAGATTTTTAAACCAATCAAATCTAGTAGCCATTTCCTGCATTAATTTCTCAGCTAACTTAATTATACAGCCCCAGGCTCTGGCTCATGATCAATTAACAGAGCTGTAAAAATCTGGAGCCCAAGTCTGCCACATATTAATCATCACATCTGATGTAAGGAAAGCAGCCTTTATTGTGGTTTCTGGATTTGAAATCAAACCAGTATCCACAGCTGATGTAGCTGTGCTCTGCTTTAAAATACATAAGATTTTTTTAATTAGTATTTTTCATTACTTAGTTATATGTGGGAATGATTGTCATATGCAAAACAAGTCTGAAGAATATTTAAAACAGAATAATGTGTTCATTGTAAACTATTGAGAAAAGCTATGTTCACTAATGCAGCCCACCACATGATATTTTCTGTCCAATACTGCAACAGCTTAATTGTTTTCCTGCTCATGATGCAAAAACCGTCTAGTTCTTGCTCTCCCATCAAATTAATCATAACAGCGTGATGAGCAACTTTACCACAGCTTAGCAATTTGAACACACATTCCCTTGCTGCCCCACACACATCTCAAGTTCACAGTGGTTTGCTAGTACAGCAGGTGCCATTCTCACTCAGTCTCATTTATCTGTCTTAGCAAGAGAAGCATGCCAGTACCAAAACAGTCTTCAGTGAATCACCCAACAGCTGAGGCAATCCTGTGAGGTCCTGTTAAATTCAGGTGGATTAAGTATTCTTCGGAAGGCAAATGCTACCCCTAAAGTATAAATGGACTCTTCTATAAATAGATAATAAGAGTATAAATAGCTTTAACAATATTTAGGGAAATAAAAACCCCAACCTTTGTGCTGGCAGAACTTTTCGGTGGTCAGGTTGATAAATAATGTGAATATCTAATAATAAGCAGAGAAGAAAATCCACAAAAATGAAAGGGAATTAAATAGATGCAGAAAAAAATTTAATTATACTGAAGATTATTGAAATTTTCTTCAGGAGATTATTTTCAGTGGTATCTTCAAGGCCTAATTGGCAAAACAGCAGGGTCTGTTAGACTGCCCTGGTCTAAAAGTCCTCTGGAAAGCCTTCCAGAGATGCCTCTGAGCAGTGAATCATGCTTGTCATTTGCATACATTTAAATGCTATGTTGAACTGATGTCACAGGCACCCTGTAGAGACCAAAGGTGAACCACTATATTAGAATACACTGTTATGACACATCTTTTCCCAATTTACTTTGTTAAGATTGCTTCAAAATAATGTCTTGTGCCTTTCTGGAAGGTCAAGCAGTTATGCTTATGTCTGAGAGATAGAAAACAAATTATTAAGCTGTATATTCACAGAATCACTGAATGACAAAATTCCAGAATCACAGAATATACTGAGTTGGAAGGGACCTGCAAGGATTATCGAGTCCAACTCTTAGGCCTGCACAGGACCATCCCCCAGAGCCACTGCCAACTGCATCCTGGGCTGCATCAAAAGAGGTGTGACGACCAGCTTGAGGGAGATGATTCCCCCTCTCTGCTCTGCCCTCGTGAGACCTCCCTGGAGCACTCAGATCTGGAGTCCTCAGCACAAGAAAGACATGGACCTGTTGAAGTAGGTCCAGAGGAGGCCACAAAGATGGTCAGAGAGCTGCAGCACCTCTCCTATGAAGACAGATTGAGAGAGCTTGGATTGTTTAGTCTGGAGAAGAGAAGACTCCAGGGAAATCTCATTGCATCTTCTTAGAGGAAGAAAGATGCAGAGAGACTTTTTACATGGGCAGATAGTGATAGGACAAGGGACATTTGAAAGCAATACCTTCTTGATAAATAAAGACCTGAAGAATATCAACTCAAATGGGTTTATTTCCAGAGGGTCTTGAAAAGGCCTTTTCACCTGAAGGATATATTAATGGAAATTAAAAGCAAAAGCATTTAGACAAAATTCCCTTCAAACTGTCTTAAAGGTACATAGATAATTGAAAACTATGAGGAGGGACAAAAGAAGGAGTCCCAAATCAACATTTCTAGTGACCAGTAACATAACCTAAACATCAAAATTGATACCATGACGTATGAGGACATGCTCAACCATTGTTAGTCATGCCAGACACCATGCAAAAAGAACATAAAACTTCTGGGATTTTTTCCCAGTGCTTACAAGAAGCATACTCTTAAGAGCCCATAGAAGAGATGTTTGACACAGGAGTCATAGATTCTGGGCTCTGGCATAGGGACTTTAAAAGTCTTGCTTTTGTCTTATAGCTAGGGCATTTTTCTTGTAAGTGAGGGTTTGATTTCCCTCTGCAAGGTATATTTCACAGCTGAATGTTCAAACCAAAACACTACTATAAACTGATAAGTTTACAACCATTGGACACTACTATCATTATATTTTATAGAATCTGTTACCCAATAGGATGGCTTTGCATTTTGAATTATGTGAAGAACTTAGACCGTGAATTTCAGCTTCACAGGCACAGTGAAGACCACAAAACTCAGGAGAAAAGTGGATTGCAGAAACACTTTAATATTCACCACTTGCTGTCTTCAGTGTTCGATCCCATTCAGTGCTGGCCCATTCAATTCCTTAGCACCTTACTATCCTATCCATTGCTCAGGGACTGCAAACACCTATCTAGGGTTGTGAATTCAACTCCACAAGGCAGGCCTGCCAACATTCAGCTGAATTCTGTTGGCAAGGATAGCTTTTGGGGAATGTTTTCTTCATTCCTGTCAACAGACTCTCACTGAGAAGGGTAGGTCTTCCTGGGTTAAAGCTAACAAGGAAATGTCAAGGTTGGCCTGAAATCAGGAATGTCTCTGCTGTTTCAGCTTCAGAGATCTCTCTGCCATTTCAGCTATAACATGTAATAGAGCAAGTGAAATAAAACACGTTGTTTGCTTGCATTTTGACAGAGATATAAGAGGAAAAAAAATGATAAGGCTTCCTAACTCTATACCTCTAATCTAGGTATTCAACCCATTCATATGCTTAATTTCTTTCTCTGTGACCCTTTCTCCATGACTTCATTCTTCTGCCTGTCCTTCATTATCAGCCTTCACAATGTTGTCTTTTATTCATAATATAGTTAAAACCACACCTTGTTTTTGTAATCTACATCTCTGTTTCCAGACAACTAAACCCTTTCCATCAAACACATACATGTGTAATTAATTTCTTTTTTAAACAATTTGAGGAATTTCTGAATTATCTTCTTTAATCAAATTACAGCTTTCCCCCAAATTAAACCTGTGTTTAGCCTCCAGCAGAAGGAAATTTTAAATGCATGGTTTCTGCCAAAAAAGAACAACCTACATTGCTTGAGTAGTAAGCAGTCACAAGTTTCCAGAGCCACTGCACATCCCCTCTCCTTAGTTGTGATAACTTACCTAGATGGCAAGACAGTTTTTTGACTGGTGAGAGCAGATAAGAATCACAAGCCATCTCACATGTGATTGTTTGACCTCACTCAATCCAGGGGCCACACTGGTTATTGGTGTTTCTTTTCAATTGTATCTTTTCTGTGTGTTATCTGGAACTATGAACTAGATCAGATAAAGCATAAATGTTTAAAATCCTTAGGGAGGTTGGGACCTGAGCCACCATGTCTGTGTAAAAGATTCATTGGTTTAAAGGATTATAGGATCATAGAATGGTTTGTTTGGAAGGGACCTTAAAGATAATCTACTTCCAACCCCCTGGCCATAGGCCGGGACTCTTTCCACTTGACCAGTTTGCTCAGAGCCCCATCCAACCTGGCCTTGAACCAGAGATGGGGCATCCATAACTTCTTTGGGCAACATGTTACAGTGCCTCACCACCCTCTGAGTAAAGAATTTCTTCCTGACATAAATATACTCTGTTGGGCTTGGCCTTGCTCAGCAGCAGGTCCATCTTGGAGCCTCCATGTTCCTCTGCTGAACATGGAGGAAGCTTCTGGCAGCTTCTCACAGAAGCTGTCCTTGTGGCACCCCTGCTCCCTCTGCTACCAAATCCTTGCAATGAGAACTCAATACACAGTCGTTCAAGGGTAAGAATGCTGTTAACATATTGATACAGTAGCAACAATACCACCAACACTTCCAACTTTGTCCTATGGACATCCCGGAGCTTCCAAAACTATGAGATGAATATCCATAATGCATAGAAATATTTTCTTTATTCTTAGTATATTGTCAAAGGTCTAGAAATTTGGATGGTTTGAGTGGCTATGAATCTCCCACCTCTTAAATTTCAGGCATCTGACTTCCTGACCCCAGTAATATTCTTTTAATCTGGTTGATTGTATAATATATGCAAGTTTCACATACCTAAATGTACCTTAATGTCTCCTGTTATCTTTCTTATGCTGCTTTTCATCTGAGATCAAAAGTTGTGAGGTCTTAGCAGATGCCACTTAATTATATTAAAGAATGGGGGACAAAAAAAAATTCTGCTTACGAAAACTGCAATAGAAGATGTATTCAAAATGTTTTGAAAACCTTATGTACTCTGGTTTTGGTTTTAGGAGGTTTTTTGGTTTTGTTTTTTTTTAAAGAAAACTGTCATGAAGTTTCTTGCATTCATTTATCAGGCTTCAATTCATTACACTCAATTGGCAAAACAATATGCTCTCAGGTTTAAATGTTGCAGAATCAATTTGTCTGACTCAAATACATGCTTTGGGATGAAACAGAATTAATATGAGTTCATAATTATACATATCTCTTTTCAAAATTTATTAGTGTCTTTTTTTTTTCTTAAATAGAAAATGACCAAAGCCACAGGCCTTAGAACAAGACTTCAAATGAAAAGGTAGTAAGCAATCTTACAAATCTATCCAGGGAGCAGTTTTCCATTTCTTTGAAAGCATGTAACAGCTCATTAATATAAAAGAACCATATTTCCAGAGGTTTCATGCTGGTAAAGTTAGGTTATTTTGGTTTAGTTTTACCAGTACCTATGCAGAGCAGAATTGATTGGTACAGAGCACAATGCTGCAACGTGCACTGACTGCCTTGAACACCGAAATGTAAAAATTGTAATAACAGTATAGTAAGACCAAATAGTTTTTATACAAAGACACTATTTTTAAAAAATAGGCTAGAATTAACATCATTCTACAAGTAATATATTTTGTTTTCACATGAGTTATGTTTCCTTGTAGTTGTTCTACTTCATGACAACATAAATAAAGCTTTATTTTAGCATATATTTATTTTAGCGAAGGAAAAGAATTTTTTTTAAAGCTCAGCAGGAATAGCTTTCCATAAAGGACCATTTGAAGGTTTTTAAACAATTTTTTTTTTCTTCAAAGGTTTTCTTTGGTTTTATTATATATGTATGTACATGTTTATGTATAAATTTAAATTCTAGAGTTTTTCGCTGAAGATTTCATCATGAAACAAACTCCTCATAGTTTGCTTAGTAAAAACTGATTATTGCATTGTTAACCATAGCTATAAATAAAAAAACCACCTTCAGTGTGAAAGAAATGAGAGAGTCTGAATTAACAATTAGTCAACTGTAATAACATCACAAGGAAACCTCACTTAAGATTTTCAAAATTCTGTGGTTTTTTCACTTTAAAAGGCATTAAAATCCTTTTAGGTTTAAGAGTATAGTTCTCCTCCAGACATCTGTTTTTCCATTTATGAATGGTAGCTTGGGCTTTTTTTCAGCTTTTGTATTTACAGCCCTAAAACTGATAAAACCTTCTGGTCCTGGTAATAATGCTGTACATTCTTCTCAAGGGAATGAAAGACATCTTTAAGGGGTCTCCAAAATCCTGCAAATGGATCAAAGAAAATCCAAGCAATTGAAACAGTCATTTTCAAGCACTCTCCTGCTTGTTCCTGCTGAAAAGTCTATATATTTTTTCTATAGTAAATCTTTTACATTCTATCTATCACTCTGCAGGTTATTGTGTTAACAAATAATGTAGTGTGCTTTTGATGGTGCTCTAACGCTATATCACTATGGCACATGAAAAGAGTTTTGTAGTACTGCAGCTGTGCCATATTTGCCCCCAAATTCACCTTTTCAAAATTATTTGTCTTCAGCAGTTGGAGATGTATCTCCAAGTGATCTCCCTAGATAGCAAACCACAACTGTTTGTGCCACCACAGTTACCAGGCTGCTGGATGGTTTCTTGCTCAGCCTCACAATTTAAGAAAGGCACTGAAGAACAGTGGTGGTGGCAAGAAGAAGCTGAGAGAGTCAGGAGCAGGAGGGAATGTAGCAAAGTTGAGTAAAAGAACATCTGTGTCCATCAGAAGCAGAGATTTATTTAAACGCTGGTGTGTAGGTGAGAGGTAAGGGCTGCCAGGTGCTGGTGGACATCAGAAATGAGATAAGTAGTGCAATAGTAAAAGTTCCCATTCCAAGAGTAGAGAATAGAATCTGGTAAAAACCTGAACATCTACTGAAGTATTCAATACATACTCTAGAATGGGGGTCCAATCTGCTCAAATGACAGACATTCTGGTGTTAATACTTTCATCACATCAAGTTTACAAATTCAAGGATGAATTTGGGCCACTGGTTTTAAGATCCAAAAATTTTCCCATGACAAGGCTTGCATAGACATTAAGCCATCTTCACACTTTGTTGCAGAAATAATTCTTCTAGTTCACAATGTAATCTTTGCCATTCTTGCTAACCTTTGCCCATATGAAAGAGACACAGAAACAGATCACATAAATCCATTTACTTTTTTGCAGGTTCTTACTGAATTTGTTACATCAAGTTGGAAAAAGTTTTCTCTGGTCTATTCCAAGTACCAAAACTTCATAAAATGAAAGAAAAGGTAATAACTTACAGATATTGTAGCCTATTGCTTTCAGTAACTCCATTAAAAATTCTATTTAAAAATTAAGAATTTTAAGATTATACTTTTACATTAAAAAAATCTACTCAGAATATTTTTTGTTACTATGCCTCTGGTAAAGTAAAATCAACCAAATATTAAAGAACATATGTATACATATTCAATATGATGAACTTTTAATGCTGTCATTACTAATTTTGAAGAAACCTGTATTGATGCATAAATGTAATAGGTTTCTCAAGTACTTGGCATTTTGTAGAAATGAAAAAGTCTTCATTTATTATATATGTCTCTCTGAGCATTCAACACTGTTTACTAAGTCTTAGCTTTGTGTCCCAGCAAAGGAGAATATTAATCAGATATTCTTAACTCTGAGGCAGAATCCCACTAAGACTTTTACCACAAAAGTTGACTTTTACACTGTTCCTTGCATTTTATGCACTTTATGCATAAAGAACTTGAGAAAAGGCATGGAGTGAAATCAAAGTTCTGTTTGAAACACATCAGTCTGTTTAAGTTTCTGGCCACATCTTCAAAATGATTCATATATGTCAGAAAAACACTTTTTAAATGGAGGTTACTTTGAGCTTAGAGGTTCTTGATTAAATATCAAATCAGAGCAAAAGTTACACTTTGATGATATAAAAATCTCACCACTTGCTGATGGGAGAGTTGGGCCAAAAATATTTTAAATGCCATAGCATTAATTCCATTTGATTTCTATCATGCTGACATTTGAGATCAGTTCTCCAGGTGAACCTTTCACTGACTTGAGCTGCAACATTATTAGATTCAGAAAACACATTCTTCTGCTTTTATATCTGATCTGGAATAAATCCTCAAGGAACTAGCAGGATGAAAATGTAAAGATATGATTCATATAGAAGTCTGTAAAAATATGATTTAGTGAAAGCAGCACAAAGCATAATGAAGGGAAGCAGGAATTACTGGTGTTTCATGTATATGTGTGATCAAAATCACACGTTAGATAGAAGGAAATAGTAGGCTACCCATTCAAATGCACACATGCTGCAATTTCAAAGGAAATCATGAATGCATACCAGTATTTGAGACCCAAAATGACATTTTTTCCTCTTAGTCATTTTCTTTATAACCCCAACACTCTTGGGGCCATAATTGTTTCAAGGTGTGAAAACATATGTATAAATGAATATTTTTCTATAACATATATAAAATAAATCATATTATGCATACTCTGCCTTTAAACTTAGGCAGTTCAAAACCTCAATTCGTGGGCCAATGAAGAATGAGAGAGCTGTAAGCCTGGATTTCAATTGAGACCAGAAACAGTTTGCTTACAGAGCTAGCGATTCATATTCTGTCCTGGAGTGTTGCCCATTCTAGGATTTGCACACTTCTCTGGCCCCCACAGAGGATTAGCCAGATGTTCAACAGCACATATGTAACACACCTGCCGAAGCATTTGGCTTTGCTAAGGCCAAAGAATGGGAGGAGGTGGGGAGGAACAGTGGGAAGGAAACAAGGATTTTAGGCACCCTGCTGAGAAACCAAGATGCGTTCAGAAGCCGGAGACAATGATTACTGGATAGAAAACTTACTTGCTCTTGACACTGCACAGGGGAGCTTTGCAGGGAGACAGTCTAGCTGCCAGTTACCCCTGGGAAAGGGGAAAGGCAATGCTGAGGGTTAGTCAACACAGAGGAACAGTAGTCTTCAGGATTGAGCCTATGACTGGGTAACTCTTGCAAGCAGGAACTGTTGGTTCCAGTACCTCATTTGGGATGTATTTCTGTGTTTTAGCAGCAGGTCAGTCAACAGTTGAGTGAGGGGCTGAAGTACTACTTGCCTATGGTGATTCCCAGAATCTCTCCTGAGAGGAAAAATAGGTGCTGTTCCTTGTCAGTGATGGAGGGCAGGGGTGGAGGGTGCTATGTGTAATGATCATGATAGAGAAATTGGTAATTCAGCCTTTAAGAAAGAATGGGAAAACAGATCTATATTCATTTGCTGAAGTTTGAAAGTATAAGTTTAATATTAGTAAGTTTTATTTAAATATACGTAACAGCAGTGGGAAAGCCTGGATATAAAACAGCAGTTAATCTGTTGCAGAACTCTTTAAAAAAAAAGTATTTTAATATTTAAAATACTAAATATTTACAGTACTTCCCACCCACAATAAACAATTCTTTTAACAAAAAGTATGACTGAATACATAATACTGTGATCATGTAAAAGTATGGTCAAACTGGAAAGTCTTGGTAGGGCTGATATTCATCCAGTGCCAATTGTTGCCCATGGAAGAGTATCTAAAATTTCATAAGAGATGAAAACCACCATCTAATTACTGGACTGTTAAATTGAGATTTTCAGAAAATTTACCCTTAACATAACTGAAACAGATAAGCATGCGGGAACCTCTGTTGGTGTTTTATGAACTATAAAGTAAGCACTAAGACAACATATCTTAATTTTTTTTTCTTGTTTATACTACTGTAAGTATCACACTTATTCACTAATATTTTCAGAAATCATCTTGTTTGTGGACAGGAATAGAATCATCTGTACCCTGAGTCCTGAACCTACAGTGACACATTTAGATGTGGGTTTTTTTCTAAAAAGAACTCTTCATAGAATCATAGAATCATTAAGGTTGCAAGAGACCTCCAAGATCATCTAGTCCAATCTTTGACCGAACACCACTTTGTCAACTAAACCACAGCACTAAGTGCCATGTCCAGTCAGTTCTTGAACACTTCAAGGGATGATGATTTCACTGCTTCCCTGGGCAGCCCTCTCCAATGCCTGACAAGACTTTCAGTGAAGAAATTCTTCCCAGTGTTCAACCTGAACCTCCCCTGGCACAGCTTGAGGCCATTTCCTCTTGTTCTGTTGTGAATTGCCTGGGAGAAGAGGCCAACCCCCACCTGGCTACAAACTCCTTTCAGGTAGCTGTAGAGAGCAATAAGGTCTCCCCCTCACAGCCTTCTTTTCCCCAGACTAAACAACCCTAGCTCCTCAGCCTCTCCTCATGTGACATACTCTCTAGACCCTTCACCAACTCTGTTGCCCTTCTCTAGACACACTCCAGCACCTCCACATCTTTCTTGTAGAGAGGGGTCCAGAACTGAACATAGGATTATGAGTGCTGAGTACAGAAGGAAAATCACTGCCCTAGTCCTGCTGGCCACACTATTTTTGACAGAAGCCAGAATGCCATTGGCCTTCTTGGCCACCAGGGCACACTGCTGGCTTATGTTCAGTGAGCTCTCGACCAGCATTCCCAGATCCTTTTCCACTAGGCAGCTTTCCAACCACTTTCCCCCCAGCCTGTAGCATTGCATGGGGTTATTGTGACCCAAGAGTAGGAACAGGCATTTGGTCTTGTTGAAACTTGGACCATTGGCCTTGACCCATTTATCCAGCCTGTTCACATCCCTCTGCACAGCCTTCCTACCCTCAAGAAGATCAATGATCCTGCCCAACTTGGTATCACCAGCAAACTGACTGAGGGTGCACTCAATTCCCTTATCCAGGTCATTGATAACGATTTTAAACCAGACTGGTCCAGATACTGATCCCTGGGGAATGCCACTAGTGATCACCTCCAACTGGACGCAGCACCACTCACCACCACTCTCTGGGCCCAGTCATCCAGGCAGTTTTTAACCCAGCCAACTGTGCACCTGTCCAAACCGTGGGCTGCCAGGTTTTCAGGAGAATGCTGTGGGAGACAGTATCAAAGGCTTTACTGAAGTTCAGGTGGACTACATCCACAGCCTCTCCCTCATCCACTAAGGAGGTCCCCCCATCACAGAAAGATCAGGTTGGTTAGGCAGGACTGGTCTGCTCCCTGTCCCAGTCTACAAACTGAGGGGGCTGGTTGCCCTGAGAATAATAATTATTTTGGTGTGAAGACTGAAGCAAAGAAGGCATTAAGTACCTCAGCCTTTTCCTCATCCTTCATTGCAATGTTCTCCCCTGCATCCAATAATGGACAGGGATTTTCCTGGGCCCTCCTTTTGTTGTTGAAGTCTTTACAAAAACCACTTTTTATTGTTTTTCACAGCAGTGGCCAGATTGAGTTCTACCTGAATTTTCACCTTTCTAATTTTCTCTTTACATTAGTGACATTCTTAGGCTCTTGCCTGCCCCTTCTTCCAGAGGTCATAAACACTCCTTTTTACCAGAGTCCCAGCAAAAGCTCCCTGTTCAGCCAGGCCAGTCTTCTTCCCCACCAGCTCATCTTTTGGCACAGAGGGATGGCCTGCTCCTGGACCTTTAATATTTCCTTCTTAAAGTATGTTCAGCCTTCCCTTTGTTATTAAGGACTATGTCACAGGGACTTTCTGAACCAATGTCTTGAATAGGCCAAAGTCAGGCCTCCAGAAATCCAAGGTAGAGGTTTTGTTGACCTTTGTCCAAAAGAATAGAAAACTCTGTCATTTTGTGGTCAATATGCCCAAGGCAGCCTCTGACCACCACGTCTTCCACAAGCCCTTCTCTGCTTGTAAACAGATTCAGACCAATTGGCTCCTACCTTTACATGAAGGAAGCATCTCTTCAACAGCACTTAGGGTGGCCTGTGATTCCCAGTACACTGACTGCCTGGCACCCCTTACACTGTCACCAGTCAAGTCCCAGGACCGAATATGCTGTTTAGAAGTACATTTGCATTTCTATGTCTGTGCTGAGCAAATACAGAGCACAACTTATAAACACGACTTATAGGCAAAATTACTCTGATCAAAGAAAGAACAAGTTATGGACACTCAGAACAGAACGAGGTTACCAGGCCAAGATATGAGCTAGGATATTGGTGCCAAAATCCTTTTCAAACACTGAACAACCAAGTGCCTCATCAGTGTCAATTGCAGGATGTTCTGTGTAAAAGGAACATGGAAATATTTTTAACAAAAAAAAAAAAAGAAAAGAAAAAAAGAAAAAAGAAAAAAATGCAGACTTTGAAACAGAGCATCTATTTGGCTTTTATTGATGTGCTTAATCAAGTCCACATATATATAATGCATATATTTTCTTCATAGTGTCTAAAAGCAATCCTGTTAGTGTGACAAGATATTTGCTAAATTAATATTACTTAAAAAGCAAAGAAAATTTTTGTGTCCTGCAATTCCCTGTTTTTCCTTTTGTGCCTGCTTCATTGTAGTTGGGTTCTTTCAGTCAACTTGTGGTTCTGTGGCTGAAAAAGAACCAAGTGGGCCATGCTGGCAATTAGCCTGGAGAAAGGTGGGCTAATGGCCCAGTGAGCATTAGAAGGGCAGCTGAGGAAAATGGGGACTAGCAGCTATTTGGAAGGCAATGTGTAAAAATGTGGTTTTTTTCAGATTTTAGCTGGATTGTTCAGTGTGTAAGAAAGCAAAGGGAAATGGATTGATAGTTGGAGAGCCAGGAAAACTATTCATATAAGACTTTTGAATGGTTCATTTTTTATCTTTTAACTGTTCAAAGTTATGCTTTGAACAAAGACAAATGCTGCTCTTTTGTGGAAAAAACCCCACCATAATATTTTAATTAAAATAGTCCCACTGCTCGTGTCAGTCTGATGACAGGAATACAAATAGGCAACAAATCAAGACAATCTGCTAGTATTTATGTTTGTGCTACAAGCAAACTGTAGGGTTTGGAGAAATGTTGACATGCTATTCTCCCCCAGTTAATATATGGACTGTGATAATTTAATGCCTGAAACTGTTAGAGGTAGGATAGAAGACTGAAACATACTTATACTTCCAAAAATGTGTATCTGTAGTACCTCCAACCTAACCAATGGTCTTTTACAGGACATAAAAATGAATGCAACATAATTCACTTATTAAAAGTAGAAGATCCTTATTTTCTGATTACCTTTGAAGAAAGTATCTTTGGATAGGTTGCTTGTTATTTTTATACATATCTACAGTTTTTTCAGACTCTACAGAGCCTCAATAATATTTTTTCATTATAAAGACTGGAATAGGGCACAGTCAGTTAAGCAATTTGTACACCAAATTCATTAGTCTCAGGATAAATCAAACGTGCCTAAGCAATGTAAAAAGGAGGATGTTGCATGTAAGTGGAACACAAAACTGTCATGGGTCAATTTTTTTTTTCACTCCCCCCCTCACACAATTGCTATGAGTCGAGAGAAGGTTTATGCAGACAAAAGAGATCCTGATGTGGGGGAAAATAATATTAGGCTTTATTACTTAACAAATAAAAACTAAAG
>JAWWLV010000121.1:97636165-97651923 GCA_035041135.1 Platyrinchus mystaceus | reverse complement strand
CCCCTGTACTCAGTGCTGGTGAGGCCACACCTGGAGTCCTGTGTCCAGTTCTGGGCCCCTCAGTTCAGGAAGGATATGGAGGTGCTGGAGCAGGTCCAGAGAAGAGCAACCAATTGTTGCGATTTCAGACTTCTCTGGCTCCAAGCAATGAGGTGCATAAATGTTCAAAATATCAGTGCCTGAGGTGAGAGATGCACAATAACGTCAATTGCAAATGTTACAGAAAAGTGAAGACAAAGGTAAACAAGCTCACATACTCCTCATTCAAACATTATACACTAGCTGTTGAGATGTCATTTCTTTCAGGAGTTAGGATCTAACTTCGGTAAAACTGGTTCATTGTTTTTAGAGTCCTGCTAAACAATGCATTCAGTGCAGAAGTAGTAACTCAGAGGCCAAATATTTATCTAAGAAAGAAGGAAACACACCTAGACTGGTTTAACACTCTTGCCAGTTAAGGCTGCCTTTATTGCTGTGCCCAGGGTGAAAAAAGCATGTACAGCCCCATATTTTGGCTTTCTTAAGACTTGTCAGTGTGATGTGAATTCTGGAGAGAAACAGAGAGACTTTTGAAGCTTCTCCAGAGAGGACAAGTTTCAAGTTTCCTAAGACAAAGCTTTTAGGGCAATATTATGTAAATAAGCAATAAGACTGACTGAGGTTTCAGCAGTAGTGCTCTGTGATTTTGCTTTGAAAGTTTTTGCTTTTTGGAGTTCACTGTAACCTCATTATGTTTTGCTGGCACTTTCTCTAGGAAAAGCAACAGCTGCATAATACTGATAAACATTAAGAAGGCCAAAATGCGTGACTGTGGATGGTGCTCCAGTCTAATTCAACCACATGTAAAAGCTCTAACCTGGCACCATTTGCTGTTGTTAAATCTCAAATTCTGTCTTGCAATGAAAAATGGGATTAAATAATAATAATCATCCATAACATTAAGTCTTTGAAGAAAAAATATTTGAAAATATTTTTCTTTAATTAGTTATAACACTATTATTATCATATATTTCTATCAATATTGACTGAATATGAAATCATTGTAAGAAAGCTGAAAATGAATAAACATCTTTATGCATTATTATTTTAGTAGCCACTGAAATTGATGGATGACACTTCTAAAAATCTTTTGAATACATAGAAATATATAAAAAAATATTGTGACATGAAAGATTTAATAATTTATGAAATAATTTACAAACTTGATAATATTCATTATTGAAACATAATATGCTTTTGCCAAATATGTGTGTGTATATAGATATTTTATATATACATGTGTATATATATAATTCTAGGCCACGGTAGTTTTCTCTTACTTGAATGATTTAAACTAAAACAGCAAGTAATTTTTTTATTCCTTGCTGAACCTGCAGATTATAAAAATCATACTCTTCAACTGTCTTATCTTCCTAAATTTCTATGAAAAGGGAGGAAGGAAGTCAAAAAGTCCAGTCGTGTACCAACATTGTCTTATTAAAATGCTTGGGTAGGTCCAAAATTTTTCCCAGTCTCAAGACAGAAGAAAAATAAAAAAGGATGTGATAAGAAATACAGAATGGAATAGACACCAAGTTATAAAATGCAAAGCTTTCTCTAAATATGATTTGTCTGTGGAATTATTACACCATACAACTCATTGGTTCTAAGAGTTTAACAGAAGTGAAAAAGGATTTCTTACACTTAATGATCATACAGAACTATAACTAAAGAAAATAAAAATATAGGAAAGGACATGAAGCCCTGTGCCTCCAAATGTAAACTAATCTAACTGAAAAAGACCTCTTGACTGTAGTTACAGTACTGACCGTATTTGGGACCCACTGTGAGAAGTATCCTTGTGAATATTGTCAGTAGGATATTTGAATTATTCCATGCTGATTTAGAATAGAGTCCACAGCAGTTGGGATCTTTGGACCTTTGTAAGTCAGATCCTAAAGGTACAAATTTTGTGCAAAAAAATGGTCGTGCCTGTGTTATTTAGTGTCAGCTGGAATTCCAGTTCTTAGACAGGACTGCTAAAGCTTTGCATTTGGACCATAACAAGACATTGATGAAGTCTTGCAGTTATGGATTACACAGTTATGATTCTTAAAAAAATCTTCTGATAAAACCAGAAAAGTTACAGAAATTTCAAGAGTAACTTGAAATATACTGAAGGCAGAAAAAAGGTATTTGACCTATTACAAAGAAAGTTTGGGTTTTTTTTTTAATTTGAGTTGAACTTAATAGGTCTTCTCTTCAAGTTAATTACTTTTCAGGGTTGCTGTTGAGTATTTCAGGTTTACTCAATGCTTAACCTAATCTCTGCTCTAAAAGGAAAATTCCTATGTCTTCAAGGGTTTGCTCTGTAGTAGACAAGTGTGATATATGATTCCTTGCATACTTTGATCTCTTTTCCAGTTGTGTGAATCTTTTCTACTTTGCATTTGTAGACAAGTCTGATGAAACAGAGTCACAAAGTGCAGCACCTTTACTCCAGTGATCAAATCTAGATACACTAGAGAAGTCTTACTTTGAAGACACAGAAAGGCCCCCAAATTATATATTTCCAAGTTCTCTGCAGTTTATATGTCAATCTAGAGGCTGAAAAAAACCCTGAAATTTAATAAGTCATACAAAATGTTGATCAGACTCAAGACCAGTTTGGGGGTTTCTGAAATCCTTGCAAATGAACTTTTCATAGTAGGGGATTCACCACTTAATTACATGTTTTATACCAAAAAAAAGGCACTTCATTTATCAGACTTAAATTTCCTACTTCTTCAGTTTTAGTAAATGTCCCATTGATTTTAATTTTCATAACACAATTTGCTACATTTTACTTTTATCCTAGTACTTACTGAATTTCTGTCTAAAGAGTATGATTCCAACTGCTTTATTTTCTTTCTTCTTCCATGAAACTTGCTTATACTGCATACACACTTTTTAGGACAGCTGTGTTTCCAGTCTTTCCTTCAGTCTTAGAATGCCAATGCAGTGAGAATTAGTAATAGCTCTATTTTCATAGGAAATGTGTATGTTCTCTAATTCTGATTAAAGAATAGAATTAAGATATGAACTATCACCATTCATAAGATTAAAATTTCTAAAACAATAAAGAGATAGATGATGGAAATTCTGAATCACATTTCCCTCTAAGAAAATGTCCAAGAGACATCCCTTTCCCTCTGTGTCCTTTGCTAATCACAGAACTGGCCTCCTGCATGTTTCTGTTGCTTTTGAGACACTGAGGTCAGATATTACAGACTTTAATTGCTTAATGGTGTTAAAGTTTACTGAAGACATAATTCTTTTACAAATTGCTAACTCTGAACATGAAAGAGACTTGTCCTAACCATTTCTAGACAGTGCACAATGGGATATCTGCACAGACAATGATCTTCAAAGGATAAAAATTGCTCTCAAGATAAATGTGATTGGGGTTTTTTTGAGGTGAATAAAGTATGTGTGATTAATAAGGTATTCAGACTTTCAAGTGGATTTGAACAAAAAACTTTTTCAGTGTTACTAGCATTCTGGATGTAAATCGCCATAAAAAGAATGTAACTTGGGAAACAAAGCTCATGTTTGCTAGATTTCTGATTAGTTGTTGAGCTATTTTTGCTTGACAAGTGCACTTATACCGAGTATGAGGGAGTTTATGTGCTGCAGTGTATCTTTGTGCAGGTATCAGTGCTGGCTATAAGTCTGCTACCTGTGGAACTGGAAAGAACCTCCTGCTGTGTCCAGGTTAGCTTTTAGCTCTCTCTGCACGGCACTGCATTAAGTAGCACAGACAGAGCTAAGAATACAATTAATGACCCTTTTTTCCTATCTTTCCTAGCTTACGTTTGAAGATGAAGATGAGCCTAGGTAGAGATGACTTAGGGGACTTTTTGATGTTTCTAATCTAGTTATAAATGAAAAGTTCCAAAGCATTTTTTAATTCTAGAATGCAGTACTAGACAAGACTAAAGTGTGTGTGACACCCATGCTTAAGGGAGCTAACCAGAAAATCAGGGTCTTGATGTAAGGACTAGCTTCAACTGATTTCCATCCAGTTTGCTTATAGATGGTGTAAGTCTTAATTTGTTGTTATGTTTAGTAGCAAAGAAGATAAGAAACACAGAATGAGGCAGAAAGCCAACACACGAAGGAAAAAAGAAATTAATGTTATAGGCATAAAATATGCCACCTGGAAGACAGTGTAATGATGCTGTTGTGTTTTACAGTCAGATTCATTTCAACTTATTTTTGAGGGCAAAAATATGGTAAGTACCAAAGAAATTATAAGATCTCCATTTTGACATAAGTGGAGAGACTATAAGAAAGAAAGCACATGGATTCTTCATTATGCTTTTAAAGCAAAGATTTTACAATCCAGACTTGCAAAGAAGATGAACATTATCCTCATATTTGAGGCAGACCAACTTAATATGATGGAAAATCATAAACTTACCCCAAACTTTATTAATCCATTGATGTTACTTTGGCACTGAGATAAGTAAGGGCAGGATTCCATCCTTGTTTTCTCAGAATGAATTGTAGATGCACTAATTTCTAGCTTTAATCTCAGAGTAGTGCCTCCTACACATATTGTGGTTAAAATAATGTAACCTAAAGAAACTTTCTAAGGAACAAAAGCTGTTGTGATATTTTCATTTTTTCATTAAATTATCAAAAAAATAAGTTACATTAAAAATATCAATTGTTCTGAAAAATTATTTACATTAATTGTTCAGAAAAAAGGTAGCATAATGTGTCTATTGTTTGTTTATTCAAATAATATTGTGTGGTCTTACTCCTTTCTATCATAAAGAAATTAACTTATTTTATTAAGTTATAACCTTCTTACAGACATATGGTAGTATTATTCCCAGATACATTTAAACATCATCTGATTACAATAATTAATTCCTAAAAACAGTTTTAAAGGCAAGAGCTAGGGAAATGAGAATGTTTTTATCATTGAAAGATAATAAAGTTATAGGTCTCCCTTCCACTTACTTCATAAGTGTTAGCTTATGATTACAATGACACATATGACAAAATAACTCAATTCAATAAAAGATTTTAAAATAATACAATAAATTCTCACTTTGATAGCAATGTTTATGGGCTTTAATGCAAAAGAAAAAATGGAACAGAAAAACCCACCAGTATCTAAGCACAGTTTAGCTGGATAGGTATAAATGTTCTCTCACAGTTGTTTGGCAATAGCTGTTACCTCCTCTAGTTCAAGGACAAAAATAGTTAGCCACAGCTATTATCTTCATTTTGAAAAGACCAGCAAGTATTCCCAAGGTAACAAAAGGCTGCTTTTTTTTTGCATTGTAGATAGAGAGATGCACAGCTGAAAACTAAGGGTAAAAGTAGTAATGAATGAAGGAAAAGCCTTTTCTTTTTCATCAGAGATTTTCAGTTGTGGAATTTTATCAGGGATTGGATAATTTTTGTAACTCTGTAAACAGGTACGGAGAGAAAAATTTTTTCAAACAAATCTAGTCTATACATTGTGAATTACTTAAGCAATGTATCACAAATAATCCCTGTCATTTCCTGGCAAGTGATTTGGATGGGAGATGAGAGGGAGACAAGAAAAAGGTAAGATTAGTTATGCAATTTATTTAAAATGTTAAGACTTCATTTTAGCATGCAATCTTCTTCTATAATTTGGAAGGAATATGAAAATCTATTGTCTTTTCACTCTTGAAACACAACACAGCATCACAAAGTAAATTTGGAGGCCATTCAGTAATGGTGTACTCCAGGGGCTGATACTGCAGCTAGTCCTGTTCAATATCCTCGTTAACAATCTGGACACCATGAGCACACCATGAGCAATCCCACAGATGATACAGAACTGAGAGCAGTGGCTGATATACCAGATGGTTGTGACATCATTCAGAGTGACTTTGACAGGCTGGGCCAAGAGAAATCTCACAGAGTTTAACAAGGAGAAATGCCAAGTCCTGCACCAGGGGAGGAATAATCCCAGGAATCAGTATGTGCCAGTGGTCAGCTCTCTGGTAAGCTGCTCTGCATAGCATCCTAGTGGGTAAAAAGCCAACCATGATCCAGAAATATGTTCTTGTACCAAAGAATTCCAACACTATCCTGGGCTACATTAGGAAAATTGTTGCCAGTAGGTCAAAGGAGGTCACTCTTTCTTATCACTGATAGGTCATGTCTGGAGTACTGCATCTAGTTCTAGGCTTATCAGTCCAAGAAACATATGGACATCTGGAACTGAGTCCAGCATTGGTCACAAAAGATTAAGAGCATCTTAATGATGAAGAGCTAGGGCTTTTCAATCAGGAGAAGATAATGCTTAGGGGGAATCTTACTAATGTGTATCAATGTCTGATGTGAAGGAATGAAGAAGAGTGAGTCAGACTCCTCTCAGTAGTGTCCAGTGAAAGGACAAGAGGCAATGAGTAAAAATTCAAAAATAGAAATTCATAAGAAACAGAAGAAAACCCTTGGGCTACATGGCCTCCAAAGGGCCCTTCCAACGAGTTTATTCTGCAATTAAGGGCTTATGGCTGTGCAGAGTGCAGTATTGCAGAGCATGGCAAAAGGATGAGATATGCTTGTGAGCTGGTGTAGCAGTGCCCTTCAGGCAACTGGAAACCCCACAACACATAGCAACAATATAGTTGTGGACTCACAGAGTCAAAGAATCACAGAATGGTTTGGGTTGGATGGGACCTTAAAGCTCATCTTGTTCTGCTCGCCTACCATGGGCAGGGACACCTTCCGCTTAGACCAAGTTGCTCAGAGCCCCATCCAAACTGTCCTTGAATACCTCCAGGTTTGGAGCATCCACAACTTCTCTGGGCAGCCTGTTCCAGTGCCTTACCACCCTCTGAGTAAAGAATCTCTTAATCTAATACAAATTTCCCCTCTTTTAGTTTAAAAGTGTTCCCACTTGTTGTATGCCCATGTAAAGTCACTCCATCTTTTTATAATCTTCATTTAAGTACAGAAAATCTGAAAAGAGGTCTCCCCAGAGCCTTCTTTGGCTCTTCTCCTTATTTGTTTGGTACAATCCTGTAGAAATCATAATTTGATTTCATAATAGAATGAGTATCAGGAACAAGATTGAATTACAAGGTCTCTTAAAATTCTCTAACAGTGATGCTATGATTGCAGCTGGTCTTAGGGGATTTTAAACAGAAGTGTCTATAGCTACACAGAGCTCTAACTTTTGCTCAAGCCTTCTCTATATCCAAGCTAATATCATATTAAATAACTTTATGGTCAGTTTATTTAAATCACAGCAGTCGAAACAATCAAAGCTAAATCAACATACAACCCCTTCTCCATCTACTTATATATGTCTACACAAAAGATTAGAATGTCTACACAAAAGATTATTTATGTGCCTGAGACATGTCCACTTTTTACAACTGTATCAAGTACCCTTAAAAGAGATTTTATTCCTCTCTAAAAACCTTGCAGGTTACTTAGCAGCAGCTTAAATATAAGTTGTTCTGTGACCAGTGTAATTAATGAAGTAGGTGGTCAGTACAGTTTGGATTTCAGAGTGATCTCATATGTGGATTCTCTGATAACCAATAAAAGATGAATTCAAGCCCTGTTTCCTGTACACAGCAGCCCACCTTTCCTACCACTTTTGGAATTTACTACATTTAAGACCTCCTACCTCCTTCTCTAAATTGAGCTTCAATCTACTACTAAGCACAAAAGCTGCTGGCATAAACACACAGATAAGTGTGACAAAAATGCTACTGAAATGATGTATGTATGGAAGGTGTTTGGTTTTGAGTACTTCAGCAAGACAATCAGAACATGGAATCCACTGACAAACTTTTGGTGATTTTAGTCAGTGCTTTCTCTGTGTGTATTTCTGTGGTGGGTAGACCTGGCTGCTTGCCAGCTGCCCACCAAAGCCTGTCTGTCACTCCCCTCCTCAGCTGGGTAGGGGAGAGGAAAGGTTTTTGGGTTGACACATAAGGGCAGGGAGAGATCACTCACCAGTTACCATCATGGATAAAGCAGACTCAGTTGGGGAAATTAATTTAATTTATAGCTAATCAAATCAGAGTAGGTTAATGAGAAACTAAATCAAATCTTAAAACATCTTCCCTCCATCCCCCCCTTCTCCCCCAGATTAACTTCACTCTCTATTTTCTCTACCTCCACCCTGCCTCCAGCAGCAGAGGAAGACAGCAACAGGAGCTTATGGTCAGTTTATCACACAATGTCTCTGCCACTCCTTCCTCCTCAGGAGAGGGACTCCTCACACTCTTCCCCTGCTTCACTGTTGGTCCCTCACATGGGGTGCAATCTTTCAGGAACAGACTGCTCCAACAAGGATCCTTCGCGAGGTCACAAGACCTGCCAGCAGAGCTGCCACAAGGACACAGGTTCTACCAGAAGCCTGCTCCAGCATGGGCTTCCCACAGGGTCACAGCCTCCTTTGGGCATCCACCTGCGCTCTCCATCCGGTCCTCCATGGGCTGGAGGTGGATCTCTGCTCCACCATGGACCTCCATGGGCTGCAGGGGCACAGCTGCCTCACCGTGGTCTGCACCATGAGATACAGGTGTTCCAGCACCTGATGTACCTGCTACCTTTCTTTTGCACTGATCTTGATGTCTGCAGGAATGTTTCTCTCACATGTTCTCACTTCTCTCTCTGCTGTTTTTGTTGTGCAGGGGTTTTTTCCTCATTCTTAACTATGTTATCACAGTGGTGCTACCACCATCACTGATGAGCTCAGCCTTGGCCAGCAGTGGGTTCATCTTCAAGCCAGCTGGCATTGGTTTTGTTGGACATAGAGGAAACTTCTGGCAGCTTCTCACAGAAGCCATCTTTGTAGCCACCCTACTATCAAAACCTTCTCATGGAAACCCAATTCAGTTGACCAAAGAGGGAGAAGGTTTTATTCGTGAACAAGAATAACTGAAAATAGAAGAAAACACAGAGAAAGAAGTAAGGATGGAATATCTGGGATGGGAATGATTTATTCATACTTGCATCCTTTAACATGTTTGGTGTCATGGTTTAACCCCAGCTGGCAACAAGCTTCACATAGCCCTCATTTACCCCACCTGGTAGGATGAGGAAAGGAATCAGAATGGTAAAGGTGAAAGAACTTTTGGGTTGAGATTAAAAACAATATAATAATTGAAATAATAATTACAAATATCATAATAATAAATTTCATAATAATAGCAGTGTTAATTTTAATGAAAAGGAAAATCACAAAGAAAAATTAAACCCAAGAAAGGTAAGTCATGAATATGAAAACAGTTGCACACCATCAACCAACCAGTGCCCAGTCAGTCCCTGAGCTGTGGCCCCCTCGTCAACCTCCCCTCCAGATTTATATGCTGAGCATGATGCCATATGGTATGGGATATCCCTTCGGTCAGTTGGGGTCAGCTGTGCTGACTGTGTCCCCTTCCAGCTTTTTGTGAACCCACAGCCTCCTCATAGGATGGGGAGAGAATTAGAAAAGCTCTTGACTCTGTGTAAGCACTGCTCGGCAGTAGGGAAAACATCTTTTTATTATCAACAGAGTTTCCATAACAGATCTAAAACATAGCCCCATATTAGTGTCTCTGAAGAAATTACACTGCTTTTCAGCAATGTATTTCAAGTGACACTGGAAATACTCACTCTATATGATCAAAATATTAGACTGAGAGCAACCTGCACAGAAGATACAATGCATTAATTAATGCTCCTGATGGACATTAAAAGTGTTTTAGGATGAATAAAAGTTTTCAAGGATAATATCACTGAATGACTTATCTGAGATCTTTCCAACTATAGGCAATTACGAGTTCCATGCCAAAGTAATATGGAGGGAAATGGTGATATAAAATAGGATCAGCAGACAGCCCAATAACAATTAAAAACATCAAGATGACTGTATACTGTCTACTTTATATTAGCTTCTGGAAAATCACATGTGTATGTAAAAAGTACCATTAAATTCTTATGTATTTAGGTAGTCACTATAAATTCAGTAAAAGGAAAATTTGCTTTTCTCAGACTAAGGCTTATATCAAGAAAGCTTCTTTACAAATCATGAAGAGAACAGTGCCAGGCACACTTAGTGTATGTGATAGCCACATGATGAGGATTGTGGACAGAAATAGAATTCATTAAACTGAATCTAGCATTTCAGCAAAAACTTTGCATGGAACTAGATAGAAACTTTTATTTAAAATAACTATACATAATTAAATAAAAATATTAAAATAATTAAACTAGAATTAAAGAAATGTAATCAGAAATGTAAACCATAGTTACTCTAATAAAAATAAAGTTGCAATAATTAGAAATACTGTATCATATATAACACTGGTATATTTCACTAGCAACATAGTATTCTGTCATCGTGAGTGAAGGGAAGTCCAGGGGGTGAGACCAAGTGATGCAGGAGGTTCCTGAATCCAGAAAAACCCAAATAGCAGCTTCCTAACTCAGAATTAGTAAGGTAGAGCAAAGATATCCTTTTTATTAGCATATTAGTTTAAGCTTCCTCAGTTAAGGTGGTGACTTGCCGTAGATCTCAATCCCTTAGAGCTGTGGGAGTAACTGAACCAGCCATGTCAGAGACCTCCAGACAGACACACCCGCTGATGGCAGACACAGCTCTCCAGGTCACAAATTTCTGGGAGTCCCTGATGTCTTTTCGCAACTCTAGGGACTACAAAGAGTTATTTTGCAGAAGGTGTGCCGTGGTTGAAGAGCTGTGTTGCACAGGAGCTACAGGAAGAGTGAACAAGGAACAGAGAGACCAATCATCTTCAGAGGTGCTACAGTCTTAAGACTCTTGAGAGATTCAAACCTTCATTTTAGAGGAGAAGCAGGTGGACTCAGAACCCTACAGGGTAATTAGTCAAAGGACTATTAATCAAGGGTCTGTTAAAGATAAAGGCTGGAAACAGGTCACTGTACGTACCAGAGGGAAGGTTCCTCCTCCTTCTCAGAATTTGACATGTAGGACAGGCACCTTCTACAGTAGGTGTGAGGCTCTGGAACTAGAAGGCCAGATAATTGATAAGGTGGGAGAAGGTTCTTCTGGGGCAGTGGGGCCTCCTAAAACAACATCACCTGTGCCCGCATAAGACCTCCTCTATCAAGAGGAAAAGGAGGGTAGTTGTAATAGACGAGACTCCCTTCTAAGGGGAAGGAGGGGCCCAATATGCAGACTGGGCACAACTCACAGGGAAGTCTTCTGTCTGCCAGGGCCTTGGATAAAAGCTCCCTAGTCTAGTAAGGCCCTCTGATTACTATGCACCATTGGTTGTTCAAACCAGCAGCAACAAAATAACAAAGAGAAGTTCAAGAGAGACTTCAAAAGTGACTTCATGGCCCTGGGACGATTGGTAGAGGGAACAGGAGCACAGGTAATGATTTCTTCTATTCTTCCATTAGCAAGAAATAATATTGATAGGAATAGACAGATCAAATGAGTGGCTCCAAGGTTGGTGTAATTGAAAAAATTTGGGTTTTTTGACCATGGAATGATGTACTGACACCTGATGGGATGCACCTGTCTCAGACAGGAAAAAGAGTTCTAGAGCAGGAGCTAGCAGGGTTTACTGATAGAACTTTAAACTACCTTGGAAGGTGGAAGGACAAAACCAGACTCACCAGTGATCAGTGATGGGATGGTGTGCCAAAACTTGAGGAAACAAGCCCTCACGGGATCCCTCAATCTGCCTCAAGAGGTGTTGGCTACAATGTACCACACCTGAAATGTTCCTTTACCAATGCACGCAGCATGAGGAACAAATAAAAAGAACTTAGAGTTTTGGCCCAGTCCCAGAGATTTGACATCGTTGGCATAAGTTAAACCTGGTGGGATGATGCCTGTGACTGGAGAGCCCTGTTGCATGGTTACAGGCTCTTCATGAGGGATAGGCAGGGCAGAAGAGGCAGAGTCGTAGCACTGTATGTAATAGAAGGGTTAGAATGTATGGAGCTCACAGCTGGCTGAGAGAGCTGGGTGAGAATCAAGGGGCAAACAAATAAAGCGGATGTCATTGTGGGAGTCTGCTGTGACCTCCCAGCCAGGATGATAATGCCCACAAATTATTCTTTGAGAAACTAAGGGACACTTCAAAGTCAACTGCCCTTGTCCTTATGGGGCATCTGGACAGAAATTGCCTGGGAGCATCACATAGCTGGTTCAGCCCAGGAAAGGAGATTCCTAAAAAACCTGGATGACAATTTTATGAAACCGGTTCTAAGGGTGTCAACTCAGAAAGATGCCCTCCTTGATCTGCTGCTTGTCAACAGAGTGGATCTCATGAATGAAGTGGAGATTATTGCCTGTCTTGGCCACAGCGACCACAAAGTGATTGAGTTTAAAATCTCTGTTGACAGGAGGAAAATTGCCAGCAAAACCTCAGCTCTGGACATGAGGAGAGCAGACTTCAGGCTGCTCAGGGAATTAGTAAGTAAGGTCCCCTGGGAAAATGTTTTTGCAGGTGCTGGGGTCCCTCAGTGCTGGTCACTTTTCAAACATCACCTCATAAGGACACAGGAGAAGGCAATTCCTGAGTGTCAGAAGTCAAGCAGGTGAGGCACAAGGCCAGCTTGGCTGAGTAGAAATCTTCTCTTGGAAATAAGGCAAAAAAGGAAGGTGTATGCCTAATGGAACCAAGGGCAACTGACATGGGAAGAATTCGGAGATGCTGCTTGCCACTCTTGGGAGAAAATTCATGCAGCCAAAGCTTAACTGGAGTTGAAGTTGGCCAGAAATGTAGGGGACAATAAAAAGAGGTTTTTCAAATACTATAATGGCAATAGGCAGTATGAAAATATCATCCGCCAGGATGGTGGCATAGGATGGCCGCCTCACAAACAGAGACAAGACAGAGGTTTTTAACGCTTTCTTTGCCTCTGTCTTCAACACAGACTATGGACCAAGGGGGTCAAAGTGCCCCAAGCTGGAGGACTAGGACTGTGAGAATGATCAACTCCCAGTCGACCCTGAAATTGTGCAGGATCTGCTGCTTCAGCTTGATCTCTACAAATCTATGGGACCTGATGGGATTCATCTCAGAATCCTCAAAGCACTTGCTGATGTCACCGCAAAACCTCTCTCAATGATTTTTGAGCAGTCTCAGGAATCCAGAGAGGTCCCAGCTGACTGGAAGCTGCTGAATGTTGTCCTGATTTTCAAGGGTAAGAAGGAGAACCCTGGAAACTAGAGGCCTGTCAGTCTTACTTCAGTGCCTGGTAAAGTTTTGGAGAAGATTATTCTGGGAGGTATTGAAAAACACTTGAAAGATAACACAGTCACTTGTCACAGCCAGCGTGGCTTTGTGAGAGGAAAGTCCTGCTTATGAAACCTGATTTCCTTTTATGACAAGGTGATATCACCTAGGTGATCAAGGGAAGACAGTTGATGTAATCTTTTTGGATTTCAGTAAAGCTTTCAATACTGACTCTCACAGGATCCTTCTGGACAAAATGCCCTGCAGAGAGATCTCGACAAATTAGAGGACTGGGCAATGACCAACCATAGGAAGTTCAACAAGGGGAAGTACTGCATTCTGCACCTGGGATGGGGCAACCCCAGATATATGTACAGATGGGGGAATGAGGTCATAGAAAAGTGCCATGGAAAGGGACCTGGGTGTCCTGGTTGATGACAAGTTGAATATGACTCAGCAGTGCCCTGGCAGCCAGAAGGGCCAACCGTGTCCTGGGGGGCATCAGACAAAGCGTCATCAGCCAGTTGAGGGAGGGGATTGTCCCACTCTGCTCTGCCCTGGAGTGGCCTCACCTTGGATTTTGTGTACAGTTTTGGGCACCACAATATAGGAAAGGTATTAAGTTCTTAGAGAGCATCCAAAGGAGGGCAATGAAGATGCTGAAAGGCCTTGAAGGGAAGCCATATGATCTGTTCATCCTGGAGAAGAGGAGACTGAGGGGAGACCTCATTGCAGTCTACAACTTCCTCATGAGGGGAAGACGAAGGGCAGACACTGATCTCTTCTCTGTGGTGACCAGTGACAGAACCTGAGGGTATGGCCTGAAGTTATGTCAGGGAAGTGGTCACAGCACCAAACCTGACGAGTTCAAGAAGTGTTTGGACAATACCCTCAGGCACGTGGTGTGACTTGTGGATAGTTCTGTGCAGGGCCAGGAGTTGGACTCAATGATCCTTGGTGGTCTCTTCCAACTCAGCCTATTCTGTGATTCTGCAATATTTCAAAGATCTGATGGAAAGAAAGATCAGGAAAAAAAATTGAGTCTTTGTTTTCCAGTGGTGATTTACTGCAATAATCTTGTAGTTTTGTACTTCACCAAAACAGGGTAGCTTCAGTAATATTTACTAACCTGGATTGGATAATTATTAGTGAGGTTTTACTGTGTGTATTTTACTAGTACTTCAGAGTCCCTGTCGCTGCTCCATTAAGCAAATTGCTGCTACTGAGTACAACAGCAAAATTAAATAGGATTTCTGTCAAAAGTCATTTATCTGTCATGCATGCTTCATAACTAGTTTTGCAATTGTTACAGCCATGAAGTCAAGGTTTCTTTTTTAGTATGGTACATATCCTTGATGCTGCTGTAATTAGAGTATTGATTTTACACCATCAAGGAATGTACTATGGCTCTTATTGATTTCAATGAGTAAATCAAAAAGACATTTCTTTTTGCAATAGGTCACTGAAATGTCTAAAAATACAGCAAAATTCTTAATATAAAAAACATATAGCAGCTATAAAAAGTTATAAAATCAGTCTTATATACTAACTATTAATTTAAAGAGGTTGAAGAATTACCTACTGGTGCCCAGGAATTAATTTTTTTCTCCTTCCATTTTCCTTTCCTTTTAAAGATGATTTTTTCTTTTAAATACAGACAAGCAGATGTAGAAAGAGCGTAATCTCAAGGAAAACACAAAAGGTAAGATCAAGAAAAATCCCTTATTTTCTCCCTTTATAATTTACATTTTGAAAAAAAAAGTGTGATTCAATACTCTGTTAGAGAAGCAAAGAGACATTAACACTAAAATGGGAGAGCATTAAAGAAGGTTTCTGAACTTCATTTATCCCCTAGTAAGCCTCACAATGCCCATAAAATACACACAGGCCTTTAAGTCAGTGCAGGAGCTCAAAGTTTTTCCTCTGTAAGAAGTCACATTGACAATTGATGGAAATAAGGATCTATTAACCTCTGGATCCAAACCAGAAAAAAAATACAATGAAACTAAACCAACACTAAATACCATACTTTATGAAGACTCTCAGGTAGTCAAAACCAAGTTTAAACCAGATTCTAACTACTAAACCTGAGAAAAATGCTTTTCCCAGGGGTATGTCTTACCAAAAGAACATTTCTTGAAAATTCTCTGTACTAAAGGTTTCCTATGCTATAAAAATTCCTGTAAATAAAATCACTAGGTCTGGTTTTTTAATATATATCACCATGACTGAGTTGAAGAAGACACAACCAAGCTGGACTTTTTCACATGTAACGGTACTACTAGTTGAGAGCAAAAATTTTGTGCTTTATTGGTTGAACAGCTTACACTGAGTGCTGGAAAGAAATCTTCTCACTCATGAACCAATCCTAGGATCATAGAATCATAGAATTATAGAATCAGCTGGATTCGAAAGGACCTCTGAGATCATCAAGTCCAACCCTTGATCCACTACCACCACAGTTACTGGACTATGGCACTAGGTGCATCATCCAGTCTCTTCTTAAATACCTCCAGGGATGGAGAATCCATCACCTCCCTGGGCAGCCCATTCCAATGCCTGATT
>JAWWLV010000121.1:97619315-97630008 GCA_035041135.1 Platyrinchus mystaceus | reverse complement strand
CTTCCTTGGTCACCTTCCTAGTTCCTTCCTGGTTACAAGCTGGTCTCCAGGAAGGCCTAGAGTGAAAACTACCACAAACTATTAACTTTAGTGAAATTGTTCCCAACTTGCAATTGTGCAAACAGGAATACAATCAGACTCTTAATAGCTGGGTTTTACAGAAGCATAGAATGTATATTTTCTCTCCTCTATAACTCTCTTGTGTTAGTTTGGTACGATATTTCCAGGGTCATGCCAGTCTCATTGTTGATACTGGTGAATAAAAAAAGTAGATGTTTGGGCAGAAAACCTTAAACACTGGCAACAGAAAACTTTGACTCCTATCCAGCTAAAAACATCCGTGGTCTTGGAGGTTATGCAAGGCTCTGGCTACAGATGCTGGCTCTTTGACAGGACAAAATATTCAGAGGCAGGTTGGCCTCCAGTGTAAGGTCAAATAAAAGTGTCTCTGTGTGTGGCAGAGAAAGTTTACTAAAGGTGAGGGAAAGAAATATCAGAAAACTAGTATTTGTTGCCTAGTGATCCAGATAAAATTAGAAACTTTGTACTAGTCACTGTAAGGCAGAGTAGCACCATATCTTGGGTCATTGTACAGTTAACATATATAATGACATCGTCAAAAACTTTAAAAGGTATTTATTCTCACAGCACTCTCATTAGGCATAGGAACCAAAGTTTCCAAAGCCCAAACTCATCATACCTACCTTGAGGCATTTGTCTGGGGCCATTAAGGCCTAATAAATAGTGATCACACCCAATAAGTACTCCGTGGTTCAGCCCATCTAAATTTCCCTGGCCTTGTGGAATTACTTTTTTTCTCCACTAGCAATCTAATCTTCCTTTAGTTCCTAAATTTAATGGGAGGAATCCAGACATTAATGATTTTTCGCTGACTTCACTAGCTATAGGAGAGACTGTAGTTGAGCAGGAGTACCAGTCAGATCTCTTAGGTGTCAGGCCTTAATTACTGAAATGTTCTGCCATTCATCTTCCCCCTAGACACAACAGTGAGAATCAAATGAGAATAGAATCGCTGAGTAATTATCCTAAGATGACCCACATCCTATATGTCACCTGTATGTATTCTGCTGGTTTTCTTGTTTCCCAGCAGTTCCCCAGACATAAATTGGTATTTCTTATATTTTCTCCAATGATGGAAGCTTCTTTGTTCTTTTTACTTCCTGTTGCTCAACCAAGTCCATGTAGTTCAATGTAAACCACAGCATCTCTGTCAGGGAGTTGCTGGAATCTTCTTTCATAAGTGTCAACACTTATTCTCTATGCTCCAAGCTCCCATACTGGCAGCCACCTAGTCATAGCAGAATACAATTTGCAAAGAGAGCATTTATCCTTTCATTCCAAACTGCTATAAGCTCAGTTATAGAGATAGCTTTCATGACTTCCTCACATTTTTTCAAGATAAGTGGTATTTATTACACCTAACTTAGCTTCTAAAAGTTAAATCTTTATTTCTAAATAAGTAATTCTTTGTGCTGTACTCACTGGCCAGGAATGGACATTTGTGGGTGGCAGTATATCATTGTCTTGTCTTTAAATCTGTGTTGGGATATTTTCTGCAAATGTCTGTACCCTTTTAGGTCTATAAGGGAATCCCAGGGCAGATTGCATCAGAATCTGGACCTTTAACATCTGTACAAAGCAGAGGAGGCATATGGAAACATAAGCAGAGCACCACAGGTCACTGTTATCTCAAGTGCCATGCTGAACAAAACTGGGCAATGGCAGCAAAAGACTGGTCAGAGTATACCGTCAGATACATCAGGTATTTTGATATTTCAAATGTACTGAGACATT
The DNA here is from genome assembly GCA_035041135.1 of Platyrinchus mystaceus. Taxonomy (NCBI): domain Eukaryota; kingdom Metazoa; phylum Chordata; class Aves; order Passeriformes; family Tyrannidae; genus Platyrinchus; species Platyrinchus mystaceus. The sequence goes on along the minus strand of JAWWLV010000121.1, from coordinate 97,628,193 downwards.
TCTCCTTGGAAAAATATAATTAAAACATTGAATCTCACAATCAAAGATGGAGGAGTCAGAAAATAAAAGGATCCTAATCCTCTTACCAGATTCTTGTCCACTGAATTGAACAAAATGAAGACCTGTGTTGACTCTTCCTACATTTTTAATATGCACATTTCTTTGGAAAGAAAATATGCTGGGCAACTGCTTGTTTTGTGAGACACACACAGAGCTCTACTGAAGATTTGTTTGTCCTTAAAGCAGGATCTCGATCACCTGAGAACTGAAGGGTGTTAAGGCAGTCAGTAGTTTTCTAATTAACATATTTATGGGATTACTGAAGCCCAGAAAAACTACAGGGAATTTGAATAGTGCAGATTTGATCAGGGAAATAAAGATTCTTTTTCTGTATGACTGCAGCTCTTTACAAAAACTTTTACAATACATTTCTTTATTTCTTCTCAAGCTGCCTAGCTTCATAATATTTATCAGTAGTTTCATGTCTATGTGTTCATTTGATGTTGTACTTCTGATTAATCAGTACAGAATTCTTAACTATGCTAAAATAGCATACAGTCAATGAGGGCTCAGTAACTTCTAGCAATACTTTTTCATTGAAGTTACTTTTACTACAGATAAAAATGTTAGAAATATAGTTATGATGATAGTAATTTATTTGTTACTACAAATGACTACATTTTACATATTACTGTCATCAACTTCAAACAAAGTATCTTAAATCCGAAAACTTGTAACAACCTACCTATTATTCTCAATTTATGGCAGACTGTCTATATTGAGCCATACAGTCAAAACAGTAGAGTTCTTAGTTTATTATTCAGCTGAAGAAATACAGACGGGCTGAACAGCCGGGTCTTAAGAAGACACTTCTCTACAAATCTAACCAGTATAGGTACTTCATGAAAACTCAGAAAAAAGTGCTTTATGTCTACATGTGAATATTTAAAAAGGCCAAATTTTCTCCTAAAGCAATGTTATAATGCACATTGAGTTTCGAAGGAATTCAGATTCTGTACTTCAATTTTGATGAAAAAAAGAACATCAAACTGCTTTCATGTAAAAACAGAAAGGAATTGAAGGTTAAACTTCTGAATTAGGAAGCTCTCATCTGATCTCGGCCCTCTGACTTCTGAGTTAAAGACATTGACCGTAAAGACTGATCACTTATCTCAGGCTGAATGGCCAGAACTGGTTGGCTATTATTAGACAGAGAAATAAGCTACCTTCTAAACACAAATTACCTGGATCAAGCCTAATAGCAAGTAGTGAAGAGATGCTTTTAGAGTTTCTCCTGGCCAGGAGACTATTTGTCATCCTAACATGCTTTGACTGGGCCATTTTGCCCCCACAAATGTATCACTTAACGACTCAGCTATGGGAGCTCTTATGTAAGAAAGGAGCCATGCACATAAAGAGGTTCCAGCTAATGCAAGAACAGCAACCCATAGATTTAGCAGTGCACCATGGGCAGTATACACACATAGCTTATTATAACCTTAGAAATCCAGCTTTCTATGGCTCACCTTGGACTAAACAGAGAGAAAGATGTTGCCTGAAATCCCTCCCAGTTCACAGTCTCTACCGTAAATCCTTGAAACTTCCGTAGTATCTGTGCCAATATCAATCTGACAACATAAATTTCTCCAAAAGCTTGTCAGCTCATATAGAAACAAGTGGATTGCCTGTATGAAATTTCAGAGATATAAAAACTTGTTAAAAGCAAGATTTGAAGGATACTTCATGAACTTGATAGTGAGCACACCACTGTGACCCTTTCTGGCCTGTGTTCTGTAATTCATAGAAGCTTTCCCATCAAGTATGAAACTGAGGAGACATGCAGAGGGAAATATAGTGAAATACATTATATCCAACACATTGAAGAACCATGCCCTGCTAATTCAAAAAGAACCATAAAGTTAATGAAGGTTTCAATTGATACATCTCATTCAAAAGGTAGAGTGCAAACTTGAGAAGAAATCCCAACCAGGTTAAAAGTTCCTGTTCGATAACTAGAGTTGTTTAGATTTCAGATTACTTTTTGTTAATATGCTGTTCTGTGAGGAAAGTTAGCGTAAAGGTCCCTGTATCATCCTGTCAGTAGATTCCACAAATAAAACATGACAAAAAAAGAACACAAATACTTCAAATATGGATTAACAATATGTGAGAATACCACATATTGGACTTCACTATTTATAAGATTAAAAAAAAAACCAAACCAATTGTTTCCCCCTCCAACCAATTTTTTTTTTCAGAAGTGTAATTTTCTGGAAGAAATTATAGTAAGTATGAAGAACATTTAAAATTTCAGACTGTTATTTCACTTCATCTTTGGTATTTTTGCAATTCTGTCTAGAAACCTAAACTATCCCTATCAGCTTTTCTGAAAACAGATTCAATGAAATTACTTTCTGGCTTTCATATTTCAGAATTTTGCAAAAATACTTTTTTTTTAATATAAAGCCCTTTATACTGTACAAGCAGGAAAAGTTTTTTGATGCTACTTTCCTTTTTAAATTACTACTTCAAACTTGTTTATCACTTCTGTGCAGAATTAACTGCGTGTTGGCCTATTTTATATCAGCAAAGTTACCCAATAACCAGCAAGCAATATGCAGGAAAACTGTCCCCTCAAATCATACCCACAGAACACTGGACTCAATACTATCTCAGATTCCCTTCTTTCCCACTGGTGATGTGATTTATTCCCAAGGCACCAACAAAACCTTTAAAGTAAACAGTGTATGGGCTTTGACCTGTGCTGATCTGAGAAAAAAGATGGATGAGCTGTGCTGTGAGGTTTCACAGATCTCATCCAAATTCTCATTCCACAGTGGAGCAAAGAAGTTTGCACTGCAGATGCAGCTGTAAAGTCAAGACCTTCATTACCATGGACTTGTCCTTAACTTTCCTCTATTATCTAGTAGTTCAAGAAATAAAGCACACTACAATAGCTACATGTTTCATGTGATGCTGTAAAAAGATGACATTATTTCAGCACCTATTATGCTGAAGTATCCATCTATGTGTTTAATATTCCTAGCACATAAATGTTATTTTAATGTTATGCCTGCAGTAAACTTGACCCAGCATGTTCCAAGTTGGCCAATAATTTTACATAACTCTCACTGGTATAGCCTATGCTGGAAATAAACTCTAAAACTAGGGACATGATAAAGGTATGTAAAATAATGAGCAGAAGGCAGAAGGGAAGATTATGTTCTCCTTGTCTCAGAATACATACATTAAATAGGGCACATTCAGTGCAGATGGAAGAAAAGAAAATAATAACATAAATGAAAAACACTTTTTCTTCAAATAGTAGCAACTATGATGTGAATTCTTTACCACAGTAAGACTTTAAGGAGTGTAATTTAACAATGTTCAGTACATAATAGGACACGTATATAGATATCGGAAATCGAAGGAATTGTCATTTTAATTGCAAAGAACATTTTAGAATGGGTACTAAAATATGTGTTTCAGGGTTTAAGTCAGCATCTAAACTATTACAGTTCAGAATGTGCCTATGCAGAGCAGATAGTTCTTCTGCTGTCTAATGAAGTGTCCTTACGTTATCTTATAACTCTGGCTCAAGGCAACAACGAAATCCAGATGGGATGAATCATTCCTACTTTGTAATATAACAAGACCTATCAGAGCATCATAGAATCATTTATGTTGGAAAAGACCTCTAAGATCTTCTTCTTCTCTAAGAATTGAAAACTTGATAATTTTGAGATCACTGTGCCAAATATGGCCTCTGACCATCATAACACCCACATGTGTTTGTGAAAAACAGCTCAAGCTGTTGCTTCAGTTTTCAGAAAAGATAAATATAAGAATTTTATGTCTGCGTGGCAGGTGTACTCAGATACACAGGAAAATTGAAAACCAGTTTAAAGGCAATATTGGAAAAATTTCAGCAGGTTTAAGATGCTGTTGTGGCTAAAATAATTCATAAAAAGATTTGGGAGTCTGTCTTCGGTTTCTCAGTCCAATCTATATGACCAAAGTCCATGACAACATGTTGAAGTGGAAACTGGAATTTAAAGGCATTTTTTGTGTCACTTCAACCATAACACATGTAGAATTTTTTTTTCAACAAGACCATTTTAACAAAGCATAACGGTTAAAAAAATAAAAAAAAAAAAGACAGAGAAAAGAAAAATCAGGAAAAAAAAAGTGTCCTTTATAAATATAGCATTTAGAAAGCATAAACAGGATCTGCATGGACTGTAACTACGTCAACTTTAATGGAGTTACACAGCAACAGTGTATTTTTTCCCTTGTGTCCTAGTTGTTCGTAGAGTAGATCTGATTTTCAGTAAGAACAAAAGGGAAATATTATGTAATCTGTTATACTTTTATAAAAGTACATTTTTACTTTTGTATGTACATTTTGCACTAGTTTGAGGAGAGTCATCTTGCATCAGAAAACTAACAAAATGCCTATAAATGCATAGAACCATAGAGAACTATGTTTTTAACTGGAATTTACTAAATATATTTCATGGCAGATGAAGAACTATAATCCGAAACATATGATGCTGTCTCACTTGTGCTAACTTTATGAAAATTAAAACCATTTAGAGTGGGTTTTTTGCTGTATTATTATTGGGATAGTATAGTATATGCATCAGTACAGAGTTCAGCTTTTCTGAATACAAACTTCCTCATTCAATTTTAATCATATTTGTGCACTGTAAAAAAGGCACAAAACAAACAAAAACCCCCATACCTGTTTTCATGAAGGCAAAGATCTGTTACAACTGATTGTTTTTAGACAAAGAATGAATTATCTTCCAGATAGTAGCAGGAAAAAGTGACTACTCAAAGGTGTAAAATAAAATTGGATTAGAGCATTCAGTCCAACAAAAGCAGACTACTAAGAAGTCTAAATAATAGAAATAACTGATTTATGCTTACATATAATTTTATTCTGGGGAATTCTTCATCTATCTTCTTAGTTTTTTATTGAAAGTCTTAGTTTTGGTGGTGAACATTCTGTGGCACTACTAAGAGCTTGTTGAAAATGAGGACAGTTAAAATTGTTCGTAAAAATGCAAAACATTCTCTTTTTATGCATTTCCTCCATTGAACTCTATAAGTGAGCTGCCTTAGCTAAACAGGATTCTTTATGCTTTAATAAAAAAATAATTCATCTGAGTCTAGGCAGACCTTGAGCTTTTTCTCCTCATTGAGATATAAAAATTAAAATCCCGGGACTTAGGATAAGCTGAAACTCGAAGAATCAGCTCAAAGCTGAAACTTGTTGAGGCAGGGCAGACTATGCCCCAGTTCTACCACTGCAATTTTCATTGTTCTTCATCATTGCCTTTCTTCTCAGAGTTCTGGAAGGGAGCTAAACCGTTATCCAGCCAGGAGGTAGAGGGCCTTTGCAGGAAGTCAGCACATACTCCAAAGCTAACCTCTTGGAGGGAAAAAATAGTGTTATTCTTCAGGGACTGGGTATTAGATTATTCAGCAAGATCTCTTTAATTTAACTTGTCTTTTTTAATGTATTATTCATTATACAAAATTCCCACAACAGAGCAATAAGAAGGTCAGTATGATAGTTTGCACCAAAATAAAGGTAATTTTTTGCTGGGTTACACAGCAAAAAGATGAATAATTAGTGTGATACAAATGAAACAGGTGTATAAAGATGAAGGAGAGTGAACCAATTATTGTTAACTAGTGGTGACAGAAGTTAGAATCATCACGTAAGGATGATTCTGGTATTCCAGTACACAGTCTTATGATACAGTCTTATAATTTAATGAGTATTAAAATGCAGAACATCTGCTACACATTATGATTGTACATAATGTACATAATGAGCATATATCTTATTCTTTTTTAAATTGATGCTTGGTCATTGGGCAAGTGATTATGCAGATTTTTATAGAACAACATTATCACAGATTGGGTCATATTGGGAGGGACCACAGCGGGTCCTCTGGTCCAACCTCCCTGCTCAGGCAGCGTCATCCTAGAGCACAGTGCTCAGGACTGTATCCAGACAGTTCTTGAATATCTCCACTGAGGGAAACTCCACAACCTCTCTGGCCAATCTGTTCCAGTGCTCAGTCACTCGTGCAGTAAAGTTCTTCCTCATATTCAGGTGGAACTTCCTGTGCATCAGTTTCTGCCCATTGCCTCTTATCCTATTCCTTGGTGAAACTGAGATGAGCCTGGCTCTGTCCTCTTGACACCCTCCCTTCAGATACTTATTGACATTGATGAGGTCTCCTCTCTGTCTCTTCTCAAGGCTGAACAGAGAGATGTTCCAGTTCCTTAATCACCTTCATAGTCCTCTGCTGGACCCACTCCAGGAATTCATGTCTCTCTTGTACTGAGGAGCCCAGAACTGGATGCAGCACTCCAGATGTGGCCTCGCTAGGGCTGAGTAGAGTGGCAGGCCATTTCAGAGACAACTTTGCTTTCCTAATACTCATGTACCGTTCTCTTTTTATTATTAATAATTAGCAAGCTTTCAACTTTGCAAGTTTTGATATTTCAGATGGAAATAAAAGGTGTTACTGATGTTAGCAGTATATGCATGGTGATTAATTGCCAGTCTTAATATTGTACTGCATATTGCTATTTGTACTTGCATTTGAGCAGAGTATAGGTCAGTTCTTTCTGAATTTGCTTAAGGTCTCTTAACTTCTCCAAAATAACTCAGGAGTTGTATTTCTCAAAAAGTAGAATCTAGTCAAAGATTAAGAGATAAGGAACAAGGAGACAACAGAGTGTCTGATTTGTATTTCTACTTGATTTACTTGAGCAGGATCAAATACGCTACTGGCAGATCAAACTGTGTGCACTTTTAGTTCACACTTAAATCCTGTTTGCAAGACTTAAGTGACCTTCACTGTCAAAAGAAAGATTAATTAAATAATTTATGAGTAAACCAGGAAGAAATGCAGCAAAAGACATAAATAACTTTTCTAAGGTCTAGTTTCAAATGCTGGATTGTTTGTACTGAAGCAGAAACTCTTGAGAGAGACAAGAAATTCAAATGACTACACATTTCTTAAAAATTAAAGGATAACATATTTTTCCATTCTGATTCTGTGCAAATATTGGTCTCTTTCCATTGTTTCTGCAGAGTTTTGAAAACTGATTTGAGTGTCTTAAAAATACAAAATATCTGCAATGTAGAAATGGAATAGTGTTTTCTTGGAATTAGCTCTCAGACTACCGGGAACATGCACCCCCTCAGATTACAGAATGGGATTTGGTGACAGTCTTGCAGATGATGACTAATCATGCAAGAGAGATTTGAGGTGAACTAAATCCCAATACTTGCCATCTCTTTTAGTAAAGGCTACATTGCTCCACATTTTTATAGAAACTACATCACAAAACTTTCAGCTCATAACTTCATGAAGCTATTAGCTCAGTGGACTACACCTCTGTCAAGGGCCACTAAAGACAGAGCAGAGCAGATCTAAGCGCTTAAGTTTCTCCCGAGGGTCAAATGTGCACACAGAGACTTCAAAGCTGTATTACCAAAGCTGAGCACATACCTTGGAGGGGACTGATCTCGGCGAACTTCCAAACATCAACACAGCAATTTGCTCATGCCCTTCTCACATAGGGTGGGGTAAAAATAGGTATAAGGAAGGGAGACTTGTAGATCATGATAATGACAATATGATAGTGAAAGCAAAACTTTGTGTACAAGCAAAGCAGTAAGAGGAATTTATTCACTATTTCCTCTTAGCCTCTTTGCAGGGCCTCAGTACACATGAAAATTGCTTGGGAATACAAATGCCATCAGCACAGACTTTCCCCCTTTCTTTTCCTTTCCCACAAGTCCTTATGGTACTGACCCTTTGGATTAGTATGGGTCGGCTGTCTGCTCCCAACATTTTGCCCACCCTGTCCCTGAGAGGAAAAAGAAAGGAAGTGGCAGTAAAGGAATGAGCTTTGTCTTTTTTCAAGCACTATTTAACAACAGCCAAAACACTGATGAGTTAACAGCACTGTTTTAGACACCAATCCAAAGCAGAGCACCATATGGGCTGCTATGAAGCAAGTTAACTCCACCCCAGCCAGACCCAGCACATACTCTATGAAACCAAAGGGTAGTAGGTCCATCTCTGTGTCCTAACATGGAAAAAAAACTGAGTGATCTGGTATAACCATGTTGCCATACATGTAATAGCAGGAAAAAAGGGAAGACCTAAGTGTAAAGAACTCCCAGAGGTGTCTTGCTTTTCAATGGTTGGTTTGAAAAGGTTATTTAAAATTGTGGCTGATACTATGTACAAATGTTCTGTTAATGCTCAGTGTCTGCTAATTCTATAGAAAATTGTACAGTCTTCTGTCCAAGAAACCTACTGGCAGCTGTTACTACTGCCCACATTTGTGACAGACCGTGTAGCTATTAAACATAACACTGTAGAGCATTTTTCCTTCAAAAGTATGTCAGGTGTAAGATTCTGGTCTTTAATTAAAGTTGAGATGCAGGGAAAAAAAGTGTTTGTTTGTTTTTGAAGGAGTTCTCCTAACCTAACAGCCAGTGGTGCATGCATGCATTCCTGAGCATGACCAACCAGTTGAGGGAAGGGATTGTCCTGCTCTGCTCTGCACTGGAGTGGCCTCATCTTGAATATTGTGTGCAGTTTTGGGCACTGCAATATAAGAAAAATATTAAGTTATTAGAGAGTGTCTAAAGGAAGGCAACAAAAATGGTGAAGGGCCTTGGGTGGAAGCTGTATGAGGAGTGGCTGAGGTCACTTGGTCTTTTCAACCTGGAGGAGACTGAAGGGAGGCCTCATCATGGTGACAACTTCCCCATGAGGGGAAGAGGAGGGGCAGACCCTGATCCCTTCTCTGTGGTGACCAATGACAGAACCCG
>JAWWLV010000121.1:97587642-97617961 GCA_035041135.1 Platyrinchus mystaceus | reverse complement strand
CAGGCTTTGTGACATGTAAAAATCTTGTTAACATTGTGATATTGTTAATAAATAAAAATATGCAATCTTTTACCTACTCTGCTCATAATCTGTAAAATTACTATGTCAGCAATTTTAGCTACTAATGACTGTGGATGTATAAAAAGGAATTTAATGGCACTAACAAAATCAGAACCTATCAAACTGAAATAGGTTTTCTCTTAGCCTGAAAGCAGATGTTTTCACTGGGGGGAAGGGGAAGAAAAAAACACAAGGTTTTTTTACATGTAAGTGTGTTGTTCTCAGTGGAAATAACACAAGAACAATATAGTACAGGAATTAAAGTGCAGAATGAATAAAGGAATATCCGTTCCCTGTTCAAGACTGTAAATATTTCAGTGCAATTGAAACCACAAATTCTAAAGTAAAACAAAACAAAAAATATCTACTGCTAGATATTTTATTATTACAAATCCACACATGATAAATATAACATGAAGCTAGTAATTGAGAGATAACATTTAAAATTACATGTTCTATAGCAAAGTGTTTAGAAAGGCATTCATGCAAATCTTCTCTAGACCTTAATCTTGAAAATAATTAAGCACATGTACACTTGTACCTGTGAAAAATTGCTCAAATGATTCAAGTTATTAAGCTTAGAAGAATGGATTAAAAACAATACAGACAGAGGACCATTTATATTTAACAGGAATCAGAGGATAAAACAATGTTGTCTTTAGACTAAACTGACCTAGGTATCACACTCCATTAATTTCCATGAAAGTCTTCAGAAATAAAATACCTGCATATGGGTGCAGTGTAATGCCTGAAGTCTTGGTGCTTCATAAAAAAGTCTAAAAAATTAGCAATTGATAAAAACTTTATAAATCATATACTTTTGATGGAAAGTATGTTTTCAAAGAGGAAATGGAAACATTAAATGGGCCTTTAATGTGTAGAGGACTGTGAAAGTCCAGTATTAGATATATCAGATTAACTAAATGTGCACAGTACAACTGTTGTGAACATATTTTCAGCATGAAGATATGACAAAAAATCAAACTTCTCTTCATGTGTACAGACACTCCATGTTGCATCTGTACCGTTTCACTTTTCTGTATCTATCCACATTTGCATCCCAGCTTGTGGTTCCCTCAAAATAGCCCTGCTTGTAAAGGTATCACTCTTGACTCCTGAGCAACCTAGTGACTTCATTTCATTACAAATAATTGTTTAAGAGAATTAACTAACACTCTGGTTTAGACCCAAAGCATAATCCTATTGGCACACAAAGGCAATGAAAAACAAAACCAAAAAAATTTAAACACATACATATAGTGTGAAATTGGATATTGAATGAGAAATTTTCTTGGTATTGTTTGGATTATATAGATTGTTAAAACTTACAATTAGTCTTGAACCTGAACCGTTAAGTAAATAATGGGGGTCAACACATACACCATATAATTGATACTGCACAGTGGATGTAAGAATAACAGTCTCAGAAACTGTATTTGCAACAGTTGAAAATGAAAAGGTCTTCTAACCTAAGAATGGATCAGCCACTTGACCTAGGGAATCATTGCATGGTGTCTCAGTTCAATGAAACGCAAGTGTTTTGCTGAGGATGAGTTATGAGGAAGACCCAAACTACTCCCTCTAAGCAATTGTAAATCCGAAATTAAGAGGCTCCAATTGAGAAAGTGTGGAAAAAGGAAAAAATAACAGCCCTTTATTAAAGGATATATGTGTATTGGCAGAACAACGAAAGAACACGAATAAAACAACCAAATAATAATCCTATACACAAAAATAATCCCCTTAAAAAACAAACAAACAAAAAACCCAGTTCAGTTTGCGCCCTTTGGTGCAGTTCTAACCACAGTCAGCAGGGGGTGCTGTTGGATCACTGGAGGCTGCCATGTGGGGGGGGCCCCTGGGTATGCTGGAGAAGCCGAAAATGGAGGTCTTCCCTCCCCCTTACCGGGAAAGGGGAAAAAGGAGGGAAGGAAAGAAAAATTCTTCCCAACAGGAGCTCACTGTCTGTGGCTAAAACGCTTCCCCTCTCCTTCGACATGCACAAGAACCGCTGCCAAAAAAAATGGGAACAGAGGAGGGGAAGGAGGTGATCTCCTTCCCAAATAGTTCCTCTCCAATGGAAATCCAAGCAGGTTCCAGGCTGGGTAGAACTGAGCTAGCCAGGCAGCCAGGCTGAGAACAAAACCACCTCTGAGCTCCTGCCACCCAGACCTTGTCCCAGCTCAGGTAACAATGAATTCCCTGCCGTTTCCCAGCAGAGGAGAAAAAAAAGTAAAAAGAACTCCTCACCCCTCCCCACAAACTCTTGAGGGCCATTAACTTGGAATGTGACTCTGCCAGCCACTTCTGTTGTATTATTCCATTGCCCAAGACACAGCCAACCGGCCCATTCAACATCTCTTTCACACAGTGTGCAGGGGGAAGGGAAAATTCCTGTTTAGTTTCCCAGAACAAGCAAAGCCATGACACAAAGTAAGGCAATCAATCATTTGGGTGATTATGATACTGTCTGCTTAGATTTTTCATATGCTCTGTTTAAAAAAATCTTTTATCAGATACCATATTCTAGAATCTAAGATTTTATGAACTCCTGATGGAGATAATAACAGGGAAAAAAACCCTAATCTCAGTTCCTTATAGAGCAAAAGAGTAAGTAATTAGAAGAAAAACATAAAACCACCAAGAAGAATTTATAATAAACAAGCAAGAATAATTTATTAAAATCAAATCAAAACAAAAACCAAGCTGTCTAAGATTATGAAGATTAAAACTGCTAATTTTTTTTTTTTTTTAAGTGTTAGAATATTACTGGATAGAGAAAAAATTTGATAGTTGCAGTTAGACAACTCCAGTTGTCTTGGAAAACTCTTTAGATAAACTGTCCGGTTTACTTTGGAAAACTCAGATGATTGAAATTTAATTGTGCACACATTCAAGCCAGTGATCAAAAACCATTAAAAAAATAACAACATTTCAGAAAAACTTCAATGATTTGAATATGGTGTTGTCTTTGTTGAAATAATCTTATAAAAGTTCTGGTATTCAACCTTCCACGAAATGCAGACATAAAACATATTTATGCACTTGCAGGAAAAAGGCTGTATTTTTTTGTTGTCTTGGTTGCCATTTGGTTGAGGTTTTTGAGACTTTTTATTGCAGAGTTGTGCTCACAGAGTCTGTTAGTCAAAGTCTTCCCTGTATTTCCTGATGATATACTATGCTTACCAAACTATCTGTAGAGACACACATGTATGTATTCTGTTGTGATAAACTAATAGAATCCTGCCCTCAAGTGACAAGCACTTCAGCATCAGAAATGGTAAAAAAAGATGGTACACAAAGGTAAATTTTCAACACCATTCGGAATAGACAGAAACTCACTATTTACCAGCTGAGTGTATATTCCCTGATATTTTGTGTTAAAAGCATAGGTGCAATTTGCCCACATATTGTCAAAAAATTTGCTATAAAAATGTGGTTTTCCAGTATTTTTGCATGTCATTCTCTGACATATGACAAAGGGAAGTGATTTTTTTTTGCATGGAAATGTTTTGTAGAGCACTCTTACCTGGATTCAGTGGATTGTGAATTATCCGCAAAAGCAGAGTTATCCTATTTCATACCTGAAACCAATATATAACCACAAGGTTTTCAAATCCTTTCAGGCATTTGGAAATATGTGGCTCTGATTTTTTTACCAGTTTAAAATAGTTATGGAAACATGAACTCATTATAGCTTGTATCTTTTATTTAATATTAACAGAATCAGTGAATTATAGAATCATTAAGGTTGAAAAAGACCTCCAAGATCATTGATCTAACCTTTGACACAAAACCACCATGTCAACTAAGCCATAGCACTGGGTGCCATGCCCAGCTGTTTTTTAAACACTTCCAGGGATGGTGACCCCATCACTTCCCTGGGCAACCCATTATAATGTTTAGCCACCCTTTCGGTGAAGAAATTCTTCCTGATGTTCAACCTGAACCTATCCTGGCACAGCTTGAGGCCATTTCCTCTTGTTCTGCTTCTAGTTATTTGGGACAAGAAGATGATCCCCACCTGGCTACATCCTCCTTTCAGGTAGTTGTAGAGAGCAATAAGATCTCCCTTGAGCCTCCTTTTCTCTGGGCTAAACAACCCCAGCTCCCTCAGCCACTCATATGACTTTCTGTCTGGACCCTTCACCATCTTCATTGCTCTTCTCTAGACTCACTTCAGCACCTCAATGTCCTTCTTATAGTGAGGGGCCCAGAACTAGACATAGGATTCAAAGTGAGGCCTCACCAGTGCCAAATACAGAGGGACAATCACTGTCCTAGTCCTACTGGCCACACTATATTTGATACAGGCCAGGATGCCAAGGGCCTTCTTGGCCACCTAGGCACACTGATGGCTCATGTTCAGTTGCTGTTGACCACTACCCCCAGATCCCTTTCTGCTGGGTCACTTTCCAGCCACTCTTCCTCCAGCCTGTAGTACCTCGCGGGCTTGTTGTGACCCAAGTGCAGGATAGAACTGCAACTTTTAAATGTGGTACTGATGATGCATGACTGATTGTGCTGGTTTTGGCTGGGTGAAAGTTAATTTTTTTCATAGTAGCTATTATGGCTCTATGCTTTAGGAAAACAGTGTTGATAATTCAGGAATGTTTTTGTTATTTCTGAGCAGTGCTCACACAGAATTGAGGCCTTTTCTGCTCCTCACCCCATCCCACCAGCAAGGAAGATGCAGATGCACAAGAAGCTGGGAAGGAATATAGCTGACTCCAATGACCCAAGTGATATCCCAGACCATATGGCATCATGCTCAATATAATAAGCTGGAGCAAGAATAAGGAATACATTTGGAGTGATGGTGTTTGTCTTCTCAAATCACCGTTACCTGTGATGAAGCCCTGCCTTCCTGAGAATGGCTGAACACCTGCCTGGCCATGGGAAGTGATGAATTTCTCATTTTAGTTTGCTTTCCTGTGTGTCTTTTGTTTTACCTATTAACTGTCTTTATATCAACTCACAAGTTTTCTCACTTTTATTCTTCTGTTGTCTCCCCTGTCCCACTGGGGAAAGTGAGCTGGAGGCTATGTGGGGCTGAGTTGCCAGCTGGGGTTAAATCACAACATTGTCCAAAAGTCTGTCAAAACATAGTATGTCAGATTCAGCTTCCTTTCACAAACATATCACAATCTGTTTTGATATGGAAGGGATATAGTTTAATTATTTGTTTTTAATCTGACTCCAGACCTGACATATGGCACCTCATTAAGTTCTCTTCGTTTGTTCTGTTAAAAACAACTATCTGCAAAGGAGGCATGCAATTTCTGGGACAAAAAATAAACTCATAAAACTTGGTGTCAGCTTACAAGGTAAGTCAACCTGTACTGAAAATCTAATTTTGATTTTGAAGGATAACTGCCACAGCATATGTAACAGCTGGGTGGCAAATAAACTTTTCATTTATACCTCAGAACTTTTCCCCTGCCACAGACTCCAATAATCTACCAAAATCAAATAATAAATTCATAATCCACTACAAAAATGCAGGTAAGTACTGAAAAATCTGAAATCAAATCAGAAAGAAAAGGACATGGGTAAGTTCTGCCTTAGACAGTACCTTAGTATCATTCAGTCAGACTTTTGAAAGCCAAAAATGCAATCTGCAGTGTGTAGAATTTCAAGACAGATAAAGTGGCTGAGACATTATTTGAAATGGAGAAATATGACAGTACTTTGTCAACCTCACTCTAACACAGCTAGTCATTTAGAATTTAAGCTAAGGCTTTCCAAGGGGATGAATCATAGAATCATTGAATGGTTTGGACTGGAAGGGACCTTAAAGATCATCTAGTTCCAACCCCGCTGTTGTGTGCAGGGACACTTTTCACCAGAATAGGTTGCTCAGAGCTCCATCGCACCTGGCCTTGAACACTTCCAGGGATGGTGCATCCACAGCTTCTCTGGGCAATGAAAATCACCAAAAAAACTCAAAATCCCCTTCAAGAACAATACATAAAACACAGAATTACCACGAGGTATATCATGGAGCATTAGGGCAAAATAATGGTATCTTGAATTTGCATGGCACATTTCATCTTGGCAATCAAAAGTACTTCACAGTATGTGGTTTAGGCCCTGCAAAGGTGTCTGCCTATGGGTTCTCCAAAAAAACTGTATTGCTCTCTTGCTGAGTGTCCACTTATACTGTCCTTGGTGACCCTCTTCACCCATGGAAGCAAGCAAGATTTCAGTCCTTGAACTACAAAACAGTCCAGGGCAACAATATTTTATCCCTAAACTTTTCTGCATAATGCAACACACCCGCAGCCTGAGAAATAACTTGAGTTTCCTAAAAGTAATTTTTCTGGGATCTTCTATCTTCCACCATTCTTACTACTTTGATATGAATTACTGACCTCCAGACTTTTCTGGAAGCTGTGCAACAGAGAACCAGGTGATTCACATGTCAAGGAAGAGCACAGATTTCTTTTGCAGTGGATTAGATATTATGTTCACAGTAATATTTACATCCTCAGGTATGTGCTGGAAAGACAAATTACAGCAGCAGCAGCTGAAAACCCTATTGTGCTACAATTTTCCAACACTGTTTTGCAAAGAATGTTTTAATGGAAAGATTTTACTGTTACTTGAGAACAAAACACGTATAACCTTCGTTATGGAGCATGTTGCATATTGTCAGACAAAAGTTTCTTTATACTAATTGAAGGAGCATGATAGATAAAATTGTCAAGTCAAAACAAAAAGCCAAAGAGTTTGAGCAGCTCTTCAGAAATCTCTTTCTTGTGTTTTTAATGTAACAAAGATTCCAGGTCCTCTGTTGGTAATGTTAAAGTGCTGAAGAGACCATCAAATTTGCAAGGAATGTGTTATAATTTGACATAGGAAAATTATATAACTTGGAGTCTTCAACCCAGAGAACTGACAAGTTTTGCCATAGGATGAATATCCCCCTTGCTTTTTCCATAGTCCAAGTACATAATTACTTGTGTCATTTGGAAAAAAAAGAAAACAAATTACCCGAGGCTATTTTGCTCCCATTTTATTAAATACCTTCCTTAGCGTTGACAGATATTCAGTATAATTTCTGCTTGTGCTGAGAATGTTGTCATTCTTTCCTAAAGGATGAGGATGCCTTTCAAAAATTTTTGTGGCTCTCTGAAAATTTTCTAGCACTGACGTTATCCCACATGTCAATCTACTGTGCTAGGTGAAAAATTCTTACATTCCTACTCCAGACTCAGTCGATAATACTTCTTTAGCTTACTACAGGTTTTGCAGACATCTCACACAACCCTGGAAAACCTGCTATTCAAAAAAAAAAAAAAAAGGGATGATATAGAAAACTGAGATGTGGTAACTTCGAAACCTTATAGGGTCAGACAGCATGTTCCCAGAAATCACAGGAAAATGCATTCAGAAAACTGCAATGATAATCCAGTGTTCTCTTCTTTTAATTCATCAGTCTTAGTTACATTTATATCTTAGAGGGTCAAACATAGAGCTTTTAATCTTGATAAGTGAAACTGTTCTGTCCAAGTTACCAGAGCTGCTCTTCTATTCATTAATGCATTTGTACCGCCGATAGTTGCAGTCACTGATTACAGTCACCAAAAGCCACGCTTCGTGTTCCTGTTGACCCCACATTATTACTTGCAAGGTCCCTCTTTCCTCCATGCAGAATGTGATATTTACATTATCTTCCTTTACATTATTTCTTCTCAAATTAAGGTGATCTCTCTTTCTTTTTTTTTCTCTTTTCCTGAAAACTTTTTATTCATATTCCTGTATTTCATAGAATTATAGAATGATTTGGATTAGAATGGATCTTCAAAGATCATCCAACCTCCCTGCTATGGACAGAGACATCTTCCACTACATCAGATTGCTCAGAGACCTGTCCAATCTAATTTTGAACACTTCCAGTGATGAGGCATCTACAACTTCTCTGGACAGCCTGTTCCAGCGTCTCACCACTCTCCTTATGAAAAATTTCATCCTTACATCCCTACCCTCCTTCAGTTTAAGATTAATAAAAAGTATCCCTCCTTCTAGAAGCCCCCTTTTTATATTATAAGGACTCAATAAGGCTTCCCCAGAGTCTTGTCTCCTCCATGCTAAACAACCCCAACTCTCTCAGCCTGTTTTTGTAGGATTGGCGCTCCAGCCCTATGATCATCTTTGTAGCCCTCCTCTGGACTTGCTCCAACAGGTCCATATCCTTCTTGTGCTGAGGATCCCAGAGCTGGACACAGCACTCCAGGTGGTGTCTCATGAGGGCTGAGTAAAGGGCAGAATCAACTCTCTCTATCGGCTGCCCAAACTGCTTTAATGCAGCCTGGAACGTGACATGATTTCTCGACTGCAAGCAGACATTGCCAAGTCATGTCCAGCTTTTTGTCCACAAAGTCCTTCTCAGCAGGGCTGCTCTTTCTCCATTTGTGCTCCCGGTCTCCTGTGCTCCCTTGGGCTGCCTGATGTGGGGGTGGGGGTGGCTGCTGTTACTCTGGCCCTCCCCACACATGCCTCCTCCTCCACTCCCAGGCAAGCTGCCAGATCTGGGCAGGTCTTGTTGCTCCCTTGGGATTCCTCCATCTCAGGAACCCCCTCCCCTTGCACACTGTGATCCCCTACTCTGCTGTGGGACGTACCTTTTCCAGAGCTTGTTGAAAATAGAATAATTTCCTTAATATTGAAGTTGAAATTAGAATATTTTCCTTAATAAATAGGGGGTTTTCCTCATGAAGTGTAAATTCCTGTTTCAAATGACAGACAACATTAGACAAATATATTATAAACGTATTCCTCCTGTGTAATCTACAATTTCATGTTACTTGAAATGATGATCAAAACTACCATCACATTTACTGAAATGATATTACTTGAAGGATAAAATTTTGATTACAACTGGGGAAAAAAGGAATAAGAATGGAAAATTATCAACTATGTAAAAAAAACTTGAATTGCTTGACAAGTTTTGAAATCCTTTAGTGATACCCAGATAAACCTCAGCAAACTTAAATTAGGCTGAATAATTTTTAATTAATGTACTACTGTATGATGCTCCTTATGTATGAAGTGTGCAGTTTTGTACCTTCCTGTGTTTACAAGCATGCATCTTGTTCAAAATTGAACAGCCAACACAAAGGCTGTCTGACAAAAAACAAATTAGAAACCAAAACTGCTCTTTGTCACACCTTGTGTGCAGTTACAGTTTAGTTCTTTAGTGATGGCAACACCTATGAAGAAACTGAAGAAGTATTTATCACAAAGATCAACAACTTGATTACATTAAAATATGACTTTTTTTTTCATCTGGAGTTACAGTTCAGAGGTAAGTAGTTATGGTATAGTCTTCCATGGTGTTCAGCTGTGAAAGAAGAAAAGTGACTTCTTACGTTGGCTTATTGACATTTGTATTAAACCCAGATGTTCATTATAGATTTTTCTAAGCATTGCCACTTAGAAATAGATCACAGATGTTTTCTAGAGGAGACAGAGAAGTAAAACTATTATTTTTTATACACAAACTTTAAAAAGTACAACACTGTAAAGAAAATCAGCAAGCTGGTAAATAGTTTGGTTCAATATTTTGGACTTTTTGAAAGCTTACATATTTTAAAGACCTTAAGTAATGTTTTGTTTTATTTTACCACTTCTCTTTTCATTTTACTCACTGTGTAGAATACCAGAAACAGGATTATGCAGCTCAAAGGTCAGGATACAGGAGAAGTTTCTACTGCTGCCATGATTTTATCACAAACCTGAATGGTATTACCTAAGTTGACAAATGTTGGCATCTGTCAGTGAAGACATTTCCACGCTTTAGACTTTTCCACCACAGCAAGTTCAATGTGGTGCAAAAATAAGATAAGTTTTTGGAGAGTTTTTCCACCAAGATGACAAGAAAATCTTTGTGTAGCCTTCCCATCCTATGGGCAAGTAGAGTGCAGGAAGCTGACGTGCTGCACTGATCCTTGTTTCTTTAAGGAGACACAGAGTGACCGGGGACCTGACACCACAAACTCAATTTTTACTTTTTTTTTTTCTCATTTTCATTTTGATTATAATAAATTCTTCCAGTGCAAAGCTGTAATGTGCTGCCCCCACACCTATCAATGGGTAAAGAACTCTTCCTATGATGAGAATTTCTAGTCCTTAATAAAGGAGGCAACTGGGATAAGGTGCATTATAATCACTGGACTGAATAATAGTTCAACTGCACCAAATGTAACTACACATTAGCTGCAAAAAGGGTGCCCTTTCAGGGCATTTGCAGAGTGATGAAGTACTTACAAGCAACAGTTGCATAGTGGATGAAAAAACTTAAAAGTTGTGAGTGATGAGATGGTTCCTAATGTTCAAGCAGGAGAGGCAAAGGCAAGCTTGGCTGAGTAGAAATCTTCTCTTGGAAATAAGGCAAAAAAGGAAGGTGTATGCCTAATGGAACCAAGGGCAACTGACATGGGAAGAATTCAGAGAGGCTGCTTTCCACTGTTGGGAGAAAATTCATGCAGCCAAAGCTTAACTGGAGTTGAAGTTGGCCAGAAATATAGGGGACAATAAAAAGAGGTTTTTCAAATACTATAATGGCAATAGGCAGTATGAAAATATCATCAGCCTGTTATAGGATGGCCACCTCACAAACAGAGACAAGAGACAAGGCAGAGACAAGACAGAGGTGTTTAATGCTTTCTTTGCCTCTGTTATCAACAAAGATTATGGACCAAGGGGGTGTCAGTGCCCTGAACTGAAGAACCATGACTGTGAGAATGATCAACTCCCAGCTGAGCCTGAAATTGTGCAGGATCTGCTGCTTCAGCTTGATCTCTACAAATCTATGAGGCCTGAAGGGATTCATCCCAGAATCCTCAAAGCACTTGCTGATGTCACCGCAAAACCTCTCTCAATGATTTTTGAGCAGTCTTGGCAGTCTAGAGAGGATCCAGCTGGCAGATGTTGTCCCGATTTTCAAGAAGGGCAAGAAGGAGGACTCTGGAAACTACAGGCCTATCAGTCTCACTTGAGTGCCTGTTAAAATTATGGACAAGATTATTCTGGGAGGTATTGAAAAACATTTGAAAGACAACACAATCATTGGTCACAGCCAACACAGCTTCATGAGTGGAAAGTCCTGCTTATGAAACCTGATTTCCTTTTATGACAAGGTAACCCACCTGGCTGATCAAAGGAAGCCAGTTGATGTCATCAAACTGGTGACTTGTCACTAGTGGGGTCCCACAGGGCTCCATCTTGGGCTCTGTACTCTTCAACATCTTCATAAATGACTTGGATACAGGACTGAAAGGGATACTAAGCAAGTTTGCAGATGACACAATACTGGGAGGAGCTGTTGACCCCCTTGAAGGCAGAGAAGACCTACAGAGAAACCTTGACAAATTAGAGGACTGGGCAATCACCAACCACAGGAAGTTCAACAGGGGAAAAAGTGCAGGATTCTCCATCTGGGGTAGGGCAATCCTGGATGTTTTGAACAGACTAGGAAACGAGAGGCTGGAAAGCAGTGCCTCGGAAAGGGACCTGGGGGTCCTGGTCAATGGCAAGTTGAATATGAGTCAGCAGTGCCCTGGCAGCCAGGAGGGACAACCATGTCCTGAGGGGATCAGGCAAAGCATCACCAGCTGGTGGAGGGAGGGGATTGTCCCACTCTGCTCTGCAGTGGTGTGGCCTCACCTTGAATATTGTGTGCAGGTTCTGGGCACCTCAATATAAGAAAGATATTGAGCTCTTAGAGAGCAAATAAAAGAGGTCAATGAAGATGGTGAAGGACCTTGAGGGGAAGCCATATGAGGACCGTATGAGGAGCGGCTGGGGGCACTTGCTCTGTTCAGCATGGAGAAGGAGAGACTGAGGGGAGACCTCATCACGGTGACAACTTCCTCATGAGGGGAAGAGGAGGGGCAGGCACTGATCTCTTGTCTGTGGTGACCAGTGACAGAACCTGAGGAAATGGCCTAATGTTGTGTCAGGCAAGGTTTAGGTTGGATATTTCGAAAGATGTTCTTCACCCAGAGGGTGGCTGGGCACTGGAACAGGCTCCTCGAGGAGCCTCAAGAAGTCTTTGGACAATCCTTTCGGCACATGGGGGATGGTCACTCTTGGGGATGGTCCTTTGCAGTGTCAGAGCTGGACTCAATGATGCTTGTGGGTCCCTTCTAGCTCAGCATATTCTGTGATTCTGTAATGCTTTTACCTGTGACTTTGCTTTTCCCCTCCAGGAAACCGTTTCAGACCTCAAAATCAACAGTTACTGACTTGATTGAAGTCAAAGTAAATTAGATGGAATTTAATCTGACAAATAAGCAAGCTAGAGCCATGAAATTTGCTGAAATACTAACTGTAACTATTGTTACATGATTTTTGTTGGCCTTTTGCAGCAATACAGTGAGTTGAAATCCTGACATCATGCAAGAAATAATTAAAACAGTGGGTGAAATGGTACTTTCGCTGAAGTCAGCATATATAGTTTGATCCCAAGCGTGCAGTCTTTTTTATTCCCCCCAAAAAATAGATGGAAATAATTACTCTTTGAAGTTTATATTCATTACAACTGTATTAAGACATGAAAACAGATATACATGTATTAAAAATGCAGTGCAAAGCTACCTGTGTTATATTTTGTGCTGAGATTTCTGTTTGAAGCATGAAATGCACTGAAATATTTCAAGTGAAACATGAAGCAAAAATATAAAAAATAAGGAAACTTCGACCAAAAGTCACAAGAACTACAAGCCCACACGACCATTTTTGTGTGATCCCATTAGAACTTTTAATCCCGAAGCTTAAAAATAAATAAATAAAGCCAACCAAAAAAATGACTGCATGTCTGTAGTATTTGAAATTTTTATGATGACACATGAATATAAGGAAGAGTACAATATATTGCAAATTATTGCAGACTGCAACACTCTTTATATCGATTCTTCTCCATGTGGCTGATATTGTAGTTTTGCACAACAACCTTACTATTTACAGGACATACGTGACAGAATCACAGAAGGATGGAGGTAGGAAGGTGTCTGTGGAGGAAGTCTAGGCCAAACACCCCTGATCAGAGCTGCATCAATGACAGCAGCCTACTCAGGATCATGTCCAGTCAGACATCAAACATCTCCAAGGGTAGAGACTTCACAGCCTCTTTGGGCTACCTGTGACAGTGTTTGACCACCTTCGGGGTTAAAAAGTGTTTTCTTATATTTAAATGATATTTCCTGCATTTCAGTTTTTGCCCATTGCATTGTCCTTTCACTGAGCATCACTGACGTCAGCCTGGCTCCTTATGATATTTTATGATTCATAAGGCATATATTCCCCTGAGTCGACTGTTCTCCAGACTGAACAGTTCAAGCTCCCTCAGTACCACTTTGTACCCCAGATTCTGCAGTCCCTTAAACATCTTTCTGGCTATTTGCTGAATTCACTCTAGTAAGTTCATGTCTCTGCTATACCAGGGAGCTGAGAACTGGATACAGCACTCCAAGTACGTCTCACCAGTGCTGAGTAGAGAGTAAGGATCACCTCTCTCCAATGATACTGAGCTTTCTTGCTGCCAACACACATTGCTGGCTTACAGTCAACTTGATGTCCACCATCAAGGACCCTTTCTGCGAAGCTGCTCTCCATCCTTTTAACGTATCCTTGAGTATATTATTTTTAGGGTATAAAAACCCCCCAAACGTGCAGCATGATAAATTACATAATTGCTCTCTTTGTGCAAAACATTTGCAATCTAAGTGGAGAAAAAATAATGAAGGTAGGTAAAGAGAGATGTCCTCAATTTAGAGAAAAGAGCAACTGAAGCACATCATCCTGTGGTTAAATCATCATCCTGTGGTTAAAAGGGAGTCTGTGGTAATGAAGCTACATAATATTCCCTAGTCCATTGAAATCGTCAGAAGATCATTTCTGCCTCCTGAGTACCTCAAAATAAACCTACCACACAGATAATGCTGTACAAAATACAGCACCAGAAAATTTAGTGAAGTAGACCTCAATCACACAGAAGTTATAAAAAATTATCAAAGACGCAAAACATTATTGGTTATCTTGTAAAAATAGCAAATGAATTCAATGTAACAATCCTACAATTGTTTTCAATATTTGAAAATCAAAACAGAGTTCAAAAGTTAAACACCAGTCTCTTTCTCTCTGTGAACAATTACACAAATAGCTTTTAAGGTCCAAAAGAAAAAATACTATCACAAAAGCTTTCAATTTCATCTCTGATGCCAATCTATATATTAACGTTTAGCTCAAATAATTATTGTTTAAAAAACAATCAGGGCAAATTTTTTTAGGTATTTTCAGGCCTTTTGCCTTTGCCCTTGCAAAAATCTGTGTGATGTTGGTTGTATCAAAATCACACTACATATTACTCCTCATTGTGTAGTATAACACTTATATAACACTGGAAAATATTAATCTCATTTGCACTGTGTATGCAAAACATGTATATTTGATATTACTTTAATACCAGCAAGACTTTCCAGTTATAAGTTATTACTTATATGAATTTACATAAAAAAGAAAGATATTCTTAAAGGATTATTTACTCCCTGTTCTAATCTTTCGGCTGTTATATGATAATGAGGTTCTTCAGATTTTAAAAGCTGAATCTCCTATATCACAAACATTATTTTTTTTCATCTGTATCTAAACTGTTCAGAGGCATATTTCTTATCAGCTGAACACATGCACAAACAGCACAGGATTTTATGTTGTATTATGCATATACACACTTCATCAGTATGCTGAAATCAAATGTCCAAATATACATAAAAAGATATACATACATCAGGGAATTTCTCCTTGGATGAATGAAACAAAAAAATCTCTCTCAGAAGAATGCAGTATGGTGTTTAAATATATATTTGTAAATTTAAATAAATGCTAGATTGTACTATGGTGCACTGCAAAAAGGGCTTGTGAAAATTATAACATTCTTGTTTTCCCTAAACTTTTACACCAAAGGACTGCAGCTGACATGCTTGTCAAAAACAAGCTGTGCTTTGCTCTTGACAATTAAAACCTAAAGACACTTGAGCCCCTTTGTGACTCATTTTAGTGAGGTATTACCTGATGAGACATTTCTATTCCTTGTTAAAAAAAAAAAAAAGGCAGAAGTTTAAAAGGTACAAACTTTGCAGCCATGGGGGGTTCCTGCTGGGTGTCATCCCCTGTCTTTGGCCAAGGGCACTTTCTCTAGCCACCTATCCCTGCACCTCAAGATAAGAGACTAAGATGCACATAGCAAATCAAAGGAGTGTGTTGTTCACAAACAGGGAAGCAATCTGCAGGCCATGATGAAATATTTCAATTATTTTTAGAGACATCCAGTGTGATTCTATTGCTCTACAGTTTACAAGCTGAGCAATCAGTCAAATTACATCACATACTTGAAGATATAAGAGATGGATGTATTTAAGTAGTAGAAGTAATAAATTAGGAGACTAAAGAAAATAAGCAAGCAAAGGCAGGGTGAAACGATGCATTTTTGCACATTCCTTCACCTGAGGCCAATCTGCTGTGCTGAGCCTTCTGTATTACAAAGATATACACTGCTTCCAGGCCTCCACATTGGA
Organism: Platyrinchus mystaceus; assembly: GCA_035041135.1. NCBI lineage: Eukaryota > Metazoa > Chordata > Aves > Passeriformes > Tyrannidae > Platyrinchus > Platyrinchus mystaceus. The sequence goes on along the minus strand of JAWWLV010000121.1, from coordinate 97,602,323 downwards.
GAGGGGTAGGACATTGGGGAGTAAAAGAGGCACATAATTCATGTCGCTGCTCTCATCAAACAGCATAATTAATTTAGCTCCACAACTAGCTGTAATGAAGATAAGGTATTGAAAATTGTTTTGATGGAGCAAACAGGGCCCAGGAAATGAAACCAATTTTAATCTGAATCTGAGCCCACTGCAGTCAAAATGTATTTATCACTCAGCAGAAGCCAGCAGAACTTCTGGAAGGTGTCAGTAGCCACAGGAAAAGGATACCCAGAATCTAGTAGAGCCTGGATAAATAAAAATGTTTTCCAGTAGATAGTGAAACTTTTATTAACCAGGATAAGAAAAAATCTTATGCGGTACTAAAATATGTCTCTGTCTTATTACAATCTTTATCTCCCTGAATAAAGTTCTCCAGTAGGCAGAATCCTCAATTTCAATCTGACTGAGTCAATGACTCAGTCTATGACCTTGGGCTAATCACTTGACCTTCCTCTGAATCAGTCCAGCCAGCTAGAAAATTGGGTGAAAACATCACATCGCTGAAAACCAGATCCTGTACCTAAAATGAGTTTTTCTTTGGAAAAGAAAAGCAAACTGCAGAGAAGAAAATAAATTATTATTTATCCTGAACTCTGGTTTAGAAGGCTAAACCAGTAATTTCCAGTGTTTCCTTTATAATGATGTGATGCTTGCGCTATAAATACCATGACACTGTGTAAGATTATCCATATAAATAAATTGTCTGCAGTTACTTTTAAAGCAAAGTTTATTCATATACATGGAACTTTTTAAAGAGTTCTGTCAGTCCAACTTCTCAACATCTAAAAAATCAGTTTTCTAAATGTCTGCAACAACTTTGCAGAAGGAATCAGAAAAATTGAAGCTCATTAAAATTTATGTAATTCACAGCAAGATTCAAAACACTTTCCCATTTCAAGCCAATGAGGTTTAAATGAGAATAAACAGTTCAAACAACATAAAATTGCACTGAAATTTCCCATATTGAAAAAACTCAAAAAAATTTCCTTCAATGTGAGTATAAAAGAGTTGGAAAATAATATGTAATGTATGCAAGATTATCTACCCTTCAGTTGTTATTAATTATTTAATTTTCTGGTCAAAAAAGCGCCCAGATTTTAACATATTCTGTTCCAAATATGCCCTGATAGTCTCCGGTTTCATTCTGGGAATGGAAAATCTAATGTATACTTATTTTGTTATATGAAAGTTTTCTGGAATTACAATAATTAAGCAGAGGGATAAAAATATGGTCACAGAAGCAAATAATATTTCAAATAAACATAGCAGACTGAAAAATGGCCAATAACAGCTATTGATCTTTTATTTTGCTTCCTTCATCAGCCATCTTTTTTCCTTTGATTTTGCAGTTAAAAAAAATTTGAAAAAAATAGAAGTTTTAAGCAAATAAACTAAACAGTATTGTTTTGAAATTTCAAATGTAAAATATGTACTACGCCCAAAACAAGAAGGCTCATTTTTATACTGTGGCCCTGAAATGAAACACTTCAATTTCTAACACTTTAATTTCTGAAAGTATGGCAGTTAACTGCATTTCCATCTCCTTGTGCTAGTGTGGGTGCAGGCACGTGGCTAGATTATATTTCTTTATAGCAAGGGCAACTAAGCCAATGAGATCTATGATAAAAATATACGGGTTTGGCCCTGTGACAGGGGGGAAAGGAAGGTAGAGAGAAGGAGGGACACCAAAAATAAAAAATTGCCTTGGATGTACAGACAGAAAGTGTGGCTCAGAAATTTTAGGTAGGTGGACTAAATTCTACCTAAGTGACATGATTTAACCCCAGCCAGCAACCAAGCACAATGCAGTCACTCACTCAACCCTCCCTCTCTTCTCTGCCAACCCTGGTGGAATGGGGAGGAGAATCATAGTAAAACTTTTATGTTAAGATAAGAACAGTTTAATAATTGAAAATAAAGTAAAATACGATATGATAATAAAAAGGAAAAACGAGTGATGCACAATGCAATTGCTCACCAAACACTGACTGATGCCAGACCTCCCTTCCCGAACCCAGATTGACGCCTCTTCTGGGGTAACTCTCCACAGTTTATATACTGGGCATGATGTCATTTGGCCTGGAATATCCCTTTGGTCAGTTTGGGTCACCTGTCCTGGCTGTGTCTCCTCCCAACCTCCCATGCAGCCCCAACCAGCTTGTCATCATGGCAGTATGGAAAGCAGAAAAAGCCTTGGCTCTGTGTAAGCCCTGCTCAACAATAACAAAATCATCCCTATATTATCAACCCTGTGTTCAGCACAAATCCAGAACACAGGCCCATATTAGCCATTGTGAAGAAAACTAACTCTACCCCATCTGAAACCAGCACCCTAAGGTAGTCTAAGGCAAATGCTAATAACATCTCTGCCTAAAACCTCTGGAAATTTGCATGGAATTGATGAAAGATGGTAAAGGAAGTCAGGTTTAATTTAAGGTGATCTTAGGTGGGATGTAAGTATTGTCATTAATCCACTGCATTCACTGCAGTATAGATTGAGAAATTGGTGAAATTTTGAGCAGAGAACTCTATATTCCTGGCGGATATCGGAGTTCTTTATAATTCCAGTAGTTCACTTATACTCTTTTTCAAGAACAAGATTCTACTTTCCCTGAAAATAATGTGCTGAATCACTATGATATGAGAAGAAACATATCCGTGGTCAGAAAAGGAATATGCTCAGGATCTCCTCACATAAATTCATAGGACAGGACTAGAAGTGTGAACATTCAACAGTCTCTCAAATAGTTTGTTTTAAAGTTTTAATATTAATCATATCCCAGAAGTAATTTGTTGAACTAATGTATAATATGAAGTATTGGCCACTCTTACTGAGATTTATTGACTGTAACAGTCTAATATTTACAAAGGCTTTGCCTCCCTCAATAATAATCTCTTACTATCAGCAATAAATCTCTGTGTTGGTCTACTAATAAATCAATATCTAGTTATTAATCACAGATAAAGTAGTTTGAATTATATACATTTCTTTTATCTTCACTTGGCAGCTAAGCGGCTGATTCTGTCCTGATTATATGAAGTGGAAAAACTATGTTCCTTTAAAATTTTGTTTAAAAAATTTGAAAAACTATTTCAATTAGTTTTATTTACCTTTGTATTGAAAGAAACATAACTCAACTTCTACTTTATTTAAAGGAATATGTTTCATTAAATGGGAGAGCCTACTTTAATATTTTAAAGAGATGACTTTTATTACAAAGTAGAAATTATTTACAACTTGTCTTGCCCTCTATGCAATATAAAATGGAGCTGTATTTCATACTAAGTAGCAAAAATTCTGTAATGTGTTCCCAGTACTTTATCAACTAAGTCTTACCACAAAAGTTGGTTTTGCACAAGTAAACCCACTGAATATTACTTTCCACATTTTTTATACATTAAAAAAGAGTGATTACATCTCGATTAACATTTCTATAATTTTATTCCATCTCTCAGAACTATTCAGAGGACCCTATTAAATAGAAAATATAAGACTGATCCCAAGTGACCAATTTGAATTCCAATTGGATGCCTCAAGTCATCTAAAAGACATCATATGTGTGACCTTTAAGAAGTGAAATGCTCTGTGAGATTTCTTACCAGTGGTGGCTCAACTAACATGCACACACTTCTGTGTGTCTCTGTATGCCAAGGAGTTGAACATTCACCTTGTCCGTGCTTTCTGTTGTGTTGTTAGGAGAAAAAACTATAAAAAGATTTGGTTTTATCTGAACAAAAGAGAAATCTAAGAAATGTCTGCTTCACATCACTGCTGTGCAGGCAGTAGTGCCTCTGGGTGCCACTGCCAAGAACTAGACTATTCTAGCTTGTTCAACAAGTATTTTTTTTGTCCTCTCTCTAGTCCCTGAACCTCAGGATATGCTCTCTTCTGGCTTTCATCTGACCTTACAAAACACACTGTTTGCACATATCTCAGTTTCTTGTACTGCTACACACGTATAAGACTACTCTTCATTGGCTAGGCTGGACACCAATGTATCAGTGCCACCAGAAAACACATCATTATCTCATTCCTGACACTTTCTTCCAGCTGATATTTGTAGAGACAGAAGCACCTTCGAGTCCCTGAGCTATCTAGTGCACGTGAGTCGTGTGGCTTGCTATTTCTTACAAACTGACAAGGTTTCATAAAAGAAAAAAAAAGACTAATATATTCAAAACTAATTATGAAAACTGACAGATTAAGCCTTTCATGCTCAGGGAATATGAGAGTAATCATGATTACAGAAAATATATAATTTGATATAATTATTTTTGGGAATACCTTAACTTTGTATAGCAGTCCCTATGTCCTCCACAAGTATATGATATTCCATATCAGTACTTAGTACTTGAAAGACATGTGCTTCAGCAAGGTGTTTAAGCAAGTACATATCTTCAGGTAGTTAAATTTAAATGAAAATTTTCATGTGTTTAAATTCACTTTACATAATCAGGTGACTGTTTAGATATGGCTCTTCAGATAACCAAGTACCTTGAGGAAATTTTGATAAAAATAAACTGAAATGAAAGATTTAAATTAATATAGTTAATCCAGTTGAATACAGCAGAAAGAATAGTTTATTCTCCAGGTAGAAGAAGAACATTTCCATAGATTCTCATTGTCATATCTGCCATAAAACTGTGAATATCAGTTAATTTTTCATTGTTCAAAACTTAGGTCATGTAGCAGCTTTTATTGATGTTACACTTGTTTATTATCATAACTTATATTTTACCACAGAAGACTGTTGCTATCAGCAAATCTTGGAAGGGATCATCTGAATAAGAATAAGAAAAAAAGGCTTGAATTATGTTGATGAGAGAACATTTGGAAGCCATGCTTATCAGCATTTGTAGTGGGAAGTATACATCTTCAAATTTTCAGATTACTGTATCCTCCACAATTGTTCCTCAGTTTTTCATTGATGGTAAAGTCTGGGGGACTACCTCTGAGAAATTTTTTCAACACTCCCAAGTCCTATTGTTGTTTCCACCAGGAAGAAGTGATCTAGTGTTCATCATTTCTATCACTGCTCATATAGAGTAAAGCTGTTCACCTGGACTTGTGGTCCTTGGTACATATCAAAATCCAGCCAGTGCAAAACTGGCAACATGTCATTTTCACTGACCATGGTCCTACGGACAAATCCCAGTTTCTGACACAGCACACTTGAAAAAAAAAAATTCCAGAAGTGGCATGACCTTATCTTCAAGATCTCAGTTGATCTCCATATGTAGGGGACCAAAACACTGATTTAAGGTCACAAAAAAGCCAGAACAAAACCTCTTTATTAAAAAGCTATTGTTGCAGACTTATGTGAGCTTGGTCTAACACTGCAGAATGGTCTCCCAGGGAAACTAAGCACCATTCGTGATGCACTCTGTGCTCTGCTCTCTCAACTCTGCTAGCCAAACCTATTACTTCTCTGGATATCTTTCAAACTCAAACACAGCAATCTGCTCATTTTTCCACAGAAAGACAAGACAGCAAGCACAGACAATTGTTAGTCCTGTTTAGTTCAGTGCAAGATAGCCCTAAGACTGTGGTATGAGAACCTCCGCATGCATTACAGACTACACATGAGTCTAATTGTATGATATCTGGAACAAAAGTTGATTTAAGAAATGATCCACAGAATAATAAAATACCTCTTATCCATGCCTTTCACTCTGTTACTCAGAAAGTCCAGGAAATAAAATACATGCTAGTGAGATATCAGAAGTTTCATACTCTCTGTAGCAATTTAAAAGCTATTGAGCAGTTCATGCATTTTCAGATTATGTTGGGGTTTCATTTGTCTTTGTTTGGCACCAGTTCTCCAGTAAACTTGTCTTTTCACCATATAAATGGCTCTGATACTGTATTAGCACAGGGGACTAAACAGAAACTCTATACTACTACCCATGCATTTAAAAGCACTACCTATTTCAGTTGATGTCGAAGGAGCTTCCCCACTATCAAAGCTAAAACAGGATCTGACCATAACAGATGTATTCCACTTGTAGTGAGTAGAAATAAATCTACAGCAATGCCACTATCAATACTTTTTTCTCTGAATTTATGTTGTCTCTAAAACCAGAATTTTGCTCTGCTTATCCGCTGTTTTAGTTTATTTGTAGTAGTGAAAAGCATGGTTAAAAGAATTTTATATGGATAGGACCACTGAAAAGAAAGGTTCATTTGAAACATTTAAATGCATTCTCACACAGGTTTTCTTTCGCAATTTACTGTGATAAGACTGGTTTCCTGAGGTGGAAGATGTAATTAAGAATTAAACAACTGACAATGAAATCACCTGCAAGTGACCCTGTAGAGATGGAAAATTTTTTTGTCAGTCTTTGTTCTGTGTGTTTTTTGGTTTTTGTGTGTTTTTTTTTTTTTTTTTCTGAGCAGGATTTTTTTTGGCTAATCACAATGAAAGGAAGCACACATTAGACCTTTCAAATATGAATGTTGAATTCACCTTTTAATTTTGGGGTGTACTCTCATTTGGTGCAAATATTAAAATCCTATTAACAGTTGTCTGAGTTCTGCACCCCTCTGGACAGGAGGGGAGATTTTTTGCATGAGGAAATGTATATAAGACTAGGCCCAGTGCATTTTTAAAGATGTAGGAACTTCATAAAAAGAAATACATCATTAAAAAATAAAAATCATTATTTTTGTATTGAAGTTTCCATCAATAAAATTTATGTTTGGTCTTATTGAAAAGCTTATTCCCTTCAGCCAACCAGTGTCAGCATTATTAACAGTCGTGTTTATATGGGACAGACTTACTGCAGTGACAAATTATCTCATTTACAACAGTATCTAGAAGTTCCCTTGTTATAGAAGTTACACATTATGCCAATTATTCATCACTTGCTTATAATACCTTCCTGACACACAATATAATTTTTTTCATAAAATGTATGATTCTCTTTTCACTTCACCTCTCCACATTTCATTGAGAAAGTGACATGACTATGGGTAATGGTTATGGGTCCTTGCTTCTACAGCTTCAGTGTTCATACCATAAGTAAAGAAGGTAATTAGAGCTGTGTCTGGGCAACCTATAAAATCTACCTGCTAATATATCCACATCAATTAATGCCATTCTGAGTAATGCAGATTTTCCAGAGAGGCCTGTATCCTGAAGCTCCCGGTCACAACAGAGTTTTGCACTTATACTGAAAAGTGAATATATACCATTAAGTAGAGTACAAAGCAACATGAACTTATAAAACAGCACTAAAGATGAAGACGTAGGGCCTGAAACATAAACTGTGGAGTACTAGTGTCTAAATGGTCCTGTAGCATGATCACTTACTGAAAGATCCCAAAAGAATATCCCCCCAACAAAAATCAGACTCTGTGAAGTGTAACTCCATGACACTATTTCTGCACATGTTTAAATGGAAGCATGACATGAATGAACTACCTATCTAGGACATCCAGTAGTAAAATAATTAATAAAATTGTTGTCTTGAGACAGTCATCTGATATCAATAAATGACAATGTTCCTTTGTCTATTCTCCTGCACAGAAAACATGAGTACTGTCTAACAATATAGTTCATGAAGTGTAATGACACAGGAAAAAAAAATTAGAACCTACGAAGACAAAATCAGTATGTTTAAAAGTTGTGCTGAACTTTGGGGGTGCTTTTGTTTTTGTTTTTTTGTTTGAATTTTTTTTTTGGTTGGTTGAGGGTTTTTTATTTTTTTTTTATTATTTTACATTTAATTTTATGGTACATAGAGTCTTTTCATGCTTACCATGAATTATTGAAATTGGTATGTTATGGTCTGATCCAATGACGCTGAGGACCCTGGCAAATCATCCTTTCATTTCAGGTTACAGAACCAGACCTCTGGCAAGTGAAAGAAAAAGACCCTAGTTATTAAAGATTATGTACTGCAGAGTAATTACATGTTCCTGTAAATGATTCAGTAATTACACCAAGTAACTCCAAAAATGGTTTCACTTGCAGTTTCAGATCTCACAATAAAACCCTTCTTCAAAACCAAGTAATCAAGAATATATCCTGTACTGATTGTATTGTCCTTAAACTTGCAATATATATTTATGTTGTCACCACAACTGAGCAGGTGCTGAAAGAAAATTCCCAGGAATATTCCTTATATGTTACACCATGTTGTCATGGTTTTGCAGGCTCTTAGAAACTAAGCATTAATTTTTCCCTTCTCCCTGCCTACTGTGTGAAGAGGATGTTGAATGGGCATATTGAATGTGGCTTAGGCAGTTAAGTAACACAAAGACGTGCCTGGTAAGACTACATTGCTGGTTGATGGCCCTTAGAATCTTGTCTTTGAGGAGGGGTAAAGAGTTCTTTTTTACTTTTTTTTTCTTTCCCTTGTCTCCTGGGAAATGGGGCGGGGGGGGGGGGTGGGACTTGAGGGCTTGAACTGGGAGTTCAGCTGCTGCCAGAGCTGTGATGGGGTCCAGGCGGCAGGTAGCTCAGAGGTGGGTTTTGCTCCCAGCCTGGTTGCCAGGTGTGGATTCTGCTTGGATTTTCCATTGGAGAGGAACTGTTTTGGGAGAGGGTTTTTTCCCTCCTCCATTCTCAGGGGTTTTTTTCCTTTCTTGGCAGCAGTTCTTGTGCACATCAAGGGGGGGGGGGGGTGCGCTGCACGATTCAGCCAGAGGGACTGAGTTTTCCACTGGGAAAGACATGTTTTGTTTTGTTTTGTTTTGTTTTGTTTTTCTTTCCCTCCTCTCTCTCTCCCCTTTCCCAGTGGGGGGAGGGGGAGGGGGGGCAGGAAGACCTCCATTTTTTCAGTTCCTCCAGTACACCCAGGAGGGTGTCTCCCCATGTGGCAACTACCGGTGATCCAACAGTGCTCCCTGCTGACTGGCACAGAGCACTGCAAGCTGTGCATCACCCATGATCCAACAGCACCTCCTGCTGACCTGAACCAAGTACTGCAGGCTTTGCATCTCCAGTGATCCAACTGCGCCCCCTGTGAACTGGCCAAGGACATTACAAGCTCTGCATCTTCGGTGATCCAACAGCGCCCTCTGCTGACAGTGGTTAGAATTGCACCAAAGGGCACAAACTGAACTGCTTACCTTTTTTGTTTTGTTTATCTGTTTGTTTTGAAGGGGATTATTTTTGGGTATACGATTATTGCTTGTTTGGTTTATTTGTGTCTTTTTCGTTCTGCCAACACATATATCTTTTAAAACAGGGCTGTTATTTTTCCTTTTTCAACATTTTTCCTCAGTTGGGGCCTCTTAATTTCGAATTTACAATTGCTTAGAGGGAGGAGTTTGGGTCTTTCTCATAACTCATCCTCAGCAAAACACTTGTGTCTCACAAAACTGGGACACATGTCTATGTCCCTTTCTATGTTGTACATTATATATTTATCTTCCTAAGTAATAATCTTAAAATAAATGGAACTTTAATTACTAGCTGTTGCCACAAATTCTTGCATTTTTAAATGAATATGCTGCATTTAATAACAGGTATATGTTCTAGAAGTGGGTTTAATTGCTCAATTCTGAGTAAAATAATAAACGTATAAAAATATACTATTTCAAAATATATATAAAAAAATTATTTAGTTGTGGAAACAGATAAGATAATTTTGAAAATGAGTTTGTTTACGGGTTTACAAGAGATACAGTGACTTAACCTCTACCACTAAACTTTGTCTTAGCTTCCAACAGAGAATGACCACACGATGTACTTTTGAAAAGAGTCTGCAGACTGAGTTAATTCCAAAACTGTGCTTGAGATGCATTTGAAGAGTGTTAGCTGACTCATGCCAAAACCTTTTAAATAATTTAACCATTTAATGGTTGAACCACTTGAATAATTTAACAATTTAAATGAGAAAGTTCCAGTAGCTGGAGGCATGCCCTGATAGTGTTTAATCTGCCAGAACAGATAGAGACTTAAGGTTTACAAACCTTACATCATTTTCAAAGACTATGACCAAAGACCACTACTGTGAGTTACCATCACCTCATTTGGAGGTGTCAAATACATTTTAAAATAGATAGAAGTGCAGAATTAATATGTTTCTACCTCAGAAGCTAAAAAAAGATATAAAAAGGAATGCACAGGAGAATGCATACTAAATATTACATACAAAATCATACTGGCCTCTCTACACATAGAAGAGAGGATGACCTCCTAAGAGACCTGAATCATGGATGACCTAAACATTACTTTATTTGGAGGCCTAGAAGTTACCATTTATCAGATTTAGAATCAGATATTAGACTGTAGCTTTCCAAATTATACTAAAACACAAAGAAACCAGAGAGAAAATATTCTTTGCTCTGTCAAACATCTATCTGTCTCTCTGATCCTTTAGTCCTGAATTGATACACATAGAGAACAGATTGCTTTAATTTCCAGAACAGAAGTTACCACGGTCACATTTCATTCTACCATGAGAAAACCATGGAAATTAAAGGATAAGTTTTGTGTCTATGTGGATGTATCGAGAACAATGACAATGCCTGCAGCAAGTGAAATGCACATGTATGTATGAATGTCCCATACATGTAAGTATGAATATCCCATACAAGACACTGCTGGTGATTACAGTTGGTCACCACATCCAGTAGCTTGGTAGCTTGATCTACTTGTATTCCACTGAGCTATGCATATGTTGAAAGATAAATCCTTGTCACCACCTGTGTTTCTGAACATTGCAGAGAACAGCTGCTCAGGGCCACAGTACACATACCCTTTAATCCCTAAAATATCTGTGTAAGGACTTGTGAAGAAAGGAAAACAAGCTACCCATGGAATGTCATTACTGATAACTAAGCTGGTTGTACAGACTCTCAGAAATCAAGCTATACCAAAGGTCTGATGCATACATGCAGAAGAAATTCGTGACGGGAACACCAATACATTACCAAAGGGGACAATAGTGTGAAAATCCATATCAATATTGGCAAGGAGGAAAACACTTTTGTTGGTGAGCAGTGCTGAAAAAAAAATGAACAAACTGACAAACAAACAAACAAAAAAACCCTAAAAAGTCAAAAACACCATAAGAGATTTCTTCTTACCAGAGAACTTTATTTTTTATACAAAACAAGTAATGGCAGGCAGGATTAACCTATTTTTTTGTTTGTTTGTTTCTGAGCCATATCTAGTTTCTACTCTTGATTTTTCAAAGTAAAAAACCTGTTAGAAACTTAATCAGAGTTCCATATAGAATAAAGTCTCTTCCCAATGTGGGATATGAATAATACTCAGAAAACATTTCCAACATTTTTCTTCAACCTTTAAAGTGAAGGCCTAAAACTATAGTTTTGTTGAGTCACCTTCAGCCCCAACTTCAGTGAGGGTTTTTTTCTGAGCTAACAGTGAAACATTGTGTTCAGTGAAATCCATTTATCTTCTTAGATCCTCCTCTTACTCCTTTAGCCTACTTGAAAACACAAATAGCAAACTGTGTTCACCAAAGGTTAAGGTATGAGTGTGAAGAAGTTTGAGGCACATTACTGCCATAATTACTTTTTTCCCCAATTCCCTCATTTTTTTGCTCCTGAACCTACTTCCTGAATCCACAGGGAAAAAAAGATCAATGTAAAGTTTATAAAAGGGAGGACTTTTGTGGTTGTGATAAGACTTCTATAGTATCTCTCTTTTCTATGCTATATTTGTGCAACTGTGATGTTGAATGCCATATTCAGCATTTCCTCTGAAACTTTTCAGCAAGTCAGAATTTCAGAAGTAAGATTGAGTAGCATGGACCTGCTACACAGACATCAAATTTGCTCTTGGTTAATTGTAATCATCAAATGGATTAATATCTTTGCAGACATAGCAAACTGAGCAAATAAAAAAGACAGATGTTGACTTTGAGAAAAGTGTTGATGTCTAATCAGTAAAAAACAAGTGTATGAGAGTAACAATGAAATGGTGATTAAAGCTTTGTTTGATCTAAGGGACATTTGACAAAAATGAGACAGAATAACAGATTTGTGATGAACAGACAGATTTTGTAGGTAGTGTTAATCTCATTTCACTTCAGGCATTTATACTTTAGCTTTTTATTTGATGGAGATAAATATTTCTGGCATGCAATTAAGCTGACACTTAGACATCTACTTTAGGATACATAAATGCATGCCCAAATGTTATCTTTCTCCTTCACTGATGATAAAGTCTAAGCTACCTAGATATTCAACATCAACTTCACCAATCAAATTTCATTTGATTAAATGTAGGTAGTTAAAGAAGTCAGAAATAACTTACATATTTGAGTATAAAAACTACTCAATGAGATTATGAAATATGCAACACTCAAAACATTTCTAATAATTTTGGTAGTGATTTCAGCATCTTAGTGTATTTTGCATTAAGACTTTTATTGTCTCAGTTCAGAGATTTGGATACTGACTTCTTATTTTCCCCCCAGAGAAAGCAAACTTTTCCACTGAAAACATATACATTGGATATTTGTTTTCTTTGTCTTCCAAAGAGATGATAAACCTCTGGCTGACTAGTTATTCACTATTGAAGAATAAGCTAATTTATCAACCTGTGAGAGGTCATTATGCTAGCAAACAATCAGAAAAGGAATAACAGGAAGGTGGAATTAGCTGAAAAAGCCCACAATTTTTACTATAGATATTTTGGGGGGGTTTTTTTTGTGGTGGGTTTTTAAAACTCATTAATATTCTCATGAGATACATTTATCCTAATAGAGTTTGTTGTGATTATACCTCAGAACAATATTTTACATGAATGGTAATGTACACTGAAATGGTGGTAATACAAGAGTTGATTTTATTTTTATGATGCCTTCATTAGTTACCTTATTCATTGACATCAGTATGGAAATCAAAAGCACCAAAACAATGTTGATCGGATGCTTTAGATGAATGTCATGCTGTACTTATGCAGAGGAATATTAATGTCAATGCCAAAGCCACACTGCATATAATATCAATATTGATGTTCCTGTGAACCTTGTTTCTTATTTGTGTTGCAAATGGCACATTCTGAAAAAAAATACTATTTACAGTGTAAGCATAATGACTAAAAAGAAATAATAATGATGTGAGGATAAGTAACACAGCTGTAACCATGGTAACATTGCAGAGTGAATAATTCAAAGCAAATAACATACTTGATGAAGTTAGCCTCCTTTTGCTGCGGTGGAATAACTGCTAGCAGTTTGCAATTTTCTCTTCATATGTGCTTCTAACTCAACCATACCTAGCACATACATGAATATTTTGTATGTGATCATCAATACCTTAAAATTAAATTGCTTTGGTAGCTGTGACTGGAGACCAAACTTTTTTTAAGTTTCCTGATCAGATGAGCATCCATTCCAAGAAATTTAATCCAAGTTCCATTTAATTCAGAAGAAAGGTACCTATTACATTTATTTAGAACTGGATCAATAGAGAGTTTGAACATATCTGTTTATGATGGATTATTTTTGCTTACAGAATTGAATAACAGTCATAGAACCTTAGGCTCCCTGTTCATGAAAGATTTTTTTTTTTTTCTGTACATAGACAAGAAAGGATGTTCTGATTCTTTGACATCATTAAGAAATGTCTTTTCAACACACCTCTCAATCCAGAAGCTAAATGTGAAGTGGATTGCGAATGGTGGGATCAAAATTCCACCGGCTGCTCCTGGCCTGGCATGCATGACTGAGACATACAAGCTTCAGTAGCCCACAGCAAACCAGGAGCAGTAAAGTTAGCATCACATACAGCTATCTTTAAGTCCCTAGCCCAGGCAAGAGTTCATTTACAGCTGGATCAGCTCAAGTACTGGGATTTACTACACTATTTCACTGCAAAGTCCTCATTCCCATCTGTGGATCTTAATCAGAAGGTTCAAACACTGTTATCATGCTATCCCTCCTTTAATCAATCTGTCTTTTTGGCATCCCTCATGGCCTGCATGCAACTCCAAACTCAGTAGTATTAAGGCCAGCTAAGAGAGGAAAACTATTACCCAGTAAAGGCCAGATGGAGTTTTGACCTGCTGTCACCATAAGTGTCTTTTTGCCCTTCTTTCCTTTCTCCGTCTTCACACTCCCACACCTCCACTTTCTCTAGCTCACATCCTCTGCCAGAAACTGGAGATGAGATTTTGCTTCTCTGGCTACCAGTGGGAGAATCTTGCTTAACATTTCACTCCAGCACATGCTGGAGACTTCAAAGATACAGTGTGATATACAGGAATTTTAAGTTTTCTTTGAAGACAATTTTCAGTTGACCATTGAATAATCAGTCATTTTAATCCAAATTCCAATTTATGTCCTGTAGCCTTATGAATAATTCTACCGCTTATTTTAAATTATGACGTAATTTTAATGAGTCTTATTCTGCTCTGTCTTCCATCATCCCCTTATCACCATTGGCAAAACAGAGCTCAAATTAGGCAAGCAATTTAACTACCTAGGAAGCATCATCTCCTCAGATGGTAAGATTGATGAAGAAATAGACAACAGGTTAGCAAAGGCATACAGAGCCTTAGGTAAACTCCATAAAAGAGTTTGGTGAAACAAACACCTGAAGAAAAGTACAAAGATCAGCGTTTACAAAACCATTGTACTGTCCACTCTTTTATACGGATCTGAATCATGGGTCATTTACCGCCACCACTTGTGTCTCTTAGAACGCTTCCATCAACGCTGCCTCC
>JAWWLV010000121.1:97540997-97587542 GCA_035041135.1 Platyrinchus mystaceus | reverse complement strand
ACTATCTATAACGCTGCTGCTTCTTTTGAGAACACAGGTAGAATCACTCTTGAGGAGAAAAGACAATGCAGAAAAAAGCATGTCTTGCCGATACCGCCTAAGGAGACTTTCCGCTGTGCCTTTTGCAACTGGACTTGTCCATCTCTCATTGGCCTTTTTAGCCATCAGCACGCTTGCAGAAAGCGTGGGTAGAGCCCTTCTCAAATCTGCATTCATAAAGCCTAGCCATGATGATGATGATGGTGATGATGATGATTCTGCTCTGAGGTAGGTTCTGAAATTCAACTACACATGAATAGAATTTTTCAAGGCAGAATAACTTTACTGTTATGTTATGTTTCTACCAAAAATATCCCTGCTTGCAATCAGTGTTTTGTATTCTTTATGGAGATTTTTAAAACTCACCCAGCAGCAAAAGAAATTGGTATTTTCCTTGCCCTGTATCAAAAATGTCATCATCCCTAAAATCTTAGCTGATTTAGCCTGAATTTTGTTGGAGGCTTGCACCAACTGTCCCATCACCTTGCATATGGCATGGAGCATGCCGAGGTGGCTTATCCATGGAAGCATATGACCTTGGGAAGGGGTTCTGCTGCCAACCTCTACACTTTTAAACTCCTTTGAGAGAATTGTCTCTGTGAGGATCCTAAGAAAAATAATACCTTCAGAACTAAAACTAGACTGCACAGGCATGGAGTTTAAAGGACGTTTATGCCTATTCGTCCTTTTACAAAGATAATACATCTGAGCTCTCCAGTTTGCAATTGTTCTAATCAGCACACTCTGCAACTACCTGGAGGCCAAAGAAAGCTCTGATAGATTGGTGACACCAGCTAGACTAGATAAATCACAGAATTTGAGTCTGGGGTGGAGAGGGAAACAATGTTTTTAGCTATTTTTTGCTCTGCTTCTAATTACCATTTTGCCTTATACAGCACTTTGTAAAATTTTGTGCTTATCACCGAATATCAACAGATTGATTTAATTTAACCAACATTTCAGATTTTCAATTTATTTTAGTAACATGATAGTCTGTTTACTGGTTTCATTAGTGACTAAGCTCTTGGCTAGCTTAGGAAAAGACTAAGAAATTGATTGACCTAAATTTCTTGCAAGATGCATTTTTCATTCTTTCTTATTTGTATGTGCAAAAGGCATTGGAGAATTTTTCATTTGGCAGACTGAATAGCAGCTTATAATTAAATTTTCTGCAAATATATTACGCTTTCTGTTGATGTACCATGTGAAATGACTGAATATGACCCACTGCGATAGTCTTCTTTGCTCAAGATGGCCTGAATTTCTAGTAACTAGACAATTAATTTTTTAAAGGTATATAGCGAGGTTAAAGAAAAGCTTAACAGGGTAATCCTTTGTGGTTCTGAAATGTTATGCAAAAGTTCATTCATTTCTTTTGCACTTGGGAACTATATAAACTAGCTTTCATAATATGCAACACCAGTTTTCAGGTGTCATTAGTAGCAGTGCTGCTGCTTCATTTTTATCTTCTTTTATAATAATGATAATAATGCTGAAGCTTACAAACATGGATTTACATTAGACATCAAATGAAAGCCCCCAGTGAGTGGATTAACATATCAGGACAGTTGGCTGATGCATTTCAAGCAGCCTCTGAATTATATATGGCCCCCAGTGCCCTTATCATTAGGCAAAGATGTACTTACAGTTCATTGAATGGGACAGGATAAGTGAAATAGGACAGCTTTGCTGGTTGATTGGTAGAAGGGTGTTATGCAGCCAGATGAAATGGATTGTTGATTACATTCTGTTTTAAAGTTCAATAAATTCATCCCCAGAGCCTAAACTGGTGTTACAAAATAATTAATTTCTCTGTGCACTGTCATGGTTGTATTTAATATGGTAGAAGTCTTTATGAGATGGTCAATAGTCACAGATTTATACAGAAAGAGAAAATAGCCTTTCACTTAACTGGAAATACTTAGTCTATGCAGTATTTTAAAACAATCACAAACTTTCCTAGCCTGAATAGATTGCTGATTGCTGAAAATGCAGTTTACTGGTCCTCTGACAAACATGATGGAAATGTTATCAATTAAAGCAGAACATTAGGCAGAGAGTTAAAGAGAATGGGCAAGAAATTTAAAACTCAATACATAGCTGTTTGGTGTCTGCTCATGCTTTTTTAGGTAAGATTGAATTTCTTTTGCATTCAGTTACAAATTCAGTCTTTTTGTTTAGCATGAAAAATATAAATTTATCTTTCATTCTCAATATAAAATTTGTGGCATAGACTCCTTTCATGTGGAATAAGTTTCCTGAGAAATAGGATTTTAACTTTTCTAAAGTCATTACCTTCAGCTCATTAGAAATATTGCATGATGACTTTGTCTCTGGGGTTCTTGTTCAGTCATTTTATGAGGGTATTTTACATATAAGGACATAATTAAACAATTGGAATTAAAATAATGATCCTATATTCCTAGTTTTAAGAGTAAAATCCCAATAGTGTTGCAATTGTTATGAAAAGCTCTTTAAAAGCAGGAAATTCAGCATAATTGCACACAAAAGACATTCAAACCTATCAGTAAGGAACATAAATGTAAAGTATTCTAGTAGCTTTAACACTGTCTTTTGGGACAAGAAGCTAAATATATAAGAAAAGATGGAAGCTAAAAATCTTAAAAAAAATATCTATGACTCAAAGGATTGCATTATGTCTTCATGGTGTAGCTACAGGGAAAAGATTGTGTGAGTATCTCTACATACAAATGTTTTTGCTTTGCTTATGAATCTACTATGTTTTATCATGTCAAGTTTGTGGGTAAGTGCAATAGCCTTTTTAGATACCTCGACCAAGAATACTGACATATATTTACGTAGAGGTATGCTCTGAAAGGACAGATAATATATTTTGTTAAACAAACTAATGCACCCATAAAAAAGAACAATCATGTATAAATATAGATACGTTTTTGGTAACACCAGACTGTCAGCAGGACTTCTGTGTCCAAAAACTAGTTTTTCTCTGTAAAAATAATTACTCTATTAGAAAATGTTAATCCTTAAGAAACCTATTTTTTCTATACTCTTAAACAAAAATTACCTCAGTAATAATATTGTTATGTATAGCTACTTCTGTCTTGAAAGAAGTGCATTTATAAAAATCATTGAAATATCTCTTATAAATTCCTAATAACCTGTGTTCTTACACCCACGTATCATGCCTATGATGTAGCTATGAGTAATCAGGCAAAATGTTTAAAAAAAAGATAACCTGAAAATTGTGACTGCATTCTTTCAAGACTGATTGTGTATTCCTCCCTATCTGCATTCCTGGCGCATTAATTTTGGGTTTAATGTGCTCATAACTTTAAGACTCCAACAAGCCATAGCCTGACAGGGTTTGGTCCTACAATAGCCTGCATTCTTATATAATACTTTATACATATAGAGGATACATAGGGGGGAAAAAAAGCTGGAAATCCTTCTTGCAATGCAAATATAAAATTTTATAATTCTTAACAAGAAAAATAATTAAAAAAGCCCCTGAAACATCATCTTAAGTTTTTACATGTATTTTAGCTTATGGCTAAAATAAAGAAACTGACCATATAGTCACAACTGACCATAAAACAACATTCCAAGAAGTTACCAAGCTATTATTTTGTTTAAATGCAGCTCACTCTATTATAGACAAAAATGATAAAGCAAACAAAAACAGTTCTGATGGATTTTACAAAGAAATGAAAGCAAATCCTGGATCGCTTCACTTAGTGGATGTAAAAACTATTGCAGATTTTAAAATCCTTATCAAATACATGAAAAAAGGTAAATAAACTTCTAACCACTGAAAGTTGAAATGAAGAGTGATGATATGATCGGTATGTGCTAATTTTCTTAAGACACAGATGCACTGTGATTCAGGCTGCAGTTTCAAGATAATGGTTTCAAGGCATAAAGAGTCTCAGCCACATGACAGAGAGTGCCAAACAGGCACAATATCAGCCTGACATATTCATGGTTACTGAAAAAACAATTGAGGGATTCATTTCAGTTTGGGTGAACTTAAAGTTCCCTTGGTTTTACCAGGTGGTTAATCTTGTGTCTGGTCTGTTACAACTGGTTCATCTTCAATTTGCAGTCTCGCTTTCTTCCTTCTCAGAACTGCCTTGTAGGGCAATGACCTGCCTTATAGTTCTGCATTCTCAAAATGCTGTGGATTTGCTCATATATTCAGGATCCTCTTTACCTTCTGTAACATCAGCTTGTTTTCTGACTCATTCACTTCCAGCAGCAAGCCAAAGCTAGATCTGATCCAGTGACAGATCTCAGGAGACATCCACACTGAAAGCCACATCCCTCACAATTGTGTTCCACAGACTCTTCACTAGAGAGATGCCTGGGCCAGACTGTCTGCTCACACTGGGAACAGAAATGTCTATGTGAAGAACTGTCGTTGGGAAGTTGCAGTGATTGAGAGGAATGCTCCCCCTTCTCCCCTCCCCCCAGGGCCTCAGGATGCTCAGAGGAGACACATGGAGTACACCAGGAGAGGGGCAAGAAAGAGACTTTATTGCTCTGGGTCAAGGAATTTATAGGTCTTTGTGGGATGTTAGCTACACCCAATGAGAATCCAGAGATAACAACCAATAGAAACAGGGTATATAAAGGAAACCAATGAGAAAACTTATACAAACTTTTAGGGACAGTTTCAGGGATTCTGGGGGTTTTAGGGGACTCTGGGAAGGGGAAAAGGTGACTCAGGGAAAAAAACAACATGGAATCCATCTTGTAACCTATATTACACAAAGGCTTTTGATTTTAGGGCACATTTTCTTTTGAGTTTATTTCTTACAGGATTTTTTCATTTTTGAAACTGAATGTCTTCTGCAACAGGAAGTCACAGAACAGTCACTACAAGGCCATGCAAATATGTCACAGACATATTTTTCAAGCACAGCCTGCAAGAAGGCTGGGAATAGGCCTCTACACTCAAGCTGTTTCCATATGAGATAAGACATGGGACACAGTCACAGTCATCCATATTACAGAATCAGAGAATATGCTGAATTGGAAGGGATCACATGGATCGAGTCCAGCTCCTGACACTGCACAGGACCATCCCCAAGAGTCACACCATGTGCCCAAGAGTATTGTCCAAACACTTCTTAACTCTGCCAGGCTTGGTGCTGTGACCACTTTCCTGAGCAACCTCAGGGCACCCACCCTGAAGAACCTTTTTCTAATATCCAACCTAAACCTCCCCTGACACAATAACAGGCCATTCCCTCAGGTCCTGTCACTGGTCATCACAGAGAAGGGATCAGCGCCTGCCCCTCTTCCCCTAGAAGTAAGTTGTAACTGCAATGAGGTCTCCCCTCAGTCTCCTCTTCTCCAGGATGAACAGACCAAGTGACCTCAGCTGCTCCTCATTATGGCTTCCCCTCAAGGCCCTTCACAATTTTCATTCCCCAGTCTGTGTGAACATCCAGCATTGCCACATCCCAGGTGCAGAATGCAGTACTTCCCCTTGTTGAACTTCCTGTAGTTGGTGATTGCCCAGTCCTCTAGTTTGTTGAGGTCTCTCTGCACAAAAGTTTCCCTTGCTTTAAATCTGAATGGGCTGTGGTCACATTTCATCTACAGGATGTTACATTATCTTTTATTTTCATTTTGCCAAATGGGATATCTACAGCCTAAGGACATGAGTGTTAATTTATTAGACCCTAAATTGTTCTTATGGCTCCTTTAGGACCCACATCCGTTTTTTCAACATTATGTCATGTAAAGCAGTGATATCCTCTGTCAAATCCTACCTGATATCCCCTTTTATCTCCCAAAAAATTCCCAAGAACTCTGATTTCAAGACAGTCTTTTAGTCTGCATCACATAGCTCAAGTTCCTACTTGGACATTCAGTACCATGGCATACTAAAGTACTTTTCAGCCCCAATCCAAATGTAAGTCAAATTTAGTTTTGTGAGAAACATTTAATCAATTTTTTGCTACTAAAAATAGGTATACTGATCTGATTTATTAATTCAAACTGTGTAATTTGCCTGTCATTATTATTTATCACTGACTAGTGAATTTTTTATCACCAAGAAGAACAAACTTTCAGTAATATTTTTTTCTTCCAGATCATTCATATTGTTAAGAACTAAATACCCACTTAAGCCATATTTCATTTCAAGCAGTTTGCTCTGAGGGATATTTTAGTTTAGCTCAGTTTAGCTCTACAGAACTTCAACAATATATTCCCCAATATGCTGAAAGATACCCATTTTGTATTACAATTAGGCAATGATCACATTACATGAGAGATTATCCTTCCCTATTTACAGTAAATAGTTACAAGTTACAAGAAAATAGAAGCTCTATTCATGAATGATTTACATGCTGCTGCTTCTCAAGGTTTTGTTTTATTCGAGCTGAAATTTGTACCCAGAATATTAAAGACATGTTCTAATTTCGTGTACACAAACAAAGCTGACTGCTCACAATATTTTCTTTTGAATCAGTCTTACAATGGCTATAAATTTCCCCGCCTCTCTTTGAGAGTCAGACAGAGGAAATCAATAGCATTCCAAGATGCATGGTATGTCAGGTACAATAAGATTAACAGCAATTTTGATAGATATGAGCATGCATGGATGTGTATGTTCCAATGGGACAGGTTTTTTGGTCTCTAGAAATTATTTCATTTTCCTATAGCTAAATGAGGTGTAGCAACTGCAACGGTTGTCCTGTTATTAGTTCCTACCTGAGGGCAAATTCAATTTTTGAATGTGCTTAATAAAAATTTTAAAATTTGATTTTCTGCATTTAAAACAGTCTGTTTTATTGAGAAGTTTACTCAAGGAATTAATTGAAGCTACATTTCAGGAAAAAGTAAAAGATTTAGAAAGACAATTAGCAAACTGTTCAGCTGCAAGAACGATGGATAATATAGCCTTTTCAAGGACTCAGAAACAGAGTACTCATGTTTGATACCTTGTCTATCCCACTAACCCTGTAATCCATTAGTCTGTCCATAAATTACATAACTGCTTATCAAATTAGCAAACATTATGTCATTTGTTTTTTTGCTCCACCTTCTCTTTGCAAAGAGATTAATTACCATGGCAGAAGAAGAGAGAGAACAGTGTGATAGTGGCTCACCAATGATAGCCACACTGTATTTGTTATCTCAGGAACTTTTAGCTCTCACTTATATTTTGAGAAGAAAGCTTGCAGAGGGACTTGAAAGCAAAGAAGAGAATGAAATCTGAATTTTTATTTTCATTCACTATACTAACCAGTACTTCACATTTTTTCACAGTCTAACAACATGTAACAGGAGCTCAAGGAACTTCAATGCATAATCTGTTTAACATTTTTTCACCTTGGTAAAGGTTTGAAAAGTAAAGGTGAAAAAGGAAAACTAACTCATTTCTGAAACAGTCTCAGTAAAATATTTGGGTTGCATTGATCTGAGGGAACAATGTCCTAAGTCATGGGATGTTTCTTTCCTTCCCTATTGAAATTTTTGAAATTTGAAAATTTTCTGTACAAGATATAACAGAGGGATCACCCTAGGTTAACTGATGAACACTGTAATTCTGAAGGAGCTATTACACAGTTACCTTTGCCTAATTCCTATCTTCACTTAAATGTGTGTTCTAAGTCTCTAATATTTAACAGGTGCTGAGTAGGGAAAGTAAATGCAGAGTTATCATTCCATTGTGCTTTACTGTACAGTCAGAGATTTACTAAAACCTTGACCTCTCTCACCAGCAGTGGGAAATATAAATAAACTTGGTTTTGAGTGGCCTACTCGCACTGACGTAGGAAGCAATAATATTGCAAAACAGCACAGAATGATCTTTAAGGGTTTTTTTTTACTTCTTAACATTAGAGGAAACGCCAAAAAAACCCACTCCAAAAATTCTGTAAACAACTGGAATGCATATAACACAAGAAAATTAAGTTTTCTCCTTGCAACATGTCGTGGTCTGACCTGGCCCCTGCCCCTCCTGGCAGTTTCTGGCCACATTCTCCACCAAAAATGTCATGGGTTTATTCTGGGCCAATTTTCTTTCACCCCATACACAATTGCTAAAAGTTTAGAGAAGGTTTATGCAGACAAAAGAGATATGATGTGGGGAGAATAATATTAGGATTTATTGCTAGCAAGATAAAAACTAAAAGACTATGTATACAACAATTCTAACTAGGCAAAAGTGTTATGTTAGGAGGAGAAGCAGTTATGTTTGGAGGAGAAGCAGTCTCTTTTTCCTTTTCAGAGTTACAGGTCTTCTAAATAACTTTACAGCACTTGAAAGTTCCTCTTCTATTATCTCAAGGATGACACCTCTGATTCATCGCAGCTGGAACTCAAACTCTGTCTCTCTCTCTCTCTGTCTCTCTCTCTGTCTCTCTCTCTTCTATGTCAACCTCAGAGCAGGGCCTACTCCCTCCTGGTCTAAGACCAGAGGCTGAGGGTTACCCAGGCCTTTTGGGGTCCTCCATGGACTGCAAGGAGAACACTTGTCTTGCCATGGTCTTCCCACAGTTACAGGGGATAATGGGTTTTGAGTCCAACCCTGTTTCTTGTGGAGTCCCCCCTCACGAGAGACAGTCCTTGATGGACCTCTCTAGTATGAGTCCACCTTCAGGCAACAGTTCTTCCATTCTCTGCAGTCCCTTAGGGTCACAAGTTCAGCTGCACCAGCAGATCTCTCACTGGGATCACAAATCCTACCCAGGCCCACTTGCTCCAGCGTAGGCCTCTCCATGGGCCACAGGTCTCCAGCAGGACTCTGTTTCATCTTAGGCCTCCCACAAAGTCACATCTTCTTCATGCACTTCTCTGCTTTGGTGTGGGCTCCTTCATGAGCTGCAGAGGGAGGTATCCACTCCCCAAGTCTTCCACAGGTGGCAGGGGATTTTCGTTTTCAGTCTCTTCCCTGCTGAAGGGAGAGAGAGGGAGAGGGGAGAGAGAAGGAGCCCCCCCTTCGGGCTTCTCTTCTCTCTCCTCCTCAAGGCCAGCTTTGACCTTGGAAGCTGCGCTATCTCTCTGCCTGGAATTCCTTCTGCAGCATGTCTCATCCAGGCAGTTTTTCTCTAGAGTTTTTTCTTCCACTCTGTTACCTGTCTCGGCCAGGGAGGCCTTCGGTGCCACACCTGCCCCCAGCCCAGGGCCGGGGGGAGGAGAGGGGCCTGGCCCACCCCTGGGGCCTGCTGCCTCCCCCTACATGGCTCCTGATTTCTTCTGCGCGCCAAAAACCTTCTCTCCTGTTTTCTTAAATAGGTAATTGGCAGAGGCATTACTAAAACTTGTGATTGGCTTTGCTCCAGAAATTCACCTGGAAAAACTATTTTCAGCCCTGGGGGGGGGCTGGTCGGCAAACCCACGACTGAACATATGCCAACTTCTCTTTTTTTAACATCCCAAAACAGAAAAATAATTAAATAAATACCTATACAAATAAATAGAAGGCTGCCTTGTAAGTATTCAGTCTAACAAATTTGACAATATTGATGGAATTATTTATCGCCTCCTCAAAACTCCTTACAAGACTCTTATCAAATTCAATAGTTCAGAATTAGTCTCTTGAGTTTTAACTGTACTTTTATTCCAGTATCAGATTAAGACACTTTAGTTAACATGATTTTCCACTAAAGGCGGTGTGAAGTGGTGGAGAGGGGAAGGGAGGGAGAGAGAGAGAGGAGGGAAGGAAGGAAGCTACATTATATGGGCACAAACTAAAAAATTCATACAGAGGAGTTACAAATGTATTTTGTTTCCCTGTGTATTGCATATTTAGCTCTCTAAACAAATCCACTAAAATAATCAAGGATATTTTCAATAAAACTGGATAAAAGTAAATTCAATCCATTTGGTTTTTAACTAAATCCTGACAAATAGAAAGGAATGCATGTTCTTCACTGTTAAGTCTCTGGGCCAGATTTTTGGCTACTTGGAAGTTGCTTTGCTCCATAGTGCTAAAATATTCTGGGCACTGATTTGTATAACTGACCTTAAAAGATACTGTGAGGTTAAGAAACCTTCTGTAGTTCTCAGAGCTGGTAACAAGCTCTTTCAGATCCTCCACTAATCAGTCTAATTTGGAGTAGCCTTCATAATACTCTAATTTAATCTGATGATTTGTTATGTTTCTACATAATTATATGTATTATGTTTAAATGTATTTCTCATCGCCTTCTCACTCGATTGTATTTAGGCAAAGCAGTAGAGATGGTCCCTTTTGAACCCATTGCCTAAAATCCAAGTAGTAGAATGTTTGCGGTAGTATAAGAATAATAAAATCTTCCACAAAAGACAAAAGGGGAATAAAATGCTGTATTTAGCTGCAAGTCATGAGATATTTTGAAATTATCTTCCTCAAACCTTCTTATTTTTTCAAGTATACAGTTTCTATCTCTTCTGAAAATATCTTATGCCCTCTCCCTCTAACTATTGATCTATTGGTTCAAGAATAAAGAATATTTTCATTGTAACTGTTTCTTCTAAAATAGAATAATTTAATTATAGTTTCATGATCCCCTTAGCCAAATGGAAGGTTATAAAAATACAGAACACTACTGTTTGCCTATGGATTATATACAGAATGGCATGCTTGGGTTAGTGAAATATTAAGAGATTTTTGACATTCATTAAATGTCAAAAGTTTGCTCTTGGAAAGAACCTTATTTAGTTTGCTTCTTCCTGCTTCAAATTTTCCTAATGAAAATGCATTGTATTTAACTAATTGTATTGAATTGGGTAACTCTATGTAATATGGATACGAGGCAGTAACTGCATGTAATGTGGGAAAATTCCAATAAGGAGGAAGTTGAAGCTAAAGTAGTGGTCATAAAGAAAATGTCACAGTCTTCCTCCCAGAACTGTATTTGAAACATCCTGCTAAAAGAACTAAAACAGAGAAAAGGGTGGAATAACCACAAATGCACATTGCAGCATTTCTACTCTATGTGTCCTCCAAAGCTTCACAACAAGTTATTGCTAAAACAATTGTATTACTGGCTGTGAAGAATGAGTAGGAGAATGAACACTTTTTTTGTTTGAAAAATTGTGTCTCTGTAGGCCACATGAGCAAGAATGGTTCCAACACAACTACTTTGAATAGAAATAGCACTCATAGCGATACTTCATGTGATCAGAAATGATGACTTGCAGAACATCTCTCAAACTACAGTAATTGAAATTTATGGCCCTGCTTCCTTCTGAAGTAGTTGTGAAGATTAAAATGGGGAAAAGCTGAGCAGGAAATGTGTAACAGGCAATCCAGTATTGCTGCCTCCCTTAACAAAACAAAAAACCCAATAATGCCCATAGGCATCCAAACCTTATCTATACCAAACTTCTCCCAATTTTATGTCTACTGCTTTACATGCTAATATCTGGTTTATATGTACATCTATTGTGTGTCTCCACCACTCCCTAAAAAACTTTCCTAGAAGTTATTCAGAAGTGAATATGCCAACAAATTCTCATGTATATTTTTTATTGAAAAATAGCAACACAAATTCAGTGGAAAGCAGAATTATACAGTTGAATTTACTCATATTTTGGTGTTCAAACCAACTCATATAATAGTTTTCAAAATACTTTTCATTACCAGGCACCTGTTGTACAGCTCTTTGTCACAAAGGAGAGTAAACAAATCTGTAAGCACACATAGGGTTGACATCTGTTGCATTTTCACGTGTAGCTTGTGGGGAGTTCATTTGTACATTCATTTGGGTTAAGAAATATTTTCTTCATTATTTATGTCTAAAAACGCTACTTCCAAAGATCATGTCTGCATGTTCCTCTCACAAAGAAAATGTTAAATTAAAAACAGACCAGCCTTAAAATTACACATCTTTTAAAGGTGAATTAGAGTTTAGTATGAGTGAAAAATTATATTGTTATTCACTGAAGGTTTTAAAACCTACTTTGCTAAAGTAATTGTCTCTTATACATTTTGCAAATACAGAATTACAAATTAATTATGAAACTATAAGGAAATTGAGTTTGTAAATTGTGGAATTATTGGAACCATGAATAAAATCCATGGTGTTTGCCATTAACTTCACAGATTATTATGCCTCTGACAGAGACTCTAGATCTATCATGCAAAAATTTTTTAAAATTAAAGCCTATTGCAGCCAGTAAAAGCAAAGGTCTCTGATGCTGAAACAGAGTTGTTGGTATATAATTTTGGCCCTTCACCACAAATTTGTCCTTGATCGTTATTTTAGTGTTGGATCTCATCAAATTTTCAGCTGATGACCATACTGCTAGCCCTGCACAAAATAAAAAGGCCACCCTTTCGATGAAGAGTTTCCAATTTAAATTGCAAAGATGAATAAACACAGAGTGATGAGCATTTTTAAAACAAACAAAGAAACAAACAAATATCACTCAGGCAGCCTGACTGCAACAGAAAGTTATATTCACATTAAAAGTGCTGATTCCCTACAGTCCCCTGTACATAACTACCAAGCATATGTATATATCTGATCAACTCACGCTAAGTATTCCTTATTAAAATAAATCAGAGAAATATGTACTTTTAGAGTGGAAGTATCTGATTTAGATTAGATGGGTTTTAGACAAATTATGAATTTGAATGCCCATTTCTTTATGCTTATTATAAGAAAATCAAGAAAACCAAGAGGCAGCAGTCTATTTTTTTTCCTGTTATTACATTTGTTGTAGTCAAAATAGTAAAGGAGAATTGTTAGGATGTCTTGAAGAGGGTAATAATTCCTTTTCTGCATACATGATCGGGCATACGAGCACCAAGTAGCAAACTTTCTGTGCAAATGAGAAAAGTATATAGTATAAGTGAATCTTGAATGATTTGGAAAGACAGTGTATTGTTAATGGGAATATCTGGAATTAACAAGTTGCAGAACAAGAGAAGTAATCCAAGTACAGGAATCTGTAGTCCTCACTGCTTACATGTAAAAGGAGACTGGAACATTTTACAGTTAAATGGATCTAAGTAGAATTGATGTAGTGCAAACTGTGCACTACAAGTTTTCAGTTTTATTTAGCATTGAGGTTTTCAGTTTTATTTAGTATATGTCTATTTCAATCTCATTGTATGTTCTGGCATCTGCAGGTTGGAAGGGCATTAAAGCTTTTCCTGTATATTTTATCCTAACTTTATCTCATGACCTGTGAGCTCTCTAGTGTCACCACTGTTTGTATAACATACCTTGGACTGTGCTAATCTGTTTGTCTGAAAGAATTTCCCACAGTGAGATAATGTTTGGTTTATTCTCAGTGTTTATACTACCAAGAAGTGACCTACACAGAACTGGAGGCTCATATCAGGTACAGTGGTATGAAGCTGTGTCAGGGGAGGTTTAGGTTGGATATTAGAAATAGGTTGTGCACTGGAAGAGGCTCCCCAGGGAAGTGGTCACGGCACCCAGCCTGCTAGAGTTAAGAAGTGCTTGGACAACACTCTAAGGCACATGGTGTGATTTTGGGAATGTCCCATACAGGATCAGGAGTTGGATTTGATGATCCTTGTGAGCCTCTTCCAATTCAGGATATTCTATGATTCTAGAATTCTAGGTATTTTACTTGGCAGTAAAAAAAAAAAAAAAAAAAAAAGTCAGCATTAAAACTCACACTTACTTACCTTTATATTACTACAGTTACACAAGGTCTGATTATCTTATAGTAGCAAATAAAACATGTCAGTGAATTTGGTTTTATTCTCAGCAATCATACCAGGCTTATACATCTATTTTTGTAATCTGTTGCTTTTTATACTCTTTTTTTTCCCCACTGTGTTTCTATGAAATTAAAAGCTTATTTTAGGCTCCTGGGGTAACCCTGTTTCTTCTGTAAGAATTCTCCCATCAGAGAAACATCTTCTCAGCTTAAGAGACAAAATAACTCTCAGTAGATATTGACATGTAAACATATCATACTACTCTCAGCTATCCAAGGACATTTCATTAAAACTTTTGCAATGATTTTCTTTTATTCACTGAGTTTGAATTAATTGACCAGGGAAAACACCTAAATTTAGCAAAAGATAAGCTTTTCAAACAAGTTACAGTGCAATGCAGTGCCAGAAAAATTAAACAACTTCTTTGTTGAAGATTAAGATCACATTTCTCTCCTATGTACAAGCTTCATAATATAAATAACACTAGCTCAAATTTAGTAGTGTTTTAACAAAAATTTCAGTCGGTTTCTTGGTGGTTTGTTGTGTGGAGGTTCTTTTGACTTAGTTTCTTGTTTGTTTTTACCCAATAATGCTACTAACTTCATGCTACATGATAAAGGTATAGCATAGGTGAGATGAGAATAAAGACACCCAATATAACATAGCAGTTGTGCAAGTAGTTTGTGCGCATTATATATAAATCAAGCACAAGTGTCACATAAAAATACAAGATTAAAGATATTAGCTGATTTACAGTTAAATATTTCATTGGCAGTGCAGCCTGCAGAATCTTCCAGCTATATTGTATTTCTCTTGTTTTACTCAATAGCTCCTGAAGTTTGATCATGACGGTGTATGTACTTTGAAAGAAACAAATCAAAACTCAAAATTCTGTGATTAATCTGTTGAATTTTATGCAACCTGGTAGCTTATGTTAGAATTTGAAGAAAGATATATAGATATATAGTTATATAAAATGTAAAAAAGGAGAGAAAGATCAATATGTGGTTCAAAACAACTTGTTTTCAGCTCAACTCTGCAAGACAAAACTTGACCTCAAATTGATCTTGCTGCACATAAAATGAAAGGGGCCATTATGAAATAGAACACAGCTCAAAAAAAAAAAAATTAAGAGATGAGTCAAAACAATAGAGACTTAAAAAATTAGACCACTTTAGAATTTGGAAATACATGTATCCTTCCCAGTGCCAGTTGTTGATAGAGATTCTTGCCACTTTATGATTGAAGTCACCTATTTCTTAGATTGCTTTCCCAAGGTGGCCTGGCAGGTGTCAGGCAGTTCCAAAATCCTTGGTAAAGCCTGAGTGGGAAACTTCATGAGGACTTCTGATTGAAATGGAAAGAAAACACCAAGAATCTTCATCTTGAACACAGTTGACTCTTCCAGAAAGTGAGTAGAGGTGGGAACTTCACACATTATCCAAAATATATATCTGAAAACTTATACTATTTTTCCCCTATTCTCTCCCTTCTCTGTTTATTTAAACTTATTTTATTCAGAATTAAGCCCTGAAATTTAGAATATAGCCCTAGTGATTTTTCACTAGGTTGGTCTCCTGAAACAGCAAATAAACACATCTTCAGGGAGAATGTATATCTTAATATTTTGATTAATTTTCATTATAGTATTTAGAAGTGCTGTCCTTTGCTATTAACCAATGTGTTTTAGACTTCAGTCAATTCCTTGATTAATCATTATTTAAGTCTTAAGAAAGGCAAGACTAGATAGAGTTGTTGAGGTCTGCTCTTTAGTGATCTTGTTTTCCTGAGAGCTGTTGAAACATAAGAATATTTAATATTTCTTCACATATAGCCAGTTTTCCAGCATAAGTAAAGTGCTATAAGTAGGTAGGACATAATTTCAGTAAACTTTTTAATGAAAAAAACAATGTATTTGGGGAAATGTAACATACGTATAAGAATACCTGTCCACTTATCATCCCATACTGTTAAGGAAATTACTTAAAATACATTTATTAAACTGCTAGAAATTATTTTGGGAAACTCATGAAAGATTAAGGAGATGTTCGGAAAAACTGCAATAATGATATTTGAAGAATACAAACCAGATACAAGGAATTATAAATATCTAAATGCTTCAACTAAAAAATCTCAGTAAAATAAATCATCTGCTTTTAAGAGAGAAAAATGGACTGACACCAAAACCAGTAATGAAACTAATCACTAAACAAAAGAATAAATCTTGTTATTCAATAACTTCTTCGATTAAATTAAATAATCAATAAATGAAGTGTAAATTAGTGAAAGGATAGAGGATTGTACTATAGATATATATTTTCAAATTACAGTTCACTTCTGGGTGACAGAAGTTATTTAACCTTGTAAGTCAGGGTCTCCTTTATCTCCATTCTTATTGTTTTAGAGCTCATTATGTCCCTACCTTTCAGGTGCATAGTAAAGATAAAACCCATTAATGATTATAAGGTGCCCAGATACAACTCTGACAAGGGTTACAAAAGTGCCCAGAAAGGTAATTAGTAGGGAATGCATTATCACACGTTAAAGGTGAATGTAATATCATATGGATAAATGTAAACATAATGCCTAACCATAGCCTAATGTTTATTTCACTTCTATCTTGCCCTTTTGAAATCAAATTAAAATTGTCTTTTGCAGCAAACATGAGGAAATACACTTTTGGCCCCTAAAATTTCGAAGTTCTCCAGGGTAGTGGGTTTGCTAATAAATCAATCTCACCGAGAACAACAGAAAACAGTACAGAACTAAAGCTTAATTAGCCTAGTCTCTAGTTCAGAACATAATGCATTATGCTGAAATGTTCAGTTGTGTCAAATAGACCCTTTGGTTCAGAAGGAACACTTATGTAAAACATAAAGCATTTGTTTGAGAGTAACATGGAACCAGGGACATAATTATTAATGACATCAGGAGAAGAAATGAGTGGCACATTACCTGAATAGACATGCTTCATTTCAAGGTTTTCCATGTATTAAATGAGATCACACAAAGCAGAATGGAGCTAAGGAATTTAAAATCAAGATCAAACATAAAAAATCCAATTAATTGTAGGCAAATATAATTATATTTTTTTAACCTGCAAATATTTCTGTGTATGCTAGGTAGCTTAAGTGGTATATTTAATTTGATGGGTCACAGAACATGTATATAAGAATGTGCTTTGTTTTGTACAATACTAGTAAATGGGCTTTGAAAATTATTATGAAATAAAGATTAATTTTCCATATCTTTGGTGAGTCTACTGATATTTCAAACAAAATTAGTTTTCTGTATTGTTTTTCTTTAAAACAGCACTAAGCCAGTAGTGGTGAAGCAAAGAGAGGAGAAGATGCAACATAAGAGATGCAGGTGCATATACAATGATATTATTTTACTTCCTTATATAACTTTTTTAAGTATCTGTATATTCTTTTCCCATTTGTAGTTACCTGTCATGGAATTAAATTACCAGGTGTTCATAACAAAATCACACAGTTACTGAAATACATGGCTGTTATAAATGCACACAGATTTAGCTATATTTCTGATTTTCTTGGTAAGTTTTCATCTATCTTTTTTTAATTATTTTTTTTCCTATATGACCATCAAAACCCTGTTAACCTTTTTTTTATCTCTCATATGTTTGGTCTAATTCAATACAGTTCTCTTGGTTAAACTAAAAGCTTGTGTGTGAGGGGAGGGGATGCTAAGTTTCATACAGAGGAAAATCTCTTGTTCCATTAATTTTTTTACATATATTGTCTTAAATTGAAACATCCAATGCTTTCAGATGCTAATATGAGAACTATGAAAATATGCAGCTCTATGTAGAGGAGATCATTGGGGTCTATTGTGAGCCATGAAATAGTTTGGATCCATGACAATACATAAAAGAAGCTATAATAAAACGCAGACAAGCACAAGGATTTTTGTGGTGCTACACTAAAGCAGAAGATAAATAACATGCTTCTTTTTTCACAGATAGCTGCATACTTGAGGTACAGCCATTCACCCCTGATTCCATCCACTGAACCTAAGTCACTGTTCAATGTTTTTCCCTTACCCACAGATGAAGAATCAACTCCTTTGCCTGAAATTGGGTGCTGTTTTGCCAAGGAACTGTGGTAGCAAAATACTTGCCTCCAACTCTTATAGCAGATGTTAAAAGTTCAGTTTTCATCCCATAGTTATATCTACAGGACAGGCCAACGAGCAATTGACAGCATTCTTCTATACAGTGGGTGTCTTTACACTCTTTAATCCTCAAAATACTGAGGTTAAATGGAAATTTTTAATGTATATTTTTTTTGTTTCACTTTGTGTACAGGTGTTAAAAGGAACTGCAACAAATGAAGGTCAGTTTAAAGGAATAGGAGAATCTGAATTACATGATGGATTTCCGAGTATTTAACTCTGTTTAATTCCATTAGACAAACATTGAACATGTTCTTGATCATTGTTAATTAGATCTCTAAACACTCTGCAAAGAAAGGCAGCCATGTCAATGCAGGCAGAGAAAACACAAATACTGCATATTGGTTTTGTTTTCTCTTGTTCTATAGATAAGATAATTGGATTTTTTTTCGGAGAAAGAGAAAATGTTAGGGCTTCTCAAATATGTCCTAACAAATACAAGTGTCATTTAGGAAAAATACAATACCAATGGAATATGACTTTAATACCCAAAACTGAAGGAAAACTAGTGGAGTGGATCACTCCTCTGCTACAGTCTTCTCAGAAAAAAAAAATTACTATATTCAGAGTGCAATATTCACTAGAAGATTTAACTCATGGTTTTCCATAACATTGATATTTTGACTCCAAAACCTTTCATTAAGATAAACATTCATTTTTAAGGTGAGACATTATCTGCCCTTACAACCACTTACAAAGAAAAAATTTCTAGTCAGTATACTAATTCAGTGTATTGAATTCAGTTATTACAGCACAGAATATAAGGACACTGACTGATGTTTTACTTGCCTTACGTAAACATGAATGAAATATCATTTCTCAGGATACAAATAGGATGAATATACTCGGACATATCTTTAATTTTCATTAAACACAGAATAGCACCAGAAATATGGGTAAAAGCATGAGTATGAAACTTTGTGTGGAATCTATCCTGAGGATAGAGTTTCATTAAATCTAGTGTTATCTTTACAACACCCTCTTCTGAATTATCACATACAAGTAGAATTATCCATGAGGAACAACTGTAATCTGGCCAAAAATATTGTAGCAGTGAAGAACAGCAGTTCACACCTGAAAGATTTTATTATATTTCATGTGCATTGCAGGGCCCATGTGCATGGACTTCAGCAGAGGGAACCTGAGTGTAGCAGGAATCATGATTTGTTTCTTGGTACAGTAAGGAGTTGGCAGCAAGGCCAAACCAGAACAGTTTGCACCCAGTGTAGCAGTCAAAGCAAAGTTAATATAGTGATAAAATTATGGTCTCATGGGAACCTGTGATGACTTTTTAAACTTAACCTTATTTTCTTAACACAAGATCTGCTTTAATTAGTGTCATATAATTCAGATGTTATTATAAAAGTTTAGATGCTAATTAATATGCTGAATTTATTATATATTTTCAGACTTTTTTATTGTAAGCTTTCTTTAAATCTTTAAAAGATTTTTAGTCACATTTCAAATGAAAACAGCAAGAAAACTAATATTTCTTTTTATCCTGCTCGTGATCTTGTGAAATGCTCTTCTGAAAACACCTTCTTTTACTAAAAAAATTGTACTCTTGAAATATTTTCTCAGAGAAACTAGATGTAATAATATTGAGTACTGAAGTCACTAATTCCCAAATGCCATGCTTTCTTTCCCCATCAGTCAGGACAGTTTTGGAACCATTTTATTTCACCTACTCATGCCATTTTAGAAATAGACTTCTTGTCTGTCCTCATCTGTAGCACCAGCTGTCCGCTTCTACACAATGACTATCAAAGGTATGTTTTATTAAGGGACCACCAACATCACCTTCAAATTTGATGATGAAGAGTGCCTAGAGCATTGAAATTTCTGTTTTCTTTAATGTATTGACATGCATTAGGTTAAACACATAAGGCTTTGGAATTAAAAGATCCTGTACCATGGGGGGCTGAGTCTCTGTGCTAGACTGGGAAGAGACGTGACCAATATCTTTTTGCTGTCCTTTTTTTTGTGCAAGAAGGACATACTGAATTTTCAGGAGAGTAGGATTTTTTATTAGACGGTCTAGTTTCTTCATGCTAACTGAAAGGAAAAAAGAAAGAGAGCAATAGAGGGAGAAGTTCTAGTATTACAGGTTGATGTGATATCAGTGCTTTGCTCACAGTAGTTTAAGTTCAGTAGGCACAGGGAGGGAAGCCTGGAGGGAACAGATGCCTGAAAGAGGAGACGGACCTAGGTGTTATGGAAACACAGACATAGAGGAAAGTCCCCATCCCTGACAAGGGACAGACAGACTTTTTTTTTTTTTTTGAGAACTTATATCTATTTTGATCATCAGTTTGAACACTTGAATTGAAACAGTTAAATTGGTATAGACAATAGAAAGAAGCAATTTTATAAGGTTATATGAGCATAGTTTATCTTCCTTCCCACCTGAGAATAGTTATACCGGTTGCTATCTAATATATCAACAACATTGTTATACCTGTTTAACTAAACAGGTTTAAGTCCTTGCATTTCAAAATGCTCCAACTCTTAGAGCTGAATAAATTTAACATAACACACCACTTCACAGCCATGTGGGACAAGGGGCACAGTAAGTCATCTAATATATGATAACTCACTAAGTGGCAGTAAATCTGACCTGTTTCATACACGTCACCATGTCTTTAAAGTGACACACCTGTATAATTAGATTGCTCACTTCTGATATATATAGGTACTTACAGCACTCTCTATAAATATCCATAAGTAACACTGTGCAACAAACCACAGATGAGACCAAATGGTTGGCAGCTGTGTGAAAAAGTGATGGTACTTACAGTTTTAGAAATATAAAAAATCATCCGAAAAACCCAACTCACTAGACACTGGTAGTGGACAGACAAAACTCCATTAAAATCAAAGCAAACAGAAGAACACTTGCAAAAGAAAATAAGTCAGAGATGAGCAGAAATAGAGAGGGCTGCAGATTAAAAAGTTAGGTCTCAATCTATTCTTAGACAAGCCAAAGGAATAATCTCAGAGTATACAAGTAAACTCAAATTCAAACCAAGAAAATCTATATTATGTTTCCCGTTTTTCAAAGTGCAAACTCAAAGCTAACATATATAAACAAAGCACATATATTTACTATACTTACTCAAGTCCAAGTATTTTCACCTATTTATTGAAAAAAAAATGGTATATATCTTTCAAAATATACACAAGATCTGTATGTTTGAAGTAATTTCCAGCACAACCCCAAAATTTGATTTTTCACAGCTATAGATAACATTCCATTTGCATGACAAGAAATCAATTGCTAGAAACCTAGAAACAGTGAGAGCTGCCTTATTCAAAGTGTTACTTAGTAAAAACGCTCAAATGTCACCTGGTTCAAATATTTGTCTTATCAAACACTGAATACCAGGGTTATTTTCTAACATGATAGTGACCTGGTGTTAATGTGCAATGAGAAGCCTGTATGTGAAAACTGGGGTAACTCGTGGGCACTGAGCTGTCTGCCAGCTTCAAAGAGCAGGACGGTGCCTGCCAGAAAACAGTGTGTTGGTCCCCTTCAGTGTCATAGCAAACTGAATGTACCAGCTGTGGTGTGTCAAAACAACATGCCTGCAAGGGACTCACCATTTTTCACTGCTCTCATCTTACAGTTCCACTACAGAGAAAAAAAAATACTGATCATCAGCAGCTATACTTTGAGAGATTAATAATCCATGTTAAAATGTTAGACAATATTTAAGGGTTGGTCTAGTCTTAAGAAAGGAATATAACAAATAATTATTCTTCAGGGAATAGATTTAAATGAGAAGCTGGTAAGTGACATGCAAGATCAAGTCTCTTGCCTTGCAATTGACCATGGAGTCAAGCTGTCAACCTTATTCCAGAGTGAAGAACAAGATGGAGACTTTTTTCCCTTCCCACACACTGTAGTTACATTAATGTAGGAACATAAGCCTCCAGCAAGACCACTGATCTCTGTTCACTTCCTCTGACAAAGTATAATTATGGCTTTTTGGTTTTCAGTTGCAAATTCAATGCAGGTGTTGGGATGACTTTTGTGACTACTACTGTGCTGTAATGGAACACATAACAGGGATGCTGTGACTCCATCTAAGCTAAATGTCTATTACAGAGCCATCTATTATTCCTTCTAGTGCTGTGGTCCTAAATGCCTATCAGGATTTTGTCATCAGGATTTCAAGGAATTAATGAAGTGAGGGTATCTTCCGGGTGTTACAAATCTGTGTTGTTTACAGCTGCAGCATTATCTGGACCATTTGCTGTTCTTCAGGTGGCCTCCCAAAGGAATCCCCAGAGGGGGTTTCCCAGCTCCTCCCAAAGGATCTGCTGCCAAACCTGGTAGTGGGCAAGACTGTGGGTTTGTTTTCTGCATGGGCCATTCACTTAAGAGTTGGACTTGATGAACCTTGTGGATCCCTTCCAATTTAGAATATTCTGTGATTCTCTAAAGTGTATTACTGTGTTGTTGGTTTGGTTGTTTCGCTTGCTACATACATTTTAACAAAATAGCAGCATGAGACGAGAGGCTGGTAAGCAAAGCAGCAAAGCTGAAGCCAAGGCCAGACTTCAAAGGAATTGAGCACCTCGGGTAACTTGACTTCAGCCCAAATAGATGCCCAAATATATTAAAGTGATAAAGATTCCATCCCTCTTCCAAAATTATCTTGTATTTTGGCAAAGAAAACACACAGTGTTTGTCTGGTACAAAGTTTCCGCTCAAAAGATTTTGAACAAGGAAGATGGTAAGAAATAACTGTCTGTAGGAAACAAGAATTATAGTTTACTTTTGGCAGGCTTTTATTGACTAAATGATAGACTAGGTCTGTCGTGTCCTTCAGTTGACTACTGCAGCCAGATGGATTCCAGCACTCTAGGCAAAAAAACACCAGTTCAGAGAAAGACTCATGATTGGCTGACATCTGCTGGCTGCAGCTGTGCATCAGCATTGCAGTTTCACCACTAATTCCATCATATGTCAGAGAACATACAGTGGGCTTTCATGTAATATTTATATTTACATATAAGACAGTAATGTGAGGTACAGAGTTCTTCAGGGAAAGGTAAAATGTTATTACTTTTCTAAACAAGTGTTTTAAATTAATTTAAAATCCCTCCCAAACTAATTCTAGCTTTATCAAATCATATAATTGGCTTTATATTTTCTCATTATCCAGTAGATAGCCATTTTTTTTAAAAGACACTAACAATTTAAGGGAACCATAAAGTATAGATTGAATATAGAAATAGGTATGTTGGCAGAAATATGCAACTTCTCTAGCACTTCAACTGATTAATTGGCAATAAACTATCTAATAAAACCATGTTATGTCTAATAAGATAAAAAATGTTCTACACAGAAATGTAAAAAGTAGGTGAAAATTGAATGAGTCATACCTGAAGGGAAGAAAATACACATTTTAAGAGAGAGGTTTTTTCACAGTCCGTTTTATTTTATTTGATTTATTATTATGCCGAAATACCTCAATATTGTCTAAGTTCCTGTAGTAAGTAAGAATGCACAGTACATTAAGTAACTGATTAAACCCATCAAAACATTATGGAATACCACTATTTTAGTATAATGATTTCAATAAGTTAGTTGCACTAATAGTGCTTTGACTTGGATTTTTTTTCTTTTTTGCTATCTCACTGACAACCCATTCACAAAATACATTGAGCCATCATCCTAATGAAAAATCCTACAAACAACAGGAAAACATATTTAATTCATGAATATTGCTACTATTGCAAATAATATAATGAAGTCCTTACCTTATGGCTTTAAAATATTTTACTATATTTATAACTATTATTCACTGATAGGTTACACTTATTCAGTGACAGTTAACAAGATTTAAGATAACTTCCATTCTTAATAGCATTTTCGTTAAAGAATGATTATTACTATTAATGTCTTAAATAATACTTCGCCAATGCAGTTCAGTTACATGAAAACCTAAAGTAAGTTGGTAAAGGAGTGCTTTGATAGTTGTACAGTTTAAACCATTCTATTAGGCAGACATATTGATACCTGACATCAAAACAATTTTTATGTAGTAGCAAGACTGATTAAAAAAATGTAAGGAAATATTTTGAAATACAGCATCTTGTGGTGATTATGCAATACTTCTCTAATTATGCATACAGTTAGCCTATCATATGAGTAATTTAATTTTATATGCCTGAATTTTGCCTATAATTTCCTAGCCTGTAGTAGGTTAATGATACTGTGCTTTAGGCTACTTTCCACCAGTGGGTGACTTCAAGGACAAAAGAAACAGCTTCCACAGGGGTGAAGATATCATCTGTCCCCAGGCGATAGTAATGTTTATTTGTGAAGTCCATTTCACAGCACTGAGGCCTTGGTCAATAAAACCTAAAAAATTTGCAACATTTTAGAAGGAAAGATGCAGTGTTAGAATAGAAAGGTATGGCATAAAACCAGGATTAACTTCACCATCCTAATGTTTTTATTTAATATCAATGTAGGAAAATTATAAAATATGTCCATTGCAATCTATTATGGTTTATAATTATGGACAGACATCAACCTCAGGCTTCAGCCATTGCCTTTGTGCATTTATTCCCATACAAGGTGCATTGAAAAACTGCTATTTTTGCTGTCTACCGAGATCTGCCAAGTCTCACGTGTGCAGGAAGACGCTCTTTCTGTCAGCCCACTCTTTTCACATCCCTCATACATACCTCCTGCCTTGGTTGTATGGCAGCATGCTTCCCTCCAGCCCCATTATCCTTGTGACAAAGGCAACTGACTGGCCACTCCCTCGCTGGTGGCATGTAGTACAGAAAGTCAGAGGTGAAAAAGGCAGTGAAGCTGTTCTGTACCACAGGAACCACACAACTCTCTGCAGCAGAGTTGGACACAGATCCCCCAGCAAGGAAGTCCTTCTTGTCATGGGTGTACACTGTTGGGTTAGCCTCAGCCACTGAGAAGCTGCTAGCTTAGTCTCACAAAAACCACAGTGCTGTTGCAGATATTGATGAGTTTGCAGATTTTGTTTCTCATTGTACTTTCAACGCTTGTATATTTTGATTATACACAGTGATCACAGAAAGCCAAGACACAGAACTATTATTTCCCTTAGACAGGTTGCCAGAAAAACCAAAGCTCTTGGTCTCAAAGTACCAGTACTGACTGGTACTTCACATGGTGTTTCAAGGCGCAACTACAGATCAGCTTTTAGAAACCAGCTTGTAAAATAATGGTCTTTACAACTCATTTTGCTTTCTATTTTTTTGTTCTTTTCGTGTCATGAAGTCAATATTCATTATTCATGCATTATAGGAGTTAAGCTTTTCACTGGTTTCTCTTTCCAGATATAACTTGCTTCAAATACAAATTAAGTCCTATTGGGCCAAGTTGTCTTTTCAAATTTGCTATAAGGCAATTTGACACTCTCCCAAATCCAGAATAAAAATAGAACGAAGGTTTGTGTATCTTG
The DNA here is from genome assembly GCA_035041135.1 of Platyrinchus mystaceus. NCBI lineage: Eukaryota > Metazoa > Chordata > Aves > Passeriformes > Tyrannidae > Platyrinchus > Platyrinchus mystaceus. Next base: position 97,562,225 of record JAWWLV010000121.1, on the reverse strand, counting down.
CAAAAATCTTCAAAAAGTCTATTCTGGGCTGAGAGGCATGTGCTGAGAATTCCTGAGTTCTATAGTAGCTTATGCCAAATCACAGTAGCATCTCAGAAACAACCTTCCCACTCTTCCTTAGCAGGATGCATTTCACATTAACAGAGAATAATCTGTATGACAACTGCAACACTGTCAAGAGGAAACAGCAGACACTGACACAGGGGAGAAAATACATTATATTTTCATAATAATATATACTTGTTCACTTGCTTTATTTTCATGTGACCTGGTTACAGACAACTACATCAAGAATAGCTCATAATGAACTGATAGATTGCAGCCCTAATCACAAAAAATTGAAAGCACTGATCATTTTCCTTTCATTACGAACATTACATCTAACTTTTAAAGCTTAGACAAAATTACATTCAAGTAAAAGGTCACACTGAGTGTCACAGAATTCCTTCCCTTTTAAATTTACTTTAAATTTTGACACTTATAATACTAGGAAAAAAGTTTGATAATTTTTAGTAAGAAAATGTTTGAAATTCTCAAGCTTACTTTTCTGAAATATTGAAGGTTAGAATTTTATTTTTTTCTTGAAAAAAAGGGTTTTATTTATTAGTTGAAATGGATAATACTTAGGAATATGTTCAGATAAATTAATGACAGCTACTTGCAATGCGCAAGATAAAAAGTAGTGAAAGAAATTAAACTTGAAAATCATTTGCCCAAACTTATTTATTCATAAAGTGTGAAAAATAAATTTTCCTATTTTTAATAGCATTCCAAGTACTCGAAACATACTTCTGGATAGATTTATTAGAAGATAGTTTATTACTATAACTAAGAAGTTCCAATATTTGGAAATCAAGACTGTCATTGCTTTCTTCCTAAATTGTTGGTGATTGACTTGAAAGCTGAGGTCACTGTCTTGCCATCAACCCATGTTTTCTAGACAGATGGCAACTACAGATATTCTTAGGATAAAACAAGGCACTGATGTAAGACATAATGAATATGTGACAAGAATAATACTGGGTGCCAAGAAAATTCACAAGACATAGTTCTAGAACTGTTTCTCTAGGGAAAAGAAATTGTCCAAGTAGTTTCAGGGGAAAATTTGCTTTAAATCTCATCAAAACCCCAGATGGGGTGGCCAAAATAGTGTGCATTTCATTTTAGGTTGTGGGGGAGTTTTCTGTGCAGTCTGCTTCTGAAAGCAGGACAAGCTGTGGATATAGCAGGTGAGATTACAGTACAATAACATATTTCTGTTTGAAGGCAGAGGCCTCTCATAACTCACTGTCTTTGGGGGCTGTTTCACATGCAGTGAACTGTCAGACTGGGGCCAAGGACTGGGAATAGGTGAATTTCAGGGCTGCAATTCAACAGAATGGCTTTGCTTTACATAGCCATAAACACATATTGGTTAGCTTTCCTTTCTGTCTCAGTCTTACTTAGTCTATATGTGTACTGAGGAGTAGCTTCAGTGCTGTAAACACATTTTATCACTGTTACACCCTGAAGCTTCCATAAAACTCCTTTATGCAAAACCACTATCATTGCTGTAAACCAGGATGAAATCTTACATGCCCAAATTCAAAGCAACCAGGAAGATGAGCCTTAGGCCTAAAAAATTTAAGCACTTAAAATAAAGGTTAATTTAGTGTCAGAAAAACTTAATTGTGACTAATTTATTTTAGTTTAATGCATGCCTGGAGGCTAAGCCAGGAGCTAAGGGTGGCACAACATCTGAGGCTCACTCCTTCCTTGCTTTTGTCTCGCTCCAGGGAGGCAATAAGTTACTATTTGCACTTCAAAAGCCGAGTCACCCTACTTTGGCCAGGGAACAGGGGGGCTATGGATGGAAACAAAAACTATCCCGTTTTTCTCTGCCTCTTCCCAGTCAGCTTGACTGTGGTAAGAAATGCATTGAGAGTGTCAAAATCCAAAAAAAGGTACTACCCAAACCACATCAGTAGGATACAGAGGCAAAGACGTCTTTAGGCTATTTCACTTTTTCTGATTCTCCTCACTCCCAGCACAGGAATGGTATATAAAGCATATGATGACATATTCTGGGTGAGCAGTATACACTTAGTAGTAACAACCAAACACAAACAGCATGATTAGGAAACAAAGGAATGTTTGAATAATTTTCTTTGTTGACCAAAGATAAGAGAAATAAAATATCTATAAATGCCCAGATGAGTTTGAAGACTGATTTGAAACATTAACCAACATATATTTAGATTTTCAATTATTTAACTTGAATTCAGAACCTTTGCAGAATTTTTAGCAAATGGAAGGGATAGGATGTAGTGGTACTGAGACCTTGTCTTCATCTAGTGATTTTGTGTCCTTGCTTTGATTGCTACTGCTGACCTTCAAACCTCTTTTATCACACTATATCCATAAGTTTGTTTTATTATCTTCACTTGGTCTAATTATGTGGATGATTCCATACTGTTCCCTACAGGGAAATATATTGCTTAAGTTTGGGGTTTTAAATACTAATTAAAAAAATCATTAGTGTATGAATTAATTTCCACTCTTTGTATTTTCCTCTCCCTCTTGATAGCCATCAGAATCTGATAGCAACATAGCTGTTGCCGTACTTTAATTATCCTGTTAGGATTCCTTTATCCATGTGTATTATAAGGAAATCAACTTTGTTATACCCAGTCTAAATGCAAAGCCATCTAAACTGTAGATCTAAGAGGTTTAAATGTAAACAAAATTTCTTTACATTGTACAAATATTTCAGCTATGTTCCTAGCTTTTCATTATGTATTTAGGATGTGGAACAGTATTTTAAACTATCCTTCTTTAAGTATTCTTAGGCAATATATTGAAGGCTGGGTTCATAAATCTTATTTGTAGAGATAAATTGTATATAAATGCACTGCAAATGAGTGTCAAATCACCTCCAATTCCTTACTTGAGGCTGAAGTTCATTCAAGTCTTATGTGGCTTGTACACACTCAATTCCATGGAAGTGACTAAGTTTATGAGTACATTATTTGTGACTTTTTGTTGCTCCAGTTCAATATGTGCAAGCTAGTGTTCCATGACTGTAGCAATTGGCCAGGTTTTAATGTCACAGGATTCACATACAGGTTTCACATGACTGCTGTCAAAGCAGACTATTCTGTAAAATCATCTAAAAAATACTTCAACAATACAGTGAGAGCATCCACACCTGTTGAACCTCAGAAACACCAGTATGTCCTATAGGTTCCTGAGGAACACCTGTTCATTATATTATATAAATACAGTTAATTACAAAATCTTCCACTCTGTACAGCTTCATTAATTTTTCCTTTTGTTTTCCTGTTGTGAAGCTGAATGAAAAAAGCAACAGAAGAGTCCCTTTATGCTGCAGTTCATTAAGATCTTGTCCAGTTGATATCTATCAGTCTGTATTAAATTTAACAGAAAAAAATAATGTGTCTTTTTTAGATTAGGTTCTTATTTATAGTGAAAAAGATAGAAATGGAGGTCATAATTCTTGTTCCACTAACCCTAAAGAATTTCAGCCTTCTACATTGCAGAATAGAAAAGCTTTTTAAAACTCACATAGGCTGATAGGTTTGTACTGGTTCAAAAACTGAGTCTAGCAGTAGTAACTCAGGTCCATAACTATGAACACTGGGTTTATTGTTTCTGAGTTTGACAGGACAGAATTGTAGGATTGCTTCCGCTCTTGCTTTTTCTTAGTCTGACTCCTGTTTCTTAAATTGTTTTATGCGCATTTACAGAATCTTAGTAGGAGGAGTTTAAAGCTGCAGATCCATTGCCCAAAAGTACAAACTAGAGAACTGGATCTCTGACTGTGAAGGAGGATTAGAGCCTGGAGTTTTGCATTCAAAATTACTACTTCATTTGTCAGGATGCTATAGGCATATAATTACAAGAGAGGTTTTCAGGCTGTAAATCTCAGTTCAACTCTCAAAAGTCACTTTTCTTCTGGCACCTCTTATGGACAGTTTAGGCATATCTTTGGCATCTCCACCTTTTTCAAGTGCTGGCTGAATTCTCTTTGGACATTCCTAGTTTGCTCTATGGTCTACATATGCAAAGAATTTAGAGAAATAATTTGCATTTTAAGGTCAGAGAAACCTAGACAAGGAGCTATCTAGATGTTTGAATGCTATGTGATGATACTAAATGTCAACATTCCCATGTTCCTTTGTATAACTGAGTCTATATCCCTTTATAGCTATGCTTCACCTCCCCCTAACAGACTACCTTTTCCAGAATTAAGTAGCTCTGAAGTGTCTCTGGTTTTTTTCAGAATCTGTACTAACAGTTTCTGAAAACTGGCTTCAATAAGGTAATTTCAACTATTTTATGACAAATTCAGAAATATCAAGATCATTCTCATTTCTTAAAGTCCACAGATATATGTGTATATTTATCAATATATACACATACACCTGTACAAACATTCCCCAGTACATACAAATATGTCTTCACACTCTTCCTAGCAAAATAAAACTTTCAATGTTTTTTAATGCTGATACATGTAATTCAGAAAGTCAGGGGAAAACAAAGTGAAATATCAACAGTCTGATCCTGCACTCTTATTAACAAGTTACAAAATTAGGTTTCAAAAGAGCAGATTGTCAATTATATTCATTCTTCTGCTGTTGCTAAAGTACAGAAAATAATTAACTGTAAGAGCATGTTTGCAGTCATTCATTCATATCAAGTCACATTCTCATTATCACATACAAGATATACAATCTCCTCTTATTCTGAACACAAACCAGTACAGCTCAGTGATGAATGTATGCAAGTATAAAGAGAGGACTTCAGCTGGTTGTTATCTAGCTAGGTCAGAGTTTAGATAGGGAGGCACAAAAGTCTAAAGAGACAAGCAGCATAGGTGGCCTGTGGATAAAGAGGTTCATTCTTCTAGGCAATCAATCACCTTGAGAGGCAGAGAGTTTGCTTCATGAGCAGAGAAAACAAATATATATATGACTGAGAGGGTGAAACCAGCTTTGAAGAGAGATGATTGCATTTCACTGAGTAGCGGCACACTAGTTTCATCTTAAGCATCCAGTTTAGTCTACACCACAGAAATATACACTCAAGGGACCAAGTATTTGCTCAGTTCCATTAACTTTACACTGGTGCTTTTCCAGTTTCAGTGAAAAATCTTATTTATAACTAATTATTAAGGAAAAAAAATCCTATTCTCATAAGAGGAAATTAATGGATTAAAAGGCACTAAATGAAATGGAAAATACATTGTCCATTTGCTAAGATTATTGGGTTGGGTGAAAAAATACAAATTAAATTGAGTAACTAATAGCAGATTTTTACTGGGGCTTGTGCATTCTTCATAAGAATAAACCATTGAAACAGATTTTAAAAAATTGGCCCCAATACTAACATTTTCAAATCTGGTCATTTAAAGGTAGATCTTGTACTCAGGTCCTAGACTTGCACTGACACACGTGTGAACAAGCAAGCTCGTGTATTTTCGGCAATACTAGAGTCAGAGACATCTATTGCATTATCACAGCCTGACTGAGGTTGTTAGGGGGCCTCTGGAGGTCATTTTGTCCAACCCGCCGTGCTCAAGTAGGACCACCCAGAACTGGTTACCCAGAACCATGTCCAGATGGCTTTTGAATATCTCCAAGGATGGAGACTCCATAACCTCCCTGGGCAACCTATGCCAGTGCTGGGTCACCCTCACAGTAACAAAGTGTTTCCTGGTGTTCAGACAGCACCTTCTGTGTTTCAGTCTGTGCCCAGTGCATCTGATCCTGTCACTGAGCACCACTGACAAGAGCCTGGCTCCCCAGGTCATTTTTTTGCAAAGCTGTTTTCTAGTTGCGTGGTTCCCAGAACGTACTGGTGCCCAGCACACACTGGTGCCCAGAATTGTTTCACCCATTACAGGACTTTGCACTTCCCTTTGAGGTGCAGGAGGCTCCTGTCAGCCCATTTCTTCAACAATTTATAGATGAGTGTGAGGACTCATCCTTTAAAGAAATCTGGGATTAGCCAACCCTACCATCTCACAAAAAGTGAGGAGAAGATGATCCTCCAGTAAGGAAAGGATTTAGAAAGAGTTTATTTGGGAAGAAGTCACAGAACAAAAAATGTGGATTTATAATTACATAAGGACTGTGGTACTGGTTTTTAATCAGTAAAAAGAAAAAAATCTCCTTTTATCATTCCAAAATGAAGAGTCAATTCTTTGCACAAGGAGCTGAGAAGGGGAAAGGAAAATCATTCGGGTTTGTGTTTAAGTATGATTTTCACTATTTTTAAAGAATTCCACCTCCAGTTAAACATCACGAGCATCCAGATAAGATCTGCATGCTCCATAGCTGGGATTGCCACCATTTTGTTCCATTACAAGTCTGGAACCCCTGTAAAAATAAAGAAATAAAGCAGACAGAAGGTGATGTTTTAACTTTGGAAGTGATTACCAAGCTGTACTGTTTGTCAGAAAACAGGTGATATGGTTAAAATGAAAAAAAAGAAAAGGAAAAATAGACCATGTGTTTTTATTCTTATGCTTACTGCATTCTGCCTGCAAAGGTGCACAAAAAGTCACATATGTCTTTGAACAGGAAATGATTGCTCTTGACATATAAGTCAATACAGTTTCTAAAGTGTGAGGAGATATAACGTGATTCAAAGATCACCTTGCAAGTCTCTCCCTCAGTTCCTCTCCAGAAATGTGAGATGAATAAAGTTTCACTTTCTTACCTTATATCCTTTGTCTATTTGAATGTCAGGTTCTTTTAATTCATTTGCCTACCATAATGGGAAGTGTCTTATTTGGTATCTCTAAAGTTTTAAAAACAACAATAGTGAATAATAGTTCTGAAATTACAGCCCTCATCATATATTTGTTTATTTTGTAGCCCACCCCAAATGCTACATCTGGGCTATTTTGGCTAATGAGGAAAATGTATTTCTGGACTTAAGACTTCTAGTATGAAAAGCTCTGCTCAAATGCCTCTCACTTTTATACCCATGATAATATGGCTCTTTCCTAGAGACAAGTGTTAAATGTATAAAATTATCTCTTTTACTGGAACTATAAAGAAGAACGAGGGTATATCTAATCTAAAAGGGAAGTGGTATAAAAATTTATGTAGGTGTCTAGGGTGTAAAACTTACACAGAGTGCTAACTTAATAATACTGATGTTGTCCTCAGCTGGTAATATGAAGACACTTGGAAACGGAATTTTTACGTACATCAGTGTTAAAGAACCAAGTCAAAAAATACAATCAAAAGTAGAATACTATATTAAATGTAGTGCAAACCTTACTGACAAGTACAGTTCAAATAAAATCCTGGCAGCATGAATGAACAATTTGACAAAACTGTGAGCAAATTTCAGAGTGACTTCAAGTGTTTCCTAGACCGCACTGCACATAGTCTCCTGAATGCTGAAAGGATGGATTTTATGATAGTGAAGTTCCAAATAAACCAATGTGATGTCCTGGTCTACTAAGGACAGAAAAAGGGCTGAAATTACTCTTTCTGCAAGACCGTGTTACAACATGCAACACTACCATATCAGCTAGAAATAATATGCTTTTATATTGCATGGAAAGACACTAACAGAAGCAGAACCAGACATAGTCTTAACAGATTTTCCAACATTAACGTAGTTGCATCTATGCTTGGCTCTTCTCTGTGCCCTCCTCTAACTGTACATGACTACAGCATTCATAGCAGTGCCAGGACAGAAACAAAAAGGCAGGTGTTAGCAACACACCAAAACCAGCACCATAATGAATAAAAATTTTTTTTTTAAAAAAGGTGATGGTTAAACTCAGTACAGGGTCCCATACAAACTGCGAAATGAGGAAGGTCATAAGAAAACACAGTTGCAATAGACAAAATATAATTTTGCTCTCAGAGTCAACAGAAGAATCAAAAATGCAAACTTCAGACATCTTCTAGATATTTCACTGGTAGTATAAACTGTCAAATTATGATTTAACAACCTGGTTCTACTTCAGTTACACAAAGTCCTTTTTCATTTTCTAGGATATAAAATATAAAATGATGTTATAAAAATCTATTACAGGAGGGTCCAATCAGCCAGTCATTAAAAAACAGAACATCTGAAGGGTAAACTTAGACCATGTTTTTTTAGTAAAAACAAGAAGCACTGTGAAAAAGATCCATGCAGCTATAGAAAGAGACATTTAAACCACTATAAAACAATTATAATTTGCTTGTTCTGAATATAGTTAATATTTGATTAGGTAGGTGCTTGGAGTTAATGTCCTTATTAATTAAGTCAGACTCCTCCTTCCCTACCCCAAAAGAAGAAAAAGATTGATCAGGCTTTTTTTCAAATGCTAATTACTATAAGCAGAGAAAGTCTTAAATCAGAATGCTTTATTCAGTCTGGCTGCTTCATCCATTTGGATCCTACTCACATTTCCTTGGGAGGCCTGCTCTTTTGTATCTGTGAAAATAAGCACAGATGTTGGCTCCACCTTCCTCAAAGCAAGTTTTGCCTAATGACCATTTTCAATGTATCCCACTTGCACCTGTTCAGCATTTTATAGTAAAATGAAGCACTTGATTGACTCCAAATATCTTGTCCAGATTTTCTTAACTTGATTATGTTGCCATAAAAACCAAAAGACTATTTGAGCATTAGCCACAGAATCAGTTGGAGCAGGGCCAAATTCATCATTCCTGGAAGCGTTTTTTTGTTGCTGTTGAAAGTCTGACTTGGGAAATATTGCAGATTAATTCGAACATTAGATGGCACTATTACGGCACTGAGGTACAAAGAGAAGCAAAGATTACGATACGCAATTATTTATAATGTGCTAAGTGTACAAAAATGCTGATATTAAACTGATCACATTGATCTCAATATGACAGTTCTGCAGAACCATTCTTTTTTTTTAACAGAATGTGCTAGCTATCTTATTTGATACCTCCTCCTGCCACAGAAATCATCATACTTTTTTTCCTCTGTTATACCTCCTTCCTCTTCCATTACAAGTGTCTGCATTGTAAAATAAGCTTTTCAGAGAATTCACCAAATCCTATCATCGTTAAGTTTCTAGTCAGTCTCCTAAGGTTTTGGCAGTCTTGGAAAAATACTTTCACTTATATTTTCATAAATATGAATAAAGTTTTCTGAAATCTATAAGTCTACTTCTGGTTTCACAATACACAAAGTGAATTTCATAGAATCATAGAATTGTTTGGGTTGGAAGGGACCTGAAAGATCATCAAGTTCCAACTCCCACGACATAGGCAGGGACACTTTCCACTAGACCAGGTTGTTCAAGGGCCCATCCAACCTGGCTTTGAACACTGATAGGGATGGGGCATCCACAGCTTCTCTGGACAACCTGTTCCAGTGTCCTATTACCCTTATGGTGAAGAATTGCTTTCTAATATCTAATCTAAACCTACTCTCAGTTTGAAGCCATTCTCCTTTGTCCTCTGACTGCACACCCTGATAAATAATCCCTCTGCATCTCTCTTGTAAGTCCCTTAGGAACTAAAAGGTCTCCCCAGAGCTTTCTCTTCTCCAGGATGAACAATCCCACATCTCTCAGCTGTCTTTACAGGAGAGCTTCTCCAGCCCTCTGATCATCTTCGTGGCCTCCTCTGGACTCTCTTCAACAGAATTTGGCCTTTACCACCTAGCAATGTATATTTTCAAGTCATTATTATCACCATTTAAATTTACACAAACCCCTTTCATAGGAAACAAGATACCATTTTATGATTGATTGCTTTACTCAAAATTAAATGAAACCTCGATGTTCCATAGTTCTGTTTGAAAACTAGTTCTTTATGTGAAACAATGGGGAAAAAAAATTACACATGATAAAATGGAAAAAGACATAATTTGGTATTTTAATTACATATGCTAGTATGTGACAAAACATTTAGGAAATAGAACCAGAAAGCTGTTCTTAAACAAAAAAAAAAAAAAGTATTAGCATTTTGTTCAAAAAATTGTGAAAACAAGGTATCTTTTTATTACCAGGATTTATTTTCTAGATTTTCTTCTCAGTTATTTTGAAGCAATTTAAAATACTGAAATGATACAATTTTGAGTGTATTGTGCTCCCTATTGGAAGATGCTTTTGTAAATCAGTGGTGAGGTAACAGAATATATGCGTGACTTTAGATTTGATACACCTAATTAGAAGACCTTGATTGCAGTTGCTAAAAATTTTATGATCCCATTTTCTCTCCACAACATATCAGATAAAGAAATCTTACATCTGTTTCTTGATTTTGAAATTTCAACCATTTTCTCCAATCAGACTCCTGTCATGTGAATTTTATATCGCACAATTCGTCAAGTATGTACAAATTATATGTTTGTCTGTGTGTATGCACATACATTGCAAAGAAAAAAATATTCTATATTATATCAGAGGAAGATTATTAGCAGATAATAAGGTATGGACTACTAACAGATTCACAACTTAATTTCCTTAGGTAGGTTTTTTTTCGTGATAATTGTGTAAGGAATAATTCTTAAGAATTCCTAACTATTGCACAATTAAAAATTATATCTTAGAGCAAACATACAAGAATAATGAACTCCTTACAGAAAACTTGCATTACAGCATCCTCCTTAAAATGAATTAAATGTTCATTGATTGACACACCAGTTTTACATAAATTATCTAGTATTTCATAAACCATCCCTTATTTGAATTAACTGCTGTCATATCATATTTAAAAAAATAAAAAAGATGTTGCTCTTTCAGTGATAAATGGATAATAGTATGATACTAGACACTTCTGGATGCTTCTCTAAATCATCTCACATCTTAATGCAAGTAAAAAATCAAATTATTTACATTAAAAATAGTATCATAATATAAACCATAAAAATTAAAAAAGATTTGTTATTGATGTTAATTGTCTAATAACCAGTGCTGTCATTTGTTATTATAAAATATCTGACCATCACAGTGAATATTTCTACTGAAATTCTCTCATATGAAGAAAGACAGGATGTGTTGTGATTTGGTTCTCCTGTGACTGTACATAATTTCAAATTATATCTGCTGAGAAATACTAATGATCCCATTAAATGAAAAATAAATGTATTATACTGGCTAAAAATTATTCAAAAGTATACTGATACAGAAATTAAAGTGTCACTGACAAATTATTAAGCTGCACCTTAACCAGTCAGATGAACATAATGTTCAGTAGCACTGTATGGTATTTCATACTAGACATTTCTTTACATTAGATATGTTGCATCTTCAGTCTTCTGTTAGCTGACCTGACACTAAATATGATTAATCACTAATAATACATAAACCCAAGATTATTACACAAAATTATTGTCCCTTTTTTGTTGTCTTCATAGATGGTTGAACTTATATGGACACAGAGCATTATAATAAATATCAGGAACCTGAAATCAAGATTTTCAAGTTATATTTCAAAATTAGTTTTGAGTACAATTTTTTTTTTTATTCAAAACCAGACTTTGAAAGAGTGCAACATACATCATTGAGAGAGATTATTTTAAGACATATCTATGTTACAGTAATCCAACACGTGCATTGACCCATTTAAACCCTAAGAGTGAAGTTTGTGTCATACCAACTACCTTACCTACACAGACGAGCACACAGGACGGCCAGATTCTCAACTAGGTTAGGTTGGCATAGCTCTATTCAAGACAACAGGACTAAAAAACTTCACACAGGCTAAGGATCAAACAGAAAAAACAGGTGATTATTAAACAAAAAATCGAATACTTCCCCTTCTTAGCTGGGGTGAAAGCTTCCAGAACCGGTGCACCTTTTTTGTTCTTATCCCTCATCCCATCCCTCAGTCATTTCAGTGTGTACCCATTATGTTTTCTAAATACAGACAGTTTCCTCCATATAAATACAAGTTTGTAGACTGCCATATTCATAAAAATTCTTGATAGGCAGAAATCATATCAGTTTATATTCTCAAACAATCTCTCCTCTGCAAAAGTGAAGTCATTAGCATCAGCCATTTGTGTTCCATGATGCTTTGTCAGCAACTGATTCCTAGTACTACCCTGTTAAACTATACATACCTCGAAGAAAGTCCTTTTTGCTTGGGTTTTCAGGAAGCTAAGATGTTAGGAAAAATCTAAAGACAATGAAGCTATTCATATAATGCAAGCAAAAATTGCACATACGTCATGGCAGTTGGATGTGCAGTGACACAGCCCGTGATTTCTATCAGCTGGCTGGCATGTCAAGTTTCCATTTTAAGGGTCTGATTTTAGAAATATGAATTTGTATTTTTATTTTTTTCCTGAGATTATATTCTGATTATTCATGGCCCTATATTTCATGCAGAGCATCCTAAATTTTCTTAGAAAGCATTCTTCATGTGTACACGACAAAAAAAAATCTATATTCTTGACAAAGAAGAAATCTCTGCATATTTTTAGCGGTCATATATACAATTTGCTGCTAATTAGTATAACTCCATTACTGCCACTATTCATTATGGATAAGTTTCATACATTACCTGAACCCTTTAAGTGAAACTTTCAGCTCTGGTCTCTGAGCTGAAGTGCCTTCGAAACAACATTAGCTGAGAGACCTTCAAGACAAATCATTATTTTCAACTAATTGAATGACGTAAAGGTAACTGAAAATACACTATCCTGTTCACTCTATGGTACACTTCACAGAAACAGTCAAAAATATTCCTTTCAGATTGGACTGAGTTTCCTTAACAAAACAGGAAAACCAGTTGCTGTGACTCAGCTTATCAGCCTTGACCAACTAGAATAAAAATAAAGATATTTTATGAATAAATAAATAAATGTAAATTCTTAAAATTTAATGGACCATTCAGTCATCTAGTCTGACTCTTTTATATGGCAGAAAGACCAAATTTTATACAGCAATTCTTGTATTGAACATAACACTTTCTGTTTGCAAAAGTATATCTTCCAATAGAGTATTCAGGTTTAATTTTAATCAAAAATTATAAAATGTAAACATAAGCTTTGAACTGTGACACCATAATTTCTAGTATCTTTTTCTCTGCAATACTTTAAATAAGAACACAAAATTCCATTTTGTGGAGTGATGAAATGTAGTGAAAAATGTATATAAAATTATGCAAGTATTTTGCACAGATCTTAGAATAAATGTTCTCTGTGACAAAAACAGAAAAGTAAGATCTGAAAATAGAAAAGATAAGGAAGAAAAAAGTTGTTTTTTGATCAAGACAGTCTTGCAGCAAAATATAATCTCCACAGTCTCTCTGTTTAGGTGAACATAAATATAAAGGAGAAAAAGACGGTGATCTCCCAGAAAACATTACTGTCAGCTATGTCTGTTTTGTCTCTTAAGAATTCTTTCCCAGAGATTCCTGAATTACAAATCCTAATTAGTTATGTTATTAATCTTATTCACATGAGAAAAGTTACATATGTCCACAAATATTTGGTGGATTAGAGCCATAATATGCTTCTGGTGGCTTTTGGAGCATAAGATCCTTTTAATTTTCTAATTCATTGAATGCGCTCCATTTCATTATTAAAAATCTTTGTTCCTGGTTGGTTTTATGATCTTTTTTAAGCATGTTTTATTTTCCCTATAATTCAATAAATATGCAAAATGATGCCCAGTGAGAGTGAAGAAAAAAAATTTATGCTGGAACTACAGTAATGTTGCTAAAACAGATGCTGCTTAATAACTAAGGTTTTCAGTCATAAGGGCTGAAAAACTTTTACCTTGTAACAATAATAAAACATCTCTAGGTGGGGGTGGGAGAGTTTAAAAACTAATCTAATACTGATGAGAAAGGAGTGGGTTTTAATCATAAAAATACAAAAGACAGCAGTTACAGGATCTGCACATGTGAGAAGAGTTACATTTAGACTAGTAAACACTGAGACTCTGCTCCTGGATCCCAGTATGCATGTTGGCTTCATCCCAAACTGTAATAGGACAAAATCTAAAATATACACTCACATACCCTTCATTACTCTGTGCACTGATTTCCATAAAAATTAAACATTGGAAAGAAACCACGGTGAATCCCAGTTTCATATCTGATCTGCAGAACCATGAATCAGGATCCGAGTAAAAATTTGACATGCTATGAAATCTGGTTGTATCCAGAAACATCTGCAAACAGAAGAGGTTATTACTATGGGACAAAACTTAAATGATGAAGTGTGATACAGAAGCAGCTATATACTTCTTTATAAACTCATAGTTTATAAAGTAAACTGGGATAGTAAACTGGGAGTTTTTGTTCTAGTTCCTAAAATCAGGAAGGACAGAAATAAATCTTTAGTAAATTACTTATCCTTATTTATATGACAATATTGAGTCCTTCGGTACTCACTTCTGTTTTCATATACTTGTACAGGTTCTCCTTTCACTTTTCTAGGAGTGGCATATAACTATGTGAAGACTACCACCAACTACAGTCAGTCTTCATAATTAACAACCTTTACACTGACTCATATCTGATTTACAAATTTCAGCAAAAATACTAAATTTAAGTGCATTTCAAGGCAGCTGTGGATTTTCTTTTCCCCATGGGAAACTTGAAATGAGCAAGCACAGCTTTTAATCGTTTGAAATAATTAAAGCAGACTACAGAAAAGGACAATTTACAAGAGTTCAAATACAAGAAATATGTTCTGAGCATAAGCAAGCTTCAGTACTCTAACCTATTAAAACAGAGGGAATGTTTTTCATTTTCTGTTTAGGAGAAACTTAGTGCTAATGTGCATGCAGCAGAAATATTGACAGAAATCTAGCTTTATGTCAACAAGCTATCATCAACACACATTATTAAGTTTTCTTACTATGTTTTCCTCACTAGGGAAGATCTCTAGGCATGTTGCTGCAGAAGTATAATCATAGAACCATAGAATGGTTAGGATTGGAAGAGACCTTAAAGATCATCTAGCTCCAAGCCACCTTCTATGGGCGGGGAACCTTCCACTAGGTTACAGTGAGCCTCTGATGGGATGGGGAAAAAAATAAGATGGTTTTTGTTCAGTGGCTTAAACGTCACAAACAATAGGACCAGATGGACCTTCAAAAATTCCATCCACCTTCCTTATTTTCTTCCTTTTAGACCACTTGCTTTCTTCCTTCCTACCGCAATTCCCACAGAAACAACATGCATGGCTTTCCCCATCGTAAGCTCTCTTGACACTGACACTTGTATGATGGGTCAAAACTATCCATTTTGTAAATACAACCTTTCAAGATCCACTTCTTCCGCCACTATTTCTTAGAAGAATTCGGTAAAACCCCTTTAACACCTAAAATCTCTGCCCCTCCAGGCAGGTGTAGAGAAAAACAGTTCTGTGCTGATTATTTCCTTGCTAATGAATATGGCATTTAAACCACAAAGAGTGAAAACCCAGAACACATTAATCAAATGCATGTTGACCATGATATTGAAAATGGGATGTAAATAAGTTGCTTTATATCTGCTATGTACATATAGACAATTATACATATGCACATATCTTTCCAATAAAGAATATGAAGAAAACCTCTTCATATTCAGGATCAAAAGTGTGCTAGCAAGACTGCAGAGTCTGGGCTGTAAGAGATTAGATATATATTAGCAAATACTCACACATCATTCTTCACTTTTCTATAAATACAGCCTTCAAGCATTTTGTGGATTAGAAAATTATTTTCCACATGTTTCTGCATATGAAAAATAGCTCAGGCTTTCTAATCTTGTTAGCATTGTATCATTCCATTTGTTGAAGCTGCATTTTAATTGCTAAATTGTTTGTCACTGGTTACACTAAATACATTCTCAATTCCATTATAACCATGAAAGACTTTCAAAGGTTTTATGAAACTTCCTCTACAATAAAGGTATTCACTTTTCAAAGTAAGCATTATGTCTATATTTCACAGGACATACAATGTCATCCAAGAAAAAACCACTTGCTGTGTAGGACATAGTTAAACTGATATATAGACAGAGCATTTCTGCCAGCCTGAATTTTGTCTACTATGTATTTCTCATTCTAATGTTAACTTTGCGAACAGCCTCTGTTTGACTCTTTATTTCTTTCTCAGCTCTTGCAAAGGCAACATGAGGCATCAAGGACAACCAAAATGGGACACCAAATGGGTATTTCTGGTTAGGTAGATGTCAGTGCTACAGCCTAAAGGATTTGGCTAGAGATACACTGAGAAGAGCATAGTCAACACATCTGAGGCATGGTATATCAGCTGCTGAAAACAGTTGATTTTTCCCTTGACTACTAAAATACCTAAAAACTGTATAATATTAAAGGAAAATATTTGATTCAGTGAGAGATGCAAGGCCTAGACATACCATTTAGATAGATATTTCTCACTGTAGTGCTTACTCATTAGGTGCCAGTGAAGTTCACATCATCCTGACTGTGTAGAGAGCTGCCCCCAATGATAGGAAACAATTAACTGTGGGAGCATGTCTTCACTTTCACATGTCTCCTCAGATTAACATGTTTTATTTAGCTAAATGACAAGTTCTTCCTCTGGTTAAGATATTCAGTTCAAACCATAGGAGGAAGAGAATATCCTTTCTATCTCAACATGGCCAGAAAATAAGCTTGCTTTTCTTCTGTACAATTGTTCTATATCTTTGGATATCTAGCTCAAATTTCTGGTCGCACTCAAGGACTTAAGACTTGAATCACCGCTATTAAAGTAAGTAATGAGTTTATAAGGTATATTGAAATGCACTTCAGCAGGTAAGATACTTCTACTAAAGTAATTTTACTTAATAGAGAGTAAAGTATTCATGGAACTAATTTCAAAGCTTTTGATTTGCCATACTAGGTTGAAAAATAAGACTGCCATTCACTTAAGACTCTTTCCACAATTAAGCTTCAGATGACATGCTTTATCTGGTTC
Source organism: Platyrinchus mystaceus (assembly GCA_035041135.1). NCBI lineage: Eukaryota > Metazoa > Chordata > Aves > Passeriformes > Tyrannidae > Platyrinchus > Platyrinchus mystaceus. Next base: position 97,545,343 of record JAWWLV010000121.1, on the reverse strand, counting down.
AGTCAATGCACTTCAAGAAAGGTGAGAATATGTTGGAGAGAATCCAGAAGAGAGTAATGAGGACAATCAGAACTTTAGAACATATAAGGAGATTATGTAGGTCACGAAAAAGTAAACCAAGAATTGCAGTAGTTACAAATATGTGAGAAATAGCAGAAACAAAATTCCCTGTGTTTATTTTGGATAGAACAGGTGGTTCCAAAATTTTTAGAAATGTGGACTTATATGAAATATGAAGGGACAAGAATCAGCTTCACATACTTACATTTCAGTGAAAACACTGGCAACTACAAGCCAGCTAGTTAGCTAGCTTATAGTCACATTCAGTGAAACTTAGAGTGCTGCTCATCTCAGTCAAAACTTGACACTTACTCTGCCTCTATTGACTAGATTTTCAGAGTCTAACAGCTGCTCACATGCAGATGTCTACTTTGTGTACACTTAAATAAACATCTGAAATGCAAGATAAACCCTGGTGTAAGAAAAATTCTTCAAGCGAGGATGGTGAAGTTCTGGAATAGATTGCCTATGCATGTTGTCTCAACCAGTAAGAGGAAAGCCTGGTTTATACAGAATTGACCTTTCCTTGGGTCAAAGACAAAGATGTTCTGTAATCAGAATAGCCTAGCTCAATAAAACTTGAATTATACCTTCCGTACTACTGTTAAATGCTGCCTACAGCAAGCTCTGCTCTCTGCTTCTTTTCTGGGAAGCCAGAAGCCACACAGCATGTGGCAAAAATCAGAATTTTCTCCCTCAGCATGTCCAAGTAGACATAAGCATAAAAGACACTACATTTCCCATTCTTAGGACTGATTTTATTAACTAGGCAGCAACTTTGTGGTCAAAGGAAACAATTAGATGAGATTCCTTCCTACACTTGTCTCTGAAGGGCAGAAACAGCTTTATGAGCAATTTTGTTTGAGCAGAGTCCAGTTCCGAAAACAGGAAATCCTTAAATTAACCTCTTATAGATGTAGGTAGTAGAAAGACAAGGTTGCTGGTCTTGGTAGGGTTTAGGCACATACTTATTAGGAAGCTACTCAATACAGTTGGGTTTATTCTTTAATTTATTAATCCACTGTAGTTTTGTATGTTTTTCAATTTTTCACATCTTCATATTATTAACTTTAATTTTTCCTTATGCAACCTGATGTCTATACTGTGCTACAGATCAATTTCCATTTTCAAACACAAGCTATATTAATCTCATTAAGTCTAAAATCTCCTATGTCACCTTGGAGGACCACAGTTCAACGCCCAGAGAATAGCGAAATGGCAGGCTCAGCCTTGAAATGTGAATTTCACCCCACCTAATTTGAGGAAACTAAACTAAGAAATCCGTTCGGCTTCACCTGTCATCAGTCAAGAGAGACAGGTGTCTGGCATCCATACTCAATATCTAAGATAGTAGGATAACTATTATAACCACTGTTTTCTGCAAATGGAACAGGAAACTCGTTAGATGTCAGGAGACAATTTTTCATTGAATCTGTTCAAGTGCATACATGAAACGTACAATCACAAATTTAAAAATTGCCAGTGGGTTCAGTGAAAATGTTTTATTTGATGCACTATTGACCACTAGACAGAAGATTTCAGATATTTCTTCTTTGATAGTAAATGCCAAACTGCAGTAAAATAATTGGTGACTCTGGAAAGAATTATATAGACACAGATCTGTGCATCATCTTGTCTTATTTTTGTTTGTTAACTCAGTCTTTTTATATAATTATCATATTACAGACTGCAAACCAAACACTGCAATGGAACCTCCCACTATGAACAGGTGCTGAGTCAGAAAAGTACAACGTACAAACACTGATATCAATACTGTCTTCTATTCTCTGTTGTTATACTGTACCACACGATGCACACTAAAGGCAAAATCAAAAGTTATTTTTTCTGTGCTAACTTCCTTTTCAGCTAACTGAATGGGTTTTAATTAATCTTTCTAAAAATAATTGGGCTAAAGAGAACATCTTTTTCTTGGTTAACTTTCAAAATATACATATGGAAACACAAACCAAATCCTAGCTCATTAATTGATTCTGTGCAGAATATCTGCAGTTCAGCAAAGTATATTCTGTTATTTTTACTTCTAAGCTTTTTTTTTTAACAATTGCAGTTAAATCTGTTAAAATAACATGTTAAATATTGTTGTTAAGTTTCATTAAAAGGAATTTGAGTAGTCATCAGAGCACATTCTTGAAAAAAAATCAAGTTTATAACATTAAGATTTATTTTGCTTATATTTTCTTAATTTTAAAAGTCAGAATACATCTATTACAATTTTCTGGTTTATTTTTTCCTTTTTTATCCTAAAAATAATAAATACAAATGATAATATATTAGAAATATACTAATATAATAATACTAATATAAAAATAAAATTAATGAATAAACAAAGCATGCTAAACCAGCTGAATTTTCATAGTAATATATTGTATTCATAAATTCATTTATTTTGCATGAAACACTTTGATTTGATAGTATTAGCGAAAATTTGGACTAAATTGCCTTTGAAAAAAAAGAAAAAAGGCTTCAAGCGTAGTATATAATTGATGGTACAATGGGCCCTGAGTCATCAATTAGTACTGATTTTTTTTTTTTAACTATCATAGGTTTATTCTATCATCTGGACAGTAAACAAGACTGCCATCTTTGTCTAGTGTCCAATCTAGTTAAATCATTTTCTAGAAACAACCTGGCCTGAAGGTCAGGAAGGACATTCATTCCAAGATTCTAAGTAGGCTAATTGAACCTAACTCCTAAGAAGAAAGATCCTCTGTTAATTTGGTATGTACGGGTGAGTGCACATCAATACCACAAAGGGCTCCATTATTGCTGTATCAAAGTAAATGACTGGAAAAAAGTGAGTCAAAGAGATGAATGATGAGTTAAGTGTTGAGTAGACACTGAGTGCAAACAGTAAGTTTGCACAGTTGCTCTCAGAAGGAATGTGGCATCTGTTAACTCTTTAATTTCCTCTGTGATAGATCTGATTCCCTGCAGGTCTTTTATCTTGTAGGTCTTTTATTACTCATTTCAAGGACAATTTGCAAAATTCTTTAATAGATTAATTTAGCTTGTGAGGTCTGGAAAATTATTCCCATATTAAACCCCATCTTAGACAGTGAGAATTTTTACATTTGAGAAATTACATTCATTGCCAGAAGATAACATTGCTTTGACCAAAATCAGTCTAGGCTCTGAATCCTGTTTCTAGGCCAGCATGGGGCTGACAAGATTTGTGCCTCCAGGAGTACTTGGGAAAAATTCAGATCCTGGCAAAAAATAAAATTTCCACCCGGACCACCTTCATGCCTAGTACCTTCATGACTAGGTGAAATACAGAAAAGAACACTTTTGTCCAAAATGTACAGGTACTACAATTTTTCCTGACATTGCATTGCTTTTTTACTCCGTTCTGACATGCTCAGCAATGAAAGGCCAAGAACAATCTAGCCCTGGTAACTTTTCCAGATCAGAAAATTAGGCTAATAAAAACTGGAACTAGTACTTGCTAACCCACATTTTCCAAGAGTCTACCACAGCCAAGGTAAAACAGATGTTAACTTGGCCAAAAAAAGTCTAAAAAGCCCATTGAAAATTTTTACTTGATGGTTTTCCAGTTTTAGTGCATGTGCCCTTGTACATTTGTACACTGCCTAGTTCAGTTACTAAAGCCAGGTATTCTATAGTTCACACATGAAGTTAATCAACATCAACAATTCTAAAAGAGCTAACTTCCAAAAAAAAGCAGCAAAGTATCTTTGAGCAGGTGAATATCTTTATTTCAGAATATAATTGACCTTTGTACAAATTTAGATGTCAAAAAAGGTAGATCTCACCTGTTTGGATTTTCATAAAACATCATATGGGACCTGAAAATCATTAGATAAACATGAAATTGCAAGAAACACTAATTGAATTAAGAGGATAAAAGAACTTCTGTGAAAGAAATTAAGTGAGTGAAGAGTAGGATACAGGAAAACTATTTATAAGAACTGAAATGAAACAACTGTCAGTTAAAGTCTTAAGGAGCTATTTTTAGGAGTTAGCATACCTATTTTTATCAGTATTTATCTTTGCAGAAAAAGGAAAACGTATTTATGAAATGCATTGATAACCCACAATGTAATTAGAGAAGACAGTTAAGTATCATTCTGAGATAAACCTGATGTTGAGAACTAATATAATAAAAACATGAGAAATGCACAGTTGTGCATTAGGGAACAGAGATAAAACTTCTGTGTTAAGTAGGGAATTCAGTCAGGTGCAAAGGAAGAAAGGAAAGGAGACCTGAGTGCATAAATTAATTGCTGAAAGAACCCATTAAAAAA
>JAWWLV010000121.1:97524908-97539499 GCA_035041135.1 Platyrinchus mystaceus | reverse complement strand
GGTACTGCTGTGTGAACAGCCTGCCTCCATCTGCTCAGCTGTGTCCCTCCAGGCACCGAGGGTGCTGCCAGGCTCCCCCAAAGCCCTCTCTGCTCCCACCTGCCTAAGCCCAGCTACTCAGTCTCTTCTCAGAGGAAAGTGCTGCAGACTCCCTGACCATCTCAATGGCCCTTCACTGAACTCACTCCAGTTTATCAAGTACTTATTGAAGTGGGTATCCAGTATCACATGTGGTTTTCTAGATATGGTTTAATAAGTGCTGAGCAGAGGGAGCTAATCACTTGGTCCTGATCTCCTGGCTGTGTTCCTGCTAAAACAGTCCAGGGTAATTTTGGCTTCTCTGTTGCCAGGTCTCACGGCTGTCTCAGGCTCAGTTCACTGCCCACCAGGACTCCCAGTTCTTCTTCAACAGAGCTGTGCCTCGTGCAGGCAGGCTCCACCTGTATCATTGCCAGGGGCTCTTCCTCTCAACATGTGGCTTTTGTCCTTATCGAATTGTGTGAGGTTCCTGTCAGTCCATTCCTCCAGCCTCTCCACCCCTCTCCAAATGGCAGGCAGCCTTCAGTACGTCAGCTGTCCCACTGCTATTTGAGATCATCTCCAAACTGGAGGAGCAAGCACACCATCAATTCCTCCAAGTCGTGAATAGAGATATGACATAAACAAGTTCTTGCCATATATCACTATGGAGCCTTCTTTTTTATCAGTCTCCTGAAAAAGTATGATCCATTAACCAATAGACTTTACTGAAATAATATTTTGAAATTATTTCATTCATTTTTCTGGGAAAAAATCTGTTTCTGAAAGAAAATATAAGTCATTTACTAAAAAATTGGAAATTCCCAAATGAGGAAGAATCACACTATGAGTTTAATTTTCTGATCTCTCTAAACTAGAGACTTCAGAAGTATAGTTGGGAAAAAAAAATGTTGTCAGTGAAGACTTTTCAATCTAGGTCCAAAATTTTACTCCATTTAAAATTCAAGTTGAATTTGCAATAATTCTAGAGTATTGCCATAGAAATAAGCTGACCCACATTAAAAAATATGGGTATGACTCTTACACCAAAGTACAGACATAAGGGATAAGAAAGGAAGACCTTAGATCATTAGATTACACGGAAGTATGAGAACAGTGGAAAAATATAGGAACCACCTAGTCTTCATTATGCATAAAGATAGTAACATCTGAACAAGGTGACATCTGGATAAGATTGGCTGTGCTATATTCAGCAGATGTTAAATTAAAAGGTATTGTGAGAGAAAAGGGTAGGTTGGAGACCTGTTCATAAAGGTCAAGCTGGTGTAATCACTGACAATTTGATCTATTGCTGGGTATAACTGTGAAAACTGGATCCTCAAGGCAGCAAATGTGAAGTTATCAAAGTCCTTTGAGATTCTGTGTGGTTGATATACACTGAAGACATCAGAGCAGCAGAGAAGACAAATGAGCATATATTGCAGCAGTGCAGAAAGAACCGTTTACTGTTCCCACAATATCAAGGAGAGCAAGCTGAAATATTTCAGGGACATACCAAGGAGAGATGGAGATCGATCAGTAAAAACAATAATGTAAGGCAGAACTGCAAGCAAAAATGGAAGCATGGATTGGGTCAGCAACATAACAGAAGGGAAATTTCCACAAGCAATGAGGGAATGTCAGGTCTTGTGAATCATGATGCAAAGGGCCACTGACCTCCAAATTTAAAGCAGAGCTTGATAATGATGGATATAGGTAATTTATCAAACAATAATGTTGTCTGCTAAGCAGCCTAGTTAAAAGACACATGAAATGTAGTCTCATGTTTCTGACCCCTCAATCACCACACAAATAAGATGATGTTTTCTTCTAGTAAAAGCCATAGATTTCATATATCAAAATTCTACTTCATATGAATCCATAAAATATATCTAGGCACTCCTTATATATAAACAGAAATAGCAAACATTCTTATACAAATTTAAATTACAAATTTAAAATTATATAAATTATCTAGAAAATTGTTTTAAGTTCAGTTTGAATACTCTTATAATCAAAAATTCCATTTAACATGGCAAACTATTGTTGGTTGTTCTACAAGATTTTCCTGAGAAGTAATAAAATATGTCATTATTTGTGGAATTCTCACAAGCTTTTCAAGAAATTTTTAAAGGAGCTATTTTTTTTCATTTTACTCTGACTATTAGTACATTTTAAAACATCTGTTACTTTGCCCTAAGCTGGTCTTTTTCAGTCTGTTTCAGTGTCTATCCAGACCATATTCATTTGTTTTGCAGAATTCTGGTACCTCTAAACTCAGTGTTTCTCTGCATGACCAAAAATGGGCTTCTTCATATCATCACTCGCAGCCAAATAGCTTTAAACAGAATGTCATCCACTAAAAATCCTGGTTATGTAAACATTAGCTAATACTATACTACTTTCCATACCATGTTGCTATTACTTCTTTCTGCAACACAGATAATCAACAGGGTATATTCTTCTATCTGTGGAATATCTCCTCTGCCCAGAATAATCATTGTTCTACAAAATTTATCCTTAGTCTCCTCTGCAGCCTTCTGAATCCCACCCAGAATGAAAGAAGATCTAAACCAATAAATTTGGTTATATATGCATAATTTCCACACTGAAATAATCTTCTACGAACAGATGTGTTACACAAAGGTTATGCAGAGCAAAGCATAATGAATTGCATTTGATACAATTGATTTCGTACAGAAAATAAAAATAACACTTTATTATCAGGCTTAATAAACTGTGAAAAAGGCGTTTACATGTGGCTAGTATTTCTTCAGCCACAACCTGGCATTACAGCTCTGTAAAGTAGGATTAGGTTTATGAAGAAAATAAACTTTTTCCCTCTGATGTGCCTACTGCATTGTCTGAAATAGGAAAATCCTCTAGGCATGTGCTAGTTTCTCTTTTCACCTGAAAGTGACAAATTAAAGATGCAAAAATTGCTGATGCTCCCAAATATTGTAAATCTGCAGCTGTATATGCCCTTAGTTAAAAGGAGCCTGAATGGGAGAGGATAACATTCAGTTCACTGCATTAGCTGCGCCAAGCTAATTTCTCTATGTATGTTGCATTTGATAAATTACAGCTTCCAAATCTGAATGAACCACTTAAGCCACCTCTGTCTACATGTCATGACTCCTTGAAAAGCAAGATATATTACTTCAAAGATTTTTGTGAGGTTATAGATCAAAAATAAATAACACTATCTCATTTACTTAAATAAAGTGAGTATCTATATAAATCAAGAGTCCTCTCATGCTTTCAGGAGACAAGCTGACAAGGCATATAAAGTCCTTTACAATCAGAGTTCGTAAGTTCACGGTACTTAGAACAGGCATGTCACAGGAAACAGTCAAACTCCCATGTATTTTGCTTGAAAATATTTGGTATCACAGAAAATTGTCAATAAAAAGCAAAGCAACTTTTCGAACAGCTGAAACAATGTGTTTAAGCTATGTTCAATGTTGATGGCAACAAGTCAGTCCCTGAAATTATCTACTCTCAGTGCTAGACAGCAAGATCTGAATTTCCCAGCCCTCCGTACCTAAGGCAACTTTAGCCTTTAGAGCACTTCTAGCCCATTCATTATCAACAACATATTTTTAAATCATATTGCAAAACAACCCATAAGGGGGGTTGGTTTTATTTAAAGAGGAATTCTAACTAACAGACAATTCTTGGGAGAAACATGGTTGTATTTCTTACTTTGCATTACTTCCCTGTAAGTATATTTGAACAGGTGAAAATAGAGCACAACAAAAGTAATCCTATGTACTGCAATGGTTGGGAAGCATAAGAAAGACATGGATAAGGTGGAGCAGTGTTCATTTATATGAGCAAGTGGCTTGCAATAACCTTTGACATGCATTTTCATATTTTACATTTCCACATCTCTAAATTTCTTTGTGTTCTTTGCATTGAGTGACATTGGTTTTAATGTAATTTTAACTTATAATTGGCAATGCATATACATAATTACTGTTGGTCTAATCACATAATTAGAGCACATATATTTACATAATTGCAATACTTTATTAGAAAGTGTAGTTACGGTGTTAATGGAATTACGCTTAATGTCATTCTAAAAGTCTCCATGAAACAGCAGGAAAAAGACATATGAAAAAAAAACAACTATAAACAGAGTTTAAAGTTTCCTTCCTTAGCCCTCCCTCTCAGTGTTGTATCACCAAGTACACATTAATTTCAGTATTACATTACAAATAGAGTTTGTCCAAGACTAATAATCAGTTTTAGAACTCCAGAACGGAACTATGGAAGTCTGATATGAAAATAACTTAATACCACCAATTTATTTCACTAGGGATTGCTATTTGAGGTGGAAGAAGACTAGTAATCACTCCTTAAATATAGTTCTAGAAGATTCTACCCTTAGTATTGCAACACAAACTAATAAAACAAATTAAACTCTGCAAAGACCTCCTAAGCAGAAGAATCTAATAAACTGAGCACTGCTCTGACAGATTATATTGATTATATTTTATTTGAAAGAGGAATCTAAAATCCTATTGAAAGCCAAGTAATCAGCTCAGTCTTTCCTTCAGTGTTAATAAATATTTGACTTCTCAACTCTGGATACTTTTACAGCAGTTTCGTTACTCAATTGACTTTAAAAGCCAAATAAAACAACCTCTGACTTTTGTCATTGATTGCCTAAGGAGTTACTCGATGGAGTCACTGTAAAGCTTTATTTCTGTTCCCTCTCTTTATATTTTTCCTGAAAACACAATTGTATGAAATGCGTACTTGTCCTGATTTTCAAATTATACACTTGGAAAAACAGTGTCTTAAGACTACAAATAATGTTTGGGTGGGTTTTTGGTTTGGTTTGGTTTTTTATGGAAATTTGGTGCTACTGAACTTAATTTAAGCACAGCAAGACAGATGACAAATGTAACTTTTCCTATTCAAGTAGACATGTACAACTATCTATTATATTCAAGCAGGATCTCATGGTTTATCCTTAAACTTAAAACACTAATTTAAAAGAGATATTATTGTAGTAAGTAATTAGATACTCTTAAGAGAGCAGGTTGGGCTGAAAGTCCATGTGTCCCATATGACAGTACTATGTTTACATGCTTGCTACAAATATGTTAAAAGTTATAACACTTAGCATCATTCCTCCAACCTGTTCATTGAAGTAACTATTTGTACATATTCAAGAGTAGTTCATAATTATGGGGTTTGTCTTCAAGATACTCTATGATCTGACCAGTCCTTATCTGAAGGATTCTCATCTTGCCCTGTAATGAGAAAGATGATCCATTACAGTCATTATTAATTTCTTACACAACTAATGGAACTGTTCAAGCCATGATTCAGAGCTGAAGATAAGAAAGCATTTAATTAGAATACTACCTCAAAGGTAGAATGGCTGTTCCTATATTTTGTGAGGAAAGAGAAATGGTGTTCTAAGTTTGTAGAGATGGAGGAGTACATAAAAAGGGGATAGAGTAAAAGTTAGAGGATGTTACACTGCAGAGCATGTACATACTCTAAATGGATGCTGAAATTATGACTGTGTAAGCTGTGGGAGGCTGGCAAATGAGCATATATGAGATCAGTGTTTCAATTAATATTTTTAGGTCATGTAGACCTAAGCATTGTAACGTAACAATACAAATATTTTATATCTTATTATTATTATATTTCTATTATATCTTTATCATATATTATATTTTTATTATTATATATTTTCATTAGCAGATGAAATTATAAGATTCAGGCTTAGGAAATACTTCTTTTTTGACTACTTGTGCACACCTGCACAAAAATGATCTAAGTTGTGATTTGAAATGTGCCTCTAACAGGCTGCAGTATTACACTTTTAGAACAAAAACTGGGAGGGTTTGTAGAGTGCCAGTGGCTCCAACATTAACTACTTCACAAGTAATGACACCAGTGGGAATATGACTACAGTTTTCCCTTTTTCAAATGCCGTCTCCTGTATTTGAAAGCCTACAACACTCATCAGGCCCTGTCCCACAGCCTCCAAATGAGATGAACAGAGCAGGTCAGCAATGGTCACCCCAGTCACCCAAGAGCCCAGTGATCTCCAAATAAGTTCATGGTGATGAGGAAAGTCCAAGGGCCAGTCAATGAGTCAAGTCATGGTCAGGACAGTGAGGTCCACGAGTACAGGCACAGACATCTGCACAGCTCACAGGTGAAGGAGGAAACCCCAGGTGCTTCCAGGATAAGCTACCCTTCTCTTCCCTTACCCCAGTCATCTATAAAAGCAAAATAAACATAATCACGACTAAACTGTGAATAGGGCTCACAGTTGCCCCTGCTGCTAAATTGCTAGAGTCACTCTTGGGCATGATTTTGGCACAGGCCAAATAGCATCGGTGTGGTCCAGTCAGTAGCCACACAGAGTTTGGGAGCAAGTTTAGGGCCACATAGGCCAGTGACTATTCCCACAGCTGCTGATTTAGGGGATTTACTGGTTTGGAAAGGAGGAATGGGAGTAGGATTCAGGTGTATAGACACAAGGTAAGCTGTACCCATCAGACTCATGGCCAGAAAACAGGTCCTGGCCTTGTTTTCCCTTCTAGCAAAAATAAACATCTCTCAGGTTTTAGTTGTGTTTCTTTCTTTAATGCCAAGAAGTGACGTTTCAGGCTACAATATAAGACTTTGTACCAGCCTTATGAGAAATGGTTTGGGTCTCTTGGGGTTTTTCATTATCTATTTTTGTTAGCAATGAGAGTATAAATCTTACAATTTCTTATCTGCTTTAGGAAGAGTTTACAATGGGAGCTAATGGATGCTGTTCCAGAACATAGGTGTGAAAACAGTACAGACACAACTCACTGGCATACAGCAGCCCACCTTCTGGCTTGCTCTTCATCTGTTTTACAAAAAGACATAGGAATTTCCCTGTAATGTAAGCATTTGAAGATAATTCTAGATGTCTCTGAGAAGACAAATTCTTCCAGATTTGCAAGAAAATTGCTTTTCAACTAGCAATATAGTGTTCCAAGATATAAATGGTTTCTGTGTGGGCAATATGTATGCAAATAAAATGCACTGTATTCATTTACAAAATAAATTAGTAAAATTTTAATAGACATCGCATTAGTAGACACCTGTGCCTTCTCTTCAGTACCAATGTGCTTCAAAAGAAGTCAGAATTTTATAGAGTTCAGAATGTGAGCATTTAGATGCATACCATTGAATATGAATTAATATAAATAGTAGACCTGGTCATTTTTTTTGTGTTTGTGTGAAAACTATAAATAAAATTTGTTCTCTATCTCTCAGAGTAAAAATAGCTGTGGAAAATGTATTCTTAAAAAGTTGTTTGTTCTTTTCCTTGAGAGCTCAAAGACATTCAGTTTCCTATACATGGCAACGTCTTAAAAAACTTAAAGGGGTAGTTGAGCAAAAATTAAATTTTCAATTTTATTTAAACATAATACACCTGAGTAATGTATTGCTTGGTAAATGCAATAATTTAATAATTTATAAATTTGAGATTAAAAAGTAAATTTCAGAAGCATGGTTGTCTCACATGCAAATTTTTGGCATCAGTTTTGTTCATAAACAATTTTAAGCTCTTCATGGCATCCTTCCTGACCTGCAGCTATCACATTAAAAATATGCTGTACATCTGTCAGCCTTTTGCAGAAGTTTATGAAATCTAAATTGCATGAGCAGTCTAACCTACCTTACATATCTGTTTTGAAGACTTTTCCACCAGGGAAAGTTACACTTTAGGTACTCTCAAGCCACTGGACTCTAATACATAAAAAACCATATGAAACTGATACCTAGATGTAACTTAGAGGGTTTTTTTCCTGATCATTATGATTGAATCTTTGTAGTCTAGAAAAGTCAAACACATGAGAGTAATAAATGAAATTTTAAAAATATTGAAAGGCAGTTTGATTTTGTGATTTTTTTTTTATCCGAGGTAAATTATTGATATTTATATGCCAAGTGGTATGTGTCCAACCAGGAAAATGGCTGCTCTCAAAAGCAGCTCTCTTTAACTGAGGAGCAGTTACTCAAAATTATTTCAAAAATAAACTAAAATCCTTTAATATAATTTTATAATAGTTTATAATTTGCAAATCATACTTGATATAAGAAGTGTGCATTTAATTTCTTTCTAGATGCAAATCAATAGTCTACAGCCTTTTTTTCACTCTCATCTTTCAAACCAATTGGACCTTAAATATTGTTGCCTTCTACCCTATAAGAAAAATAAATCAATTTTACAGCACTTCTTTTTGAGAGACAGCCGTTTTTATCATTTGGCTACAAGAATCCAATATGCTTTTTAAAATATATCAGTTTATGGTAAGGTCCCCCAAATTAATGAAAATTCTTACAAATTAATTCTTAGGACTGCCTACTTGCATACAAAATTTGTGAAATATTAAAAGGATAGAAATGATGCTCCTAATGCACTTTATGAGTACATTAATTAATTCTGTCATTGCTTGAAGTGTCAGATTTCACTCTGTAAACCTTCTAGGTAATCAGTATACTACTGTACAAATTTTCAGAAATATGTTAATTTTTCATCTCCCTGCTTTACGCCAGAATGGATTTGCATGACACAAACTGTAAAAACATTTATCCAAAAGAAATTTCCACAAAAAAGCACAGTTTTCCCTCAAACCTGCTTGCTGAAGCAGTGCTGCTCCTACTAGAAATATTCCCTACTTTTCAACAAAATAACTGTCGGATGTTATGCTCTTCTGAAAATGAAGTCAATAAGCACCAAAATGGAAGGTGGTGATCATGACACTATGCTCAAGATATCACCTGGATTATCAACTCTACTCATCTGTTAGCGAAGACAACCTACAATACACTCTTTTTTATAAATTGCTACAGTTACACTGAAACAGATCAAGATTTTGCCTTCTTTCTTCTAGAAGGTTCTTCCAAATTTTCACACCATTCACAGTTCATGAAAACCTCAGGCTTCTCCTAATTTCCCATTTAAATTAATTTATGTCCTTGTGCCAACACTAATTTAACTCAAACACATCTTCTCTCTTCCCCCCACTGGTGATTAATCACAACTTTTTCAATCTCCATTTTGCAAGACTATGCAAGAAAGCCTCCTTTCCGGCCTCTCCTCAAAGAATATCTTCCTGGCATTTGACAGTCTTTCTTTCCACCTGTTCCAAATTTTACAAATATATCTTTCTCACTCCTGAACACCAAGGCTCAGAGTTCTTATGAGACACATAACTCTCTACCTCCACTAGAAATACTTAGCTTAAAATGTGCTCAGATAGCATTTGCTCTTTTCATGTTCACATATGTCCACATTTTTTATTCTCTGTCCTGTACAGATAAAGAGCCATTACCTTGGCAACTTGCAGTCCCTAACTCATGACTACATTCCCTGTCTATTAATACTCTCGTAGTAATACTATTGCTCTCAGTTCTCATGGTCATTCAGTTTCCCTACCAAGTTATATTCTCTTCCTGCTTTTTTGTTAAGGTTATTTTGTGACCTTAGTAATTTTTCTAACTTGTGTCTACTTCTGCTCATTTTATTTATGACAATATTAAACAAAATGCTCTGAGGATGGATCTTTGAGAGATTTCTGTGTAATGACTTCCTTTCAACCCAACAGTTCCCCTTTCAACTTCATCCAATGTAGTCTTTTTTTATCCAGATCTTTACACACATTGAACTGCTGTTGAACTAATAACCTCTCATGAGGCACTATATTCAAAGGCTTCATTGTATTCTAGATAGATGAGATCTGCTGCAGTTCACTTGTCTGGAAAATCAGTTATCTTCTCTTAGGAAAGTATCACATTACCCTCACCCATTCTGTATTTGTTCAAACTATGTTTAATCTTACCTCATTTTTATTTACTTCCTCATCTCAAGCTCTTCTTCACTTCTGTAACTATTATAAAACATTCTGTATTATGTAAGTTATATTAACAAGTCTGTAGCTAGTAAATATTTTTTTCTGTTTTCTTAAATGTATACACATATACCTGCTACATTTCTTATTCTCCAGTCATACAGACCATTTCCAATTCTACAGGTAGTACAATAGATGTTCTTGACAGCAAATAAGCAATTTTACATGCAAACTTCTTCAATGCTCTAGTCTAGAAACCATCTAGTCCTAGACACAGAAGTATGACTCTAAATCTGGTATGTAAAATAGATCTTTCTTCTGGTAATCTGACCTTGACTATTGATGGTGAGCAATTTACTATCTCCGAAATAAGCATACTTCCTCTACAATAGATTTGATCTAGCTATAAACAAGAAAATGGACAAAAAAAGAAGTCATTTTATGTCCAGATACATCTCTAAAGTCTTCAAGTTCTCATGTATAAAAGATCTTAGAAATGTCTATCAAATGGCTTCAAAATTATTTGAGGTTTAAGAATATTTCTCACCAAACCAGAATTATTAAATTAATAATTATTAATACTGTGCATTATTAAAAAACAAACAAACAAAAATGAAAGGAGACCTGATTGTAGCATTGAAGTACAAGAAGAATTTCAGATATTAAAATACTTAAGCAAAGTAAAAAATGGTAGTGACTGAAAGTCAGAGGAGATTAATTTAAATTAGAAACATGATGCATCTTTTAGCAATGAAGGTGGTTAAGGAATGGAACAAAACCTCGAGAGAGGCAAATGAATTTTCTGTTTCCTAATGTCATCAAATCAGAACCCTGTTAGTATGGCAGAGCACAGCAGTACGGGGTGTAGCAGCATGCTAAAATGATTTAGAGTCTCTAATCACATTAGGATGTTGCTTGTGTGAGGACTGATGAGTTCTATTGCACATTTGGAGAGCCAGCAAGGAGAACTACAGTGATTAGTACTGTCCAGAAGATGTACTGACCTAAATATTTTGCAGACTATACAGAAGAAAATTGTTCAACAAAATCAAGGTAGAAGGATTTTCAGTCTAGGTAGCATAGTAGCATTTCTCCCTAAACTTTTCCAGATAAACTTATGGTAAAACAGCACTTCTCTTTCATTAATTACCCAATACACACTTATTTAATCTATAAAAGGCTGAAAGATCAGAGGTTGCCAATACCAACTGAAGAAAATAAAACAAAGAAATGCAATCTCAGCTGAGTGTTTCAGAAAAAAAAAAAAAAAGAATCTAATAAAGTACAGGGATTTCAGAAAGAACATTATAAAAAATTCAATGTTCTTGAAATAAAGCTTCAGAGAGCACGAAGGAAATGAAAACTCAGATCTTTATGAAATATAGGTCCTCCATGTATCAGAAAATAGATACAGTTTTTAAAAAGGCATTAAAAATCACAGTATGTATTGGCAATGTCTGTCAAGAATACTGACATTTTAGATCACTGCGTTGCTGATGTGAGAGTGGTTCACCAGAGCATAGAGATGGGATGGAACAAGGACCCCATCTATGGACGCATGTCAGCCCACATGACTACCTGTGTGCATGTAAGATGCCACATCTTTTCTGTTGCATAAGAAGACACAAGACCACCTGTCAGAACTTTAACCACTTTTTAACTTGATAAAATAACTGACACCCTGTTTACTGTGGTTACATGACCATGTGGAAAGGATTGGTAACTTCTGGTTACATCCAAATTAAACAGTGCTGGAAAGCCATCCCAATTACTATAATTTGATTTTCTTTACAGTTAAACTGCTGCTAGCAGATTTTTGGCCCAGGGTGACGTGCACACCCAGAGTTCTTGGATACAGTTTGATAGTGTGGGCCAGGGACTATTCCCAGCCAGGGACCATTCTCCAAAGATAGTTTTAATGCAAGTAACCTGCTTTGGACCAACAGAGATTTTGACACTGTGGACACAGAGTTTCCTATTTCCCAGTTTGTACCAGCATCTTTTCCTTACTGGTAAAGGGACACCTTTATTTCACTTCAGAAAACTAGAAACTTTGCTTCTAATTAATTTTCTGCTAAAAGATAATAAATTGGACTGAGTCAGTGTCAGATATAACATCGTTAAAACACAAAGGGAACAGTCCAGAGTAACATCTGAACTGCACAGAAAAACTGTTCTTTAAAGTAAAAAGAAAAATAATTGTATAGACAAGTAAGTAGAACTCAGAAGGCAGACTCAGCAAGAAATTGCTACATTTTTATACAAATTAATCAAATATAAATGAAATATCTGCAAGAAACACTGGTGAGGATGCAAGATTGTAGAGGGTTGGCCCTAGCCAGATGCCAGGTAACCACTACAGCCACTCTCTCACTCTCCCTCTGCAACTGAACAGAGGAGAGAAAAAAACCAGTGAAGGATTCATGAGTTGAGATAAGAGCTGGAAGACGTCAGTTACTGATTACCTTCACTGGCAAAACAAACTCAAAGTGAGGATATTATTTAAATTTATTACTAACAGGATAAGAACCAAAGAGTGAGAAATAAAAGAATCTTAAAATCACCTTCCCTCCACCCCTCCTTCCTTTCATGTTCTCCCTCCTCCTCTCCGGCGGTGCAGGGGGACAGGGGGTTATGGTCAGTTGTTTCTGCTGCTGCTCAGAGAGTGGAGTCCTTCCCCTGCTTCCGTGAGGTCCCTCCCACGGGAGACAGTCCTTGATGGACTCTTCTCCATAGATTGCAGTCCTTCATGGATGAGCTGTACCAACATGGGTGCCCCACAGGGGCCACAAGTCCTACCCAGGAAAAACCTGCTCCAGCATGGGCTTCCCTCTCCACGGGCTGCAGGTCTCTGGCAGGACCTGCTCCATCTTGGGCCTCCCACAGGGTCACAGCCTCCTTCATGCATCCACCTGCTCCAGCATGGGCTCCTCCATGGGCTGCAGGTGGGTCTCTGCACCCAGGTGGTCCTCCATGGGCTGCAGGGGCACAGCTGCTCCACCATGGTTGGCACCACGGGCTGTAGGGGCCTCAGCTCTGGCACCTGGAGCACCTCCTGCCCCTCCTTCTGCACTGACCTTGGTGTCTACCTTGTTGTTCCCATGTTCTCACTCTGCTCTTGCCTGGCTGGACTTCTTTCTGTGCCACAACCTTCTGTTCTTAAATATGTTATCACAGAGATGTTACTATTACTCCTAATTGGCTTGGCCTTGTCCAGCAGCAGGAAGTCCATCCTGGAGCCAGCTGGCATTGGCTTCACCGGACAGGAAAAGCTTCTAGCAGCTTCTAACAGACCCCTGCCGCCCCTCCTCCCACCCCCCCTACCAAAACCCAGCCACAGAAACCCACTACATTGATCTAGGGTATGTAGGAGATGTGTACATTTATGTGAAGTGGCATAGAAATAAAAGATTTTCAAACTCTAAATCGCACTTCACTTATGCTAGGGGGGGATGTTAAATACTCAGTGTGCTTAATACCTGAATCAACATCTTGAACACTTAAAGGGATGTACTGAAAGGAGCAACAAATTTAGTGATCTTTTTAATGTTATGGCTTAGGTTCCATCTGTTGATTTTCTTCCCTGTGTGACTGTTCTTTTAGCTATTAAAAAATACACAGAAATTCAAGTTTGATTCTTTTTTAATATGTTCAGATGTTCTAATTAGAAGTTAATCACTTTACAAAAATAATTCCTCTATTAACGTTACACTGTATCAGTGACAATATCTTAATTCTTTTCCAATTGTTTGTTTGTTTTATTATTCACCACATTTTTTATTCAAGGTTCAGAGACTTTCCGTTGTTAGAGTTTAGTGCTTGGGCTGGAGGAGACAGTACATTATTGCTAAGACTCTGCTCAGAAGTGTTAAAACCCCATTCAATTGCACAGCCAGAAGAACACAGCAATCTTGCAGGTTTTTTAGCCCTGCTAATTACATTGCTGTGTCAGCTGTCCAGCTCAGCTGGGAGCCCTGTCCTGGGCAGGGTGAGGGGATAATGCACAGCACAGGGATTAGCAGGCCCCCTTCCTGGCAGAGCTCTACCAGCAGTCCTGTCTCTCTAATTCAAAAGAGTTGGACTTGAAGATTTCTAGGGCATCTATAGTGTAGTGAACAGTGCTAAGTCATAGGTTTTTTTGCCATCATCCATACTGTTCAATTGTTAGCAGGCTTCCTCACATAGATGTGGCGTGTGACATGACAGGCACTGAGGAATAGCTTGTGAAATAGCAGGGGAAAGGGCTCATTAGAGAACCACTCACAAGAGACAGAATATATTAATTCACCCTATTCTGGGGAGGAAAAGATTTTAACCATGTAAGTGTAAGCCTGACAACAATGTTGAAGCTTAGGGGCAGAGAGCAATCTCTGCCACTTGCTATCCACTAGCCTACATGTAGTCCTACTGCTTTTAGCAGTAGCAGTCCAGCAGGAGGGAAGAAGTAGCCCCACTGCAAAAAGGAAAGGCTTTCTCCTTGTTTATGGCTGAAACATACAGCTCCATTCACCAGTTTGTTGCTGTCCTTCCTGGTGGAAAGCTCTCTGGTTGCCAATCCAGGCATAACCACTGTTCACAAAGATACACCAGCAACATAAGAAGAAAGTAAGTAAGTGGCCAGTCTTCACAAACGAAGATCTGGGAAAGGTGTTTTTACCTTTCAAGCCTGTGCAATGGATTTTTTAGGTGAGACACAGCCTGCGC
>JAWWLV010000121.1:97498199-97515410 GCA_035041135.1 Platyrinchus mystaceus | reverse complement strand
AAAATCCATTGCGCAGGCTTGAAAGGTAAAAAGACCTTTCCCAGATCTTCGTTCGCGAAGACTGGCCACGTTTTATATGCCAAACTACAGGTGTACACCTAAGTGCCATTTTCAATAGCTTCCTCACTGCTTCTGAGCAGCAGAGTCCTGCTAGAAGAGAGCCGCAGACCTCCCTGGATGTCAGTTTAGCAACTGCAGCATTTACCAGACTAGCCCAACCATTTCAGGGACGTACACAATGCTCTGGCATTAGCAAATCCTGAAAGAGCTGAAATTGCTCAGGGGTACACACCTCTTCACAGAATATGTCTGAGATTGCTCATTTTATTGCTAGCTGGATTGAGTCTCAGATGAGGGAACCTGAGAATTACCAGGACCTAGACTGACTTCCCAGGTGACAAGGGCTATTGTTACAGAAATAGGTGTTCATTGAACACTAGATTCCTTCATTTAAGGCAGGGGTCCCCAAACTACAGCCCGCGGGCCAGGTCCGGACCGCGGGCATCCCTTATCCGGCCCACTCCCCGCCCCCCCGCCGGGGGTTGGGGGCGGAAACCAAGCAGCCCCGTCCTCCCCCTCCTCCTCTGCGATGTGCGGCAGGCGAGAGGCGGGGGCGTCTCCTCTGCCGGGCAAGCTCAGTCAGCAGCCTCTAGACTGTGAGCTCCAGCCACCTCGAGTGAATCACCAGAGCCCCGGTGCAGCAAAGTCCCTTCAGTCCCTTCTGCCCCCCCCTCCGGACTGCGCGGCCGGGCTGAGGAGGGGGGTGGCGGCATCAGAGAGGTGGGCGGCTCCCCTGTCTCTCCCTCCCTCCCTACACCTCCCAGACAGGACAAGCAAGCCAGCATCAGTGCACCATCATGTCAAAAAAAGAGAAAAATTGACTCAGAGTGCAGGGTATTCCAAGAATAGTTCACATTGAAATATTATTTGTTTTTGTTGATTATAATTCTTCATTTTTAATATTGCATTCTTTTTCCCTTTTTTGTGCACTACTACTAATAAATATGTGCAGTTTGCATAGGAATTCGTTCATGTTTTTCCAAACTATAGTCTGGCCCCCGACAGTGTCTGAGGGACAGGAAACTGGCCCCCGACAGTGTCTGAGGACAGGGAACCAGCCCCCTGTTTGAAAAGTTTGGGGACCCCTGATTTCAGGCTTTCTAGTCCTGCCTTTCCTTCACCTGCATCTTATACACAGCCTTTCCCTCTTCCTTTGCTCACAAAGGCAGCCATGTAGTTTCTGAGGCTGATGTTCCTGATTTTAGTTTTAGTATTCTTTATCTTCTGTTCCTGCAACACACCAGTGCTTGTCTCGCTGGCCAGAAAGGTCTGCCACTCCATGCTTATTTCAAGCCCCAGGAGAAAGAATTAAACACATATTGTGTTTAATAAAGTTTGGAAATGGCGCTTTATCTGGCAGAAACATACCAGAGATCTTCTTTTGCATGATTTCTCAGGATTAAAGCTATTTAAATGTTACTATTCATAAAAAATTAAGATACGGGAGAAGACAAATTGCTATGTTATTTATGGCCTCTTATAAAAACAGGTATACAAATAAAAAGTCCTTTACATCTTGGTGAAAAATCAAAAATATTATTTTAACAAAATGCAATATTAAAGTTCAGTTTTTCTTCTAGTTTGGACAAAAAAACCCAAAAGTTAAAATGTCAGCATTTGTAATGGAATTAAGGTTACTTTAATATTTTAATTTAGAAATGATAGAACAGTCTAAGATTGTCTGAGTTTTGATTGAAACAAACCATTCATTAATCAATTTTTATTCAGTGCATCAAATAGAATGGAAATGTTCTCTTTCAAGCTGATTGAAGTGAACATTGAGCTTTCTTTGCTATATTGCAGTGACATTTCCTAGGACTGGTAATTTTGGGTTTTATACTTCCATATACAATGTGTTCTCTGGTCACCGTTTAAAAAAAAAGAGTAATTTCTCTTTGTGCTCATGTTTAAGACACTACTTTGGGACTTTCAGTCTCCTCACTCTTTCTGGAGTATGTAACCTATTTTAGGTGAGTAATTGGCAGTCACAGCCACCCCTAGAAGAGCTGGAAGGTACCTTACAGGACATACAGACCACATGGATAGAAGTAGATTCAGGTGGATTAGATATCTTTCAAAAATTTTCCAAGCCAGTCAAAGAAGAAGAGGCAGTGCTTCCATGAAATGACCTGAATCTCCTTTTGCCACCTTCACAAGTGCCCTAACTGGAAATTTAAACAGGTATTTTTTTAGGTGAAGTGCATTGACCCACTCTGCCATAAAAAATGGAACTCAATTGAACAGTCTGGATCACAACTCCTGTAAAAAGAGAAGGAAGCCCTTCTTAGTTATTTATTAATACTCATTCAGGCTTCAACTAGAGTGGAAAGAAAAGCATATTGGCTACTTAAATGAGAAAGAGACAGAGATACTGATTACTAGCAGGCAAATGAGGCTTCAGATAAGATACATGAGTCAAAGGGCAAGATAATAACCTAATAAGCCAATAACTACTGTGCACAAGAGAATAAAGCAAATTTAGGTAGAATTATAGACTACTGCCAGCCTTTTCATTTCTAATAAAGATCAAATATTACAGCAATAATTGGCCATTTTCTTTCTCATCTTGAAGGCGTCACTCAGATATGTCTCACCAGAGCTGATTAGAGGGGAAGGATCACCTCCCTCCACTTGCTGGCACTCCTCGTAATGCAAACCAGGATGGTCTTGGCCTTCCTTGCTGCAAGGCCATGTTACTGGCTCATGTTCAACTTATGGTGCACCAGGACCACCAGAGCCTTTGCTGCAAAGTTTCTTTCCAGTTGTTTCACACCCAGTTGCCAAAACTGGTGCCTGGGGTCACTCTTCCACAGGAGCAAGACTTGGACTTCCCTCTGTTGAACTCCATGGGGTTTCACTCTGCCCACTTCTTCAGCCTTTCAAGGACCCTCTGAATGGTATCCAGTGCATCAAAAACTCCTTGCCATCTTGTACTGTTTGCAGACTTACTGAGCGTGTACTCTGTCCTATCATCCAGGTTTTTAAAGATATCAAATGGTGACAGCCTCAAATGGTCTACCTCTAGTGACCAATATCCAGCTGGTCTTTTTCTCAGTGATCATAATCCTTTGAGCCCAGCAGTTCAGACAGCTTCCAGCCTGCCTTGCTGTCCTCTTATCAAATCTATACTTCATCAGTTTGTCTATGATGTTATGGACGACAGTGTTCAAAGTCTTGTTGAAGTCAAGAGAAACGATATCCCATGTTTCTCCCTTTTCCAATGAACTGGTTATTTCATCATGGAAAGCTATGAGGTCATCAGGCATGACTTCTCCCTCCTAAATCTCTGCTGACTATTCCTGGTCATTATCTTGTCCTTCATGTGTTTGGAAAAATTCCAAATATTTTTGCTCCATCACCTTCTCAAGGATCAAGGTAAGACTGAAAAGCCCAAGGTTCCCCAGATCCCTCTTCTTCAAGCTTGAAATAACACATTTCTCCCACTTTCTGGTAATTTCCCCCAGTAGCACTGAACATTTGCATAAAAATCAACTGTTACTGTGATTTCTAAGTTATTAACCTTGACCTTAAAAATATCTTGTATTTTAATGCTTTGGTTGAAAAACCATGGAGATTAAAAACCATCGAAAAAGATGGTTGTGATTACATACTTAGCAAAACTAATTTATAGAAACCAGTACTTTAGAGGAAAAAAAAAAAAAACAAACAAAAAACAAAAACCAAAACAAAACAAAAAAATTTTTAAGTAAGATATTCAAATTTACAGGGTATGAGAAAAGAGCTCACAATGGCTGCTCCTGGTATGCTCCCCATATCCTTTTGCTGCAAGGTGACACTGCAAGAAGGAAACTAGTACCCTTATGAGGATGCTTTTTGCAGAGCTCTGGATGAAGGTGACTTTGAACAGATATTCCAAGATTGGGAGTAATTTTATTTCTAGTCCTTTCAGCACAGCAATTCCTGCTTTGGCTGTTTCTGCAGTTCCCCCTGCTGGCTGAAATCTCTGGCTCATTCCATAATGTGGCAAATATTTATGCAGAAGTATTTTCAGAACAAGGCCTTTGTTCACCTCACCAATGCAGCACAATTCCAAGATCATTAATACTGACACCAAAAATTTTTAAATAGGAAGTTGAAATATTTGCATATTGAAAACTAATCACTGTTACCTTTTTCAAATTTCCATTACAGCACATCACTGTATCACTCAAATTGCTCCTCCCTGCTAAATATAATCTACACTTAGACTTTCCAAATACCAGGATCGTCCCCCATGCTCACCTTTCTCAAACTTTCTTCCATTCTCAGATCAGAACGTGAATCAATGGTCCAGGGCAACAACAGACCATGAGCCAACTCTTTCTCGAACCCAGGTCAACAGACAAGCATCAATGAGCTTGCCACTTGGAAATATTTGTTCAAAGCAGTTGCTAGTAAGTGCACAGCTTGCTGCAGCTCTAGGAATTACCTCCAGGACATCTGGCTTTACGCCCAACCTCTCCATGTGAACTTCCCTGAAAATAAAACACCAGAAAGTATAAAAATGTATTGACTTGTCTGAAGAAAAGATTTGAAGGCTGTTTGCTTCCTTGTAAAGTAAAAAATAACAAGGTTGATGTGAGCAAACAGAAAGACATAAAGAAGCTAAGACCTGTCAATAAAAAGACAAAACATTATTCAGCTGCAAGTCATTCCACTGGGAATTATCTCTAAAAGCAAGCTTTGGTTTTGACATCATGTTTTTAAAAGTCGCTTGAAATTTTCTGGAAAAAAAAAAGTGATTATTTACAAGACTTCATGAAAGAAAGGATCAAAGAGCATCTCACACTAATTATTACTTCATTATTTGAAAAATCATCTCATAGTTGTGAATCTATGAATTAAAAAACTTCACATCTGTGACTCTTACATCACTGGGGAGCCCAAACTTGAATTGCCTAAGTAACTACTAATTTATATTTTCTTACAGTTCCTCTG
Organism: Platyrinchus mystaceus; assembly: GCA_035041135.1. Lineage (NCBI taxonomy): Eukaryota > Metazoa > Chordata > Aves > Passeriformes > Tyrannidae > Platyrinchus > Platyrinchus mystaceus. Next base: position 97,510,412 of record JAWWLV010000121.1, on the reverse strand, counting down.
TTGAGGAAACAAGTTCTACCTTGCAAAGAGAGCCAAGTAGTGTTTCTGACATAGGGCAATTCTGCTCTCTATTCAGCACTCCCTCTGCCAAAGATTTTATTCATAAGCTATAGTTCATATTGCTTAAAAGTAAGACAGTAAATGAAAGCCAAACAAGTTATGATTCTTGATTGCCGTTGATTAATGATCCCCTATGTTAAGAAGATAAAAACTAACAACTTAAAGTGGACAAAGATATAGTTTTAATTACATACATGATTAATTAGGTGTGATTCAAATTTCATATGGTAGCCATCTTTCTTTACCTCATGGAATTATAAAGATAAAAATTACTTAAGTATCAAAATCTCAAAAACCTGGAAAGAAACCTGATACTTACCGAGATGGGTTTGAGTACATACATATAACTGCAAAGATACTGCTGGATTTCATGAGTTATCAGGATAGTACAGACTTAATAACACATCTAACCTACTCTATACAAATCAGCAATCAGGACCTATAAACCACAAAATAAACATCTGAATGATGGAGTTTTAGTTGTCAAAGTTTTCAAACTTAGTTCTTAAGGAAAAAAACATCATTTGCCTTAGGATCTCTAGGCTATTGTAAGGCTGCTGAGCTTAACATAAGGAAGTGGTTCTTAGACAAGACAGCCAGGAATCTTTTTTTCTACCCAAAGTTCCAGCCTGTTAACTTATTTATTTTTCCCCAAATGTAGCAAAAGACAAGAATGCAGTGGGGAAACCTCTGGGAGGTTCTGTATGACCTCCATAGGTGTATCTGAACCTTGGCAAGTCTTACCCGCACAACTTGACAGCATTCAGCACCGTACCTCTCCTGTGAAAAACTAAATCTAGGACGAGCTGTAGAACTAGCAGATGCCAAGGTATTGGTACTTTTCATGACAAATATCCAAACAAAAAACAACGGTCTGATTGGCAAAAAAATAACCTTTAAACTTTTCTTCCATTTGCACTGACCATTTTGTGTTTCAAGAAATCCCAGTTCACTGGTGTGTTTGCTTCCAGTTTTCAGTAACTACCTTGTTTTCTTGTTTTGACTTTATCAAAAAACAAAAATACAGAAAAACTGTAATTAAAGACTGCTTTTGTAATCTCTTAAATAGGCTATTGACTAGAATGCAGCAGAGATTTTCATGGGCCAATAGAATCTATTTAACTTCTAGTATAACTGGAGTAAAGCATGATTATATAAATTAAAAAAAAATGGAATACAGATTACCTTAAAAATAACCCACTATTTGAGAATAAATGTATTTTAAACATATCATAGCCCTTACCATGGAATCATAGAATCATAGAAAGGTTTGCATTGGAAGGGACCTTAAAGATCATTCAGTTATTCAGTTCCAACACCCCTGCCATGGGCAGGAATGCCACCCACCAGATCAGGCTGCTCAGAGTCCCATATAGCCTAGCCTTGAAAACTTCCAAGGATGGGGTATTCACTACCTACCTGGGCAATAAAAAGACAAAAATTATTTTTGTATTCAAATATTCTAAATAAAGTATCTACAGTTATAATTAGTCAGTTCACTAGACCATGATTCTATAAAGAATTTGGTCACTATTTATAAAGAATTTAATTGTTCTTTTAAAGTCAACCGACTTACAAATGAAATGAAGCATTCATGTAACAGTATATTTAGTAACTGTATGTTACAGTTTGTTATCAACACTTAAAATATGTTAATAAACTGACTGTTAGAATAGATTATTTTGCATGTTACTGAAAGTGTAATTAAGAGTTATCTGCAATTGAATGCAATTAGTGTTATCGAGAAACTATTAACAGCATTAAGAATGCTATTGTTATACTATAAAGTCAAGAGTTCTATTCCAAGCAAAAAGACCAGAAGATATGATATTTTATTTAAAGTAATTACACGTATATTAGTGAATATCTTCTTATTGTAAGGACAATTAAAATCTAAGAGACCCCAAATTCAAATTCAGTAAAAAAAAAAATTTTGCTAATTTCAGGCAATTTATAGACATTCTGTACTGCTCAGATGAGATGAGATGATCTTAGCTGGATAAGATCTTACAGTTGTTCATCAATTTCCAGGAATGTCATTCCTCCTTTTGTACTCCTGGATGCTCCACAGTTGTTTCCGTAGTAATTAACTTAATCCTCAGCAGAAGCTGTCTGTTATTTATGTCTTGTTGCTACTATAACCACAGTCAAAGTTTAAATTATGGTATAATAATACAGGGTAAAAACATTGTACTCTTTGTCCCTCCACTTTAGGGCATACAAAAGTGAGGTCCTTATTCAAAAGTAGAGCTGCAGTGTTTCATAAGGCCTTATCAAAATCAAGGAACGTATATCTTCGGAAGCTTACCATGGCTGTTTGATAGTAGAAGAAAAAAGTGGGGTGAAAACAACCATATATATTGTTACCATGAGAAATAACAAGTCTATTGTCAAGGTGACTCAGGAGTCCTAAGCATAAAGAACTTATTTCTGTTAGTACCATTGAAATCTTCTGGGGGAAAAAGAAACAAAACAGTTTAATTTAATTCATCCAATTCTGAAGGCAAAGAAAAATGAATCTTAAATACCATGTTTATTCTTAAATCTTTTTCTTTCTAGAGATCTACCCAGCACACAATTTGATGCAGAGGTTCAAATTTCAGTAAGATTTGATGTGGTGTACATTTAACTACCTCTGCAAAAAAAAATACCAAAACAAAAGATGACCAATATAATAGGTAAGGAAACAAAATTGTATGACCACTTCCAGAGACTTAAACATGACCATGAGCAAGACTTTTCTGACTGGAAATACGGAAAAGAAACCAGTCAGCCTTGAAGATGAATGCAGAGAATTAGAAAAAGAAAGCTGGCTAAGGAAGAGAGAGATCGGAAACCAGAGGAGTAAAGGAAAAACAACAGTGGTAAAAACAACTATCAGTAAGCGTCAAAATGGGGCCAAAGTATGAGAGACATGACCGGCATTGGGAGTAGGGGAGGAAAGCAGGGAAAATGAATGGAGATGAAAGGGCTCAGAGATAAAAAGAGGAAAAATTGTAATAGAGCAAACAAGAAAAACACAGAATAAAGAGGCTTGCAGACAATGATCCTGGAAAGGACTAAGCAGACAGGTTGGGAGCAGGACTATTCTGGGTCTTAGCATCAGGACAGAAGCTGGGAAGGAAATAGCAGAACAGGTTTGTAAGAGTAGGAGGTGTGGGAGGTTTGGGGCTCTTTCTAGGACAAGGGTGAGAATCACAGATTACAAGTTCTTCCTGACTTTTTGTTAAAAATTGGGGCTTCTACAAGGAACCAGAAAAAATTTCCCCCCAGGGCTGGTTACTTAAAAGATACAGATCTTCATACCTTGTAATAGTTCTTACCAGGATTCCCAATGTGCTATTGCAGTGGAAATTATAGGTTTCAAATTTTTCTTATGCAAGCAGCATCCTTTCTGGAAGTGGGGAAGGAGGAATTATGAAGATAACTTTCTGGAGTCACGGTCTCTTACAAGTCTGAGGCACACCTGTGTGACCTGCTTATAACAGCATCTTTGTCTCCCAAAAATGAACTGCTTTCATATTTAAAAAGTAACAGTTGTCTGTGGGCCCCAAATTAAATAACGTTTGTACGTAACTTTCTCCATTTGTCATCAGTTTAATTTGTAGTGGGGCATTGCCAAAAATCCCCCATTCTAGCTTTTCTAAAGGTTGAGTATTTTGCTTTGAACATACATCAATATAATTTTTTTCTGGGTTTGTGGGTATTTACATCCATAGCACACGTGTATTCAGAGGCCTGGATCAGCATTCTGGTGCATTATTATTCACACAAATGAGTTGATTATTCTGTGGATGCAAGAAACTAGTGCATCCTAGTTCCTGATGGACTATTTTGCCATGATTAGCTGACTTTGAAATTTAAAAATGTGCAAGCCCCACTCATAGCCAGATTAGTAATGGGAACTCTTGTTAATAACACATTAATTTATTTTTCCCATAGTCCAGAAAAAAACTTGTCTCTTTACTGTGCTGCCTATTTTCACAAATGTTTAGAATCTTAATGATCTTCTCCTTGCCATGACTGTGTAAATTAGGTGTAAATTTGCCAGAAGGACTGGTACAGAATAGGAGAATTCAGCAGCTGGATTGCCTGACCCTTTCACAGAAAATCAGAATGAGAAGACATGACTTGAATTCAAAGGCTGTGACAGAAATAGACATGATGTTCAGGACAGTTTTGCTTTTGAGTTAGACTATTGATTTTTTACAATATAAATACCAAAGTTTGATTTTGTGTGGAAACATTGCTAAAACAGAAAAAACACAAACATTTTCACTAGAAGTACAACATAATTTCTGTTTGCTGAAAGTTTCAGGACTTCTATGTATTCATTTAGTGACCTCAGCTGTCTACCTAAAATACTTGTTCTACAAAAAAGGGCTGAAAAAGAGAAAAAAAATGTAAGTCTGCCAGGTTTCACAGGACAGTATGACAAGACATCAGGTAAGAGAGACACGAATTCATATTACTTTATTATATTCATATTACTTTTTTACATGTTACTTTAGAAATCTCTTTTCTCTAAGGGTTTTAGTTTAAAAAAAAAAGAAAAAAAGAAAAAAAAAGAATAAGTTTATAATGCTCCTTAATCAGCATATACTTGTTCTTAGTCTCCTAGAAACAGGAATGATGAGTGTCAGTGTTCAAATCTGGAACATAAATTTATGCTGTTCAAAGGAAGACAAACTCAAAGAAAAAAAAAAGTTTCTAAACTTGGATAAGGAACAAAAACAGATAATCCAAAGGATATAGACAGAGATCAGGAAGGTGATAAGGGTACAAGCATCCCTATGGTCATCTTCAAAAAGATGACGAAAAAAGTTATGTGTAATATTTGTGAAACTTTACAGTGCTATAACATCTTGAGAGTCACTAATGCCAAGTCTTTTCAAAGCAAATCAATCATATTTACATGGTTATAAAATTGCAAGGGAAAGCTCTGGAATCCAGTGAGATTTGTTAGCAAGCTGTCGGTCTGTTTCTACAAATAGGTGAAGAGCCCCATAGCAAGAGAGTTCACTTGTGTCTGCTTACATATTATTAAAAATTAATCCTCTGATACTCATTGTTGTTGATTGCATCAAAGAAACGAAGAAAAGTTAATAGCCAGGGGATTATTTTGAAGAGCAATCTGCCACTGAAAACAAAAGGACAGGTTTAAAGTCATGCCTTAAGGTATTTGTCAAAGTAAATATATTTAGCTAATTCCTGATTAGAAAATCATAGAATAATAGAATTGTTGAGGTTGGAAAAGACCTTTAAGATCACCAACTCCAACTGCTAACCCAGCACTGTCAAGTCCACCACTAACCCATGTCCCTAAGTGCCACATCTACCTGTCTTTTAAATACACTTGAGAGAAAATGGTAAGGAATAAGTAATGAAAAGTCATATTTTTGCAGAGATTTTTTCATAAAGAATGTCTACTTGAAATGTTAGGAATTAGCCCTGAAAGTAAATTTGAAAAGAGTGTGTGAAGCTCTCAAACATACATAAACTGTAGGTATTATAAGCATCAAACATTATAAATACAATACAGAATCAATTTATTATGAATCTTTGTCTTGATTACATGATCTCTTTCTCCTTCCTTTGTTATTATGACCCAAGATTTATACTGGGACAATAGTTATGAACAAAGAGTGGTAATAAGGGCTGAACAAAAGTAAATATGGTACAAAAAAATTCTAAGTTAAACAAACTAACTCACTTCCTTGAAATTCTTAACGACATTCATGTAAAACATTTGCTCATTAAGGCTGAAATAGCTTGTGACATTAGGCCGTTACCAGCTATAACCTCCAATGAAGGAGGAATGTTCAGCTCTACAGCAGGAACTGTACACAGCCAAGTATCTTGCAATCACATATAGCTGTGAACAACTGTAAGCCTGTATATCAGAACCTACTAAGCTTTAAATCTTTTTATTTCACAGTGAATGGTTTGAGTTCGGAATTACTAAGGCAGTAACAGTAAAGAAAATGAGAACTTTCTGTGTCTACTGTCCTGGGGCAGAAGAAACAGTCTATATTATATCCAAGCCACTGTATTTTAACATATAGCTAAGCTCTAAAAAGAATTTCATATTCAGACTATCCAGTGAAGGTAACCACTGCACACCATCTAAGAAACTTCACAAAACCAGGACTACTGGGTAACACTTTCCAGGTCCCCAGGGGTGCTGTACAGAGCCAGGTCAGGTCCTGAAAGTGAAAACTGTGCTCACATGACACTGTACTACAGCTGAAAGGCTGCCAAACCACTGCTGCAGTGTAGTGATGGTTGCTGTGGTGTTTCTGAAGCCAAAGCACAACTAATCCAGAATCCAGATGTTTTGTTTGCAGGTAATTCATCTGGTTGTGGGTGAAGTACAAGAGTGCAAAAGTTCACTGTTCCCTGCCCATGTTATTTCTCAATTGTGTCCCCTCCCTTCCTTATGTAGGCAATCTCCACTCCAAAGTTTTTGATGACAAAAACCAGAACAGAGCTTTCCAACTCTTATAAACTGTGGTCACACTGGCTTCCCCTTCATCCTCCTTTTTCTCACTCCTTTACTTCCCTCTCTTTAGTGGATTGTTGACTGCTTGCTCTCTGCTCTGCAGTTCCTTCTATGTTTCGCCTTAGAAAGATACTGTTATGCCAATAGAAAAGTGTTTGTATGAGTACATATTATCATCCTGTTTGCAGGAATATTTATCAGAATGAAATCCATTTTATCAGCACCTCTTGCATCTGTATGAAGGAAAAAGGTTGGCCTTCTTCCTCTCCCTTGCTTCTCTTCCTACTTTGTTTCTCTGCTTTAAAATTCTCCTTGTCTCTCTCCTTTCCAATACCAATCAAAATACCTGGAAAACTCTGTATTTGGCAGTTTTGTTCTGCATAGCTGAGGTCTGATTAAATTGTTTATACCATGTAGAACCATCATGTTGCCCATCATTAGTCCAGGATGAAGGAGGAGGCAGGACCTATCCCATGGACCTTTATGAAGACCCTAGACTTTTATTACAGTTATAACCTGTGTTATTCCTGTTCTACACTCTCAACTGGCATAGATCATATTAACTTTGGCTGATCTTCCACATTTTTTCTAGTTTTAATTTCCTCTCAAAATTTGCAACAATTTGTTAATTGTTGCATCCAGATGCAACACTGACAAAAGTGACACTGTGGTGTGTGCGCACTTACAAGGAGGATTTAGGAACAATAGGTTGTAAGTAAAAACCCAAGCAGAAATGAAGCTTAGGAAAAAAACTGTGCAGAATTTAAGTTTCATCAGCCTTATATTTTTAATAGTAAAGCAACATGGGTATTTATGTTACACAGTTTTACCATGCCCTAAAGTTTTATTGGAATGAAGATGGAAATTGTATCCAAGAAAAACAAAGATTTATGTACTGGTTACACAAAAAATACAAGTAGAACAACTTTGTTAATATTGCAGAGTGAAGTACTCCAAAAGATATTAGAAATAAGGACTGGGCTTAACTAACAGTCTTACTTTGACTTTTTTGAGGCTTTATAACAGAGCTTTTATTCACTTGACCGCTCACTCTGTTTTTTCCAGGATCCACCCCAGAGTACAACTGTGCATTAAAAAGGACTCTACACAACCAACTTTATTCACTGAACAAGAGCCTGGGCATGACCCTACAGGTTGGAGGTTAAGGGCAATCAAAAGAGAAATTTAGAATTTGTTTCTTAATCCTACTATTATTTCAAGTTCTCTATAGAAAGTAGAAGAGTTTCAACAGGACAAACTGAAATACCCTGACTTAAATGCATGCTCATTTATTTGGGATAGAAAAGCTTTTTCAAAAGAATTTCAATCCTCTAGCCACTTTATCCATTGGGTGTTTTGGGGAAAAAAAGAACCATGGAAGGCTTATCTTCTGTATGTTCTAAGAAAAAAATCAGCCTTTTCTTATGCACCTTTTCAAAATGTGTGGATATGTACATGTGAGTGTTTCATTTCAGGAATACTAAAAAGTACTGTAGACTAAATGTGACCTGAAAGTCTTAACCTGAAGTTTGTACAAACAAATAGCTTGCTGAAAAATATTTTCTCAGACCTTCTCTGACTGGAAAAGTATAGGTTTAAAATCTGTAGTGGTTAATCAGAGAAAGTAAGCTCTGGTTTAGTTTACAGTATCTGGTAAAAAGAAGCAGAACCTTGTGATCATATGATCTTATCTGGATACCTTGATCTGGATTTTATAGAATAGTGTGTCCCAGACTTCATGCCCAAAATTTTAACCCATAGTATTGTAAGGAAAAAAAAATACTATTTCCCAATCAATTAAAAAAAACCCAAACCATAATATTCACTTCTCTCAGAATGGTCAGTCCTGCAGGTGGTTTCTAATAAGTTTTTTTTTACACCTAAAGTCTGTCCTGCCTAATTTTAAGCACTACTGTGCACTCTGTTCTTACACAGACTAATATAGAAAGGTCTCATTTACCATAATAGTTCCATGAAACACAAAAGAATTAGCCTCTCTTATCTGAAAAAGGATAGTTTGCTCCTCTTGCTGTAATGGATATATTTTAATTTCATCTTTAACTTCACATCAAGTTATTATGTTTTATTCATTATGATTTAAAATCATAAAGAAATAGAATATATATATATTTATATATATTAAAAAAAAGACAGTTCCTGGCTCCTGGGCCTTTAAGAATTAACTGCCTCTGTAAATGAATATTATCCATTGGAGAAGATCCCTTCACTCTTCTTTGTATTTCCTTGAAATAAATAGTTAGAAATGTCAATTGATTTGTGCCATACTGAAATAATTCAGGAGACTAAGGAATTCAGTGTGCAGCTGATTTAATTAAAGCACACAAATTACACAGTATTGTAATCAAATTAATATCAACTGTAAAAATTGTGAGTTATGTGTAGGCATATGTCAAATCAAACAAACCTCATTGGGGGAACACAGAAGTATATCATGTTATGGACTTCTTCCCATTCAAATACTAGCTTACAATGATCAGCAATTTTAGTACTAAAGCAAAAATATACAATTTTGTGGGGAAAAAAAATCAGTCATTAAAACTGTTTCCTTAATATCTCTCAAAGCCTGAAAAGGAATCAGTTCTTTCCCTTCCTCTTCCTTTGATTTCATCTTTCTGTATGAAAGAGAAAATCTAAATGGAGAGCTTAAAAACACAAGGATCTAAAGCAGTGGAAGATTTATGCAACCCAGTAATACAATTTTAAGTACAAGAATCAGAACTATAGCCCACTACAAAACAGAAAACATCCAATAACGTTACCTATGGCTGTCATCATAGTTCTAATGTGGTTTTATTCTTAATGACAGAAAAATAAATAAAAGGTGGCCGAGAAATCAAACACCAAAACTGAGCAGGGTGGTTTTGTGGGAGGTTACTGTGTTTTTTTCTTTCATTTAGAAGAAAAGTACTATTTCCCTTAATTTAATCAATCCTTTTGTATACTAAAGAATGGTCAAGCCATCTTCTGTTCAGTTTTTGATATGGAGTACATGAGAACTTGTGTTCCATCAGAATCATCAACCTAGACGAGAATGTGAGAGTAAGGAAGCTTTTGTGGGGAGGTGCCTCACCAAATCCCTTTTTTGGCAGGCAGGTGTAAGTGAAACTATACAGCTGCTTCAAGCTTAAAACTGCATGGAATTTCCTAGCAGCTTCCACATCCTTATCAGTACTCACCCTCGGAGTCAAGCCCTTCAGCCAGGGGATGACAGACTCTAAAAACAAGAGATTATATTGTCATGCAAGTAATGACCCTGTGACAAAGTAGGGAATAGCTCTGGGTTGCATTTTGAAGGGGGCTGGTAACCGATCAGTGCAATTTTCTTCTAGTTTCTTCGAGGGGGAGGTGAGGGTCTGGGGTTTTTTTGGTCTCCTGTTCTTTTACTTAGCCTGGACATCATGTGGTTGGCAAAAAACACATTCTGCGCTATAACCACACAGATCTGCCCTGACTGGTGCCAGTTATTACTGTGTGCTCTGAGCAGTCCACCTCTAACTATTCTGAAAGCCAAGAGATAATCATCAGCTAAGGTGTTATTCAATTTGTACACTTGTGGTAAATTTTTACCTCACAGAGGAAAAATGGGACGGAGAAAAGCAGCAGACATGGAACAAGAATTGTGATCATAGGACCACCTTAGCAGCAAGTCTGTCTTAAAAAGTTATAACCAATTTTTGACATATTGTTTTCAAGAAAGTCTAACTATAAAATTTATTTCTTTTTTAATTTGATATTACAGCTAAATTGTTAGCTTTCCTAGGTCTTTCAGAACTTCAACAAAAACAGAATGCTATCACTGATTAACTAGACCACAGCTACATATTTTTCTCCTGCCTAAAACATATTTGATCCTGTCAAATCTCCTAACCACAAAGAGAATTTTAAATTGGTCACAAGATCAGTCGGAATATCTTTTGCAAAATGATGTATTATTTAAAGTATTTACTACACAGTATTTTAGATATTTATTATATATATTTACATTATATTCTTTTTCCATTTATAGTTTGGAATATTTTTTTTTTAATTCAGAAAGGATGCTATTCATTAAATAAGATAGGAAATGTTGAACTATGTAGCAAAAAGGTCTGAGGTCTGATTTAGTACCAGGTGAAAGCCATTACGTATCAATAAGAGGCTCGTGTTGTATCTCTCGAGAACTTTCAGGTCATTAGAACTTTTACTTGTCATCAAGAAAAATGACAGATCAGAAATAACCAAGTAGAGAAGCCAAGACTAAAAGTGATTTCATAAACTAAATGGAAATAATACTTGGAAGATTATGTTTTCTTCAAATAGCTCCTAAAATAGCTCCTAAAATCCATTGTAGTTTTCTAAACCTCTAAACATTCTTCAGTGTCTTTTGGGTTTTGGTTTGGGTTTCTTTTTTAATTCCTTCTGTGAAAAGATATTTGAGCCTTATTTATGATAAAAAGTTTTTTAGTGGAAAAAAATATATGTGTACTTCATATAACATCAAATTTTAATTTCAAGGACATACAAATTATCTTTTACAGAGTGAGAAATGAACACTGATATGGACAAAAGTGGTAGATTACACCCCTGTACAGAGTGTTTCAAGGAAACATTACACTTACTGAGACATACCATATAAATAACAATAAGGGCACATGCAAACCAGTAATGAATTGTTTTCCTACCATTATTTGAAATCATTATAAGATATTCAGAGAAAACTACTTAAGTGCTCGTGCAGGTGCAGAAGACATAACAGAATCTTAAAGTTTCTTATGTTCTTACTCCTGCATGGAAAACAAAGAAAATAACAACTTGAATCTCTGTATTAAAACCCCACAATTTTTGTCATCAAATTTCAGTTATCCAAGTGTATTTTTTCTCTTATATATCAGGAGCAGTAGTTTAAAACCATAAATTTCTTTCCCCAACTGGTCACTTCAAGTGTAAAGAGCCCAGTTGGGAAAACTGAAAGGCATCCAAGATCAGCAGTTTATTTTGTCAGATTGTAGTTAATAACTTCTGCATAAATGTGTGCCAATTGACAGTATGTAAAAATTACATTGTCTATTATCCACTTCAATATAGCAAGGCATCTCCTATTAAATTAGTTATTTCTCATAGGTAGTGATATTTGTACACAGGTCCTTTGCTCAAGGGCAGAGATTAGAGTATTACTGACTCCAAACAGCAACAGGAGACAGACTCTGCCCTTCTTGCTGCCCATGTAGTACTCAGAGGATCTCTAAAAAGGCATCAAACATCTCACTTTCTTGTGATACACGTATTGTCTACCTAGTAGCTTTATGGTGTGTCAAGGTCTGGCGAAGTGACTTCAGAATATTTCTGCCATGCATTAAATAAACGAATAATTGTGAGCATAAGTAATAGAAGGTTGACAATCTCAATATGTTTAAATAAAGGATTGATGTCTAAAATGAAAGTTTCTGTTTATTGATCACAAGCTTCTTTCTGTGACTGGAATAGTTATCATTCATGGCTAGGCTTCGCGAACAAAGATTTGGGAAGGGTTCTACCCACGCTTGCTACAGGCACGCTGATGGCTGAAAAGGCCAGTGCGAGATAAACAGGACCGGCCGCAAAAGGCACAGCAGAAAGACTCCCCACATGAGATCGACAAGGCGCGATTCTTT
>JAWWLV010000121.1:97478467-97497897 GCA_035041135.1 Platyrinchus mystaceus | reverse complement strand
GGAGATCAATATGGCCAAGGCTGAGAGATTGTTTCAGGGAGTCCTTGTATCTCCTCTTCGGGGCTCCTCTCTTGCGGAATAGTTATAGCAGGAAAATATTGGAATAAATTCAGCAAACAAGACAATGAACCATTTGGAGTAATGTTAATATTCAATGTTAAAGGTAGACAGCTAGTAAAACAGTGTTTCTGTATTGAAACCAGTTTTTTTCGTACAAACAGCATTGTTCACACCCTGTTATCTCAATTAGGAAGGCTGTCCCACTGACCTGACCAATATTCCTTACAAAACCTCTCATACCTGAAAACATTCTATATGATTGAGATAGAGCCAGAGTTCACCTATTCATACCCCAGAATAGGTATAATACCAACAACAAAGCAAACTGTAATACAACAATCTCTACCGAAGATTGTCACATTGAATACAACAAACTCTACTGAAACACACTATCATGTTTTTTCTCTTCTAAACAGACGCCTAACCATGGCACACAAATTATGTGTTTCCAAAGAACATCTCTACAGGGTATAAAAAAAGTCTACAAAATTTCTACTTAAATCTGATTTTTGCATTTGAAGCATTATTATGCTGTTTTAATCTAAAACATATCACCTACAACATTAAAGACAAGAGGCCAGTGAAGCAATAATAATAAGGAAGGACCTGACACACAGATGTCTTGATGGTTAGAGCTAGTGGAAAAATCCTGTGGGAAGTATTGCCATTCTGATAAAATATTGTCTACATAGATTACGGTCATGTAAAATTAAATTTTTTTTAAAATGCTTTTTAAAAGAATGGAAGTGATTCCATTTACTATGCATTACAGGAAGAACTGTAAGGTCACTCAAAATATAACTGCAGCAACAGCAAAATTCAAACAGGCTTGGCATGGCTCAAGATAACTGGTTTATTGGGAAAGTACTCAACAATTTTTTATTTACAATATATATAGTCTGTTCTCCTCAGAATTTCAAAATATCATATATTTTGCTTTGAAAACTTCATGGAGTCAGACTAATATGAATTGATCAAGTAACAACTCAACATCCTTTAATGACAGCCACTTCTATCAAACTGAAATCACACCATAGGTTCAACCTTTCAGTACAGAAGAAAAAGAGCGGAGAAAGGGTAGAGGATTCAGCCAGTGTCCTCTCCATTAGAAAGCACAAGGAAAGGATACTTTCTATTAGCTACAGAAGCAGTCAAGAACTGGGAGGGTAGTAATTCATCGTGTAAGTCAACAAGATTCTCCTGTGCTTGCAACCCCGCAATTTATTCACCTTTAAAGCCATTCAGTATGCATCCAATGCTTCATAAATAAGCAGAGTAATAATATTAATGTACAAGATAAAAGATGCTACAGATTGGACTGAATATCCTAGTTCTCACTCCTTGACACATATCCCTGACTTTGCATCCCATTTAATGATACATAAAAGATAATTACTTCAATCTGGAGCATTTGTAAGTGCTGATCATGCTCCCTATTCTCCACATTTAACCTGCTTCACTCCAACCTAGGCACACAGTTCCAGCTGTATTTACATAATAAATGCAGAGGGTTTTATAGTGAAAAATGGTGGTATCATGCATGAAGTGACTAGTCCAGCACAAACAAAAAATTTCAGGTTTTATTCACAAAACTATGGGTTTGATGTTTCAGTTCTCAATTGATTCTCACAATTTTGTCTGACCACCTCCTTTCATAAGCAACTGCCCAGTTCAAGTCACTTCCTCAGCTAACAAAAGATAAGTTACAGATTACTCCATCTAACAAAAAATAAGTTACAGAGTATTATAACTACCATCAAAATGTATAAACATAGTATCAACATAATCCTGAGAGATCGTAAATATTTGTATTGTAAAATGGTAATAATTTTCTTGTAAAATTCAGAGTTCTATTAATTTGGTGCCTGTACAATGGATTACTGAGTAGACCAGAATGGATTAGCAAATTTATTCAAATTAATTTTTAAACATGTTGGTTCAAGTTTTATCATGAATGTGTATATACATAGACAACATTAAACATTGTGACTCGAGCTGTTCTAAACCACACACGAAATATATAAAAAGGTGTCTGCTGAAGAGGCTTCAATGTGTGTCATCACTGATGGCAAAATAATTATTAAGCCACTTAAATCATCAATATGACTGACAAGAGATTAGTACAGAACAGGGTCACTGTAGACATGCTATGACATTTTCTAAAATTTTTCTGGTTTAGAAATTCACAGGTATTTTCTACAAAAGGGGTAAATACTTGCAAAGCTTATTTAGAATTCTTCAACCTTCTACTGTTTCCCATAAGCCTTCTCTGACATTTGACCTACCTCTCACAGGTCAGGACATTTTATCTGAGTTGGGCATAATTACAACTGACAACAGCTCATAGCTTTTTTTCCCTCGTCTTAGTTATAGAGAAAGAAGAACAGAGACAACAGATTAGAGGGTTGTTCAGCAATCCAATTTGTGGCCCATTAGAGTCTTGAACAATCTTTTACCCTTGCTGGATGGGCTCATTTGTAAGTTTATCTCATGGAAACTTCGGTCACAAGAAAACTCATGTGACAAGAGACTTGATAAACAATTCTTAAAGAATTAAAGTCAGAAATTACTTTCATGGAACCTGATTCTTTATCGAAGCATTCAGCATCAAGGAATAATGCTGGTAATTTTGCAAGTAGGCATTTTCTAAAGTAGTTCTAAAAGCAGATATTGAACACTTTTGAAGATTTTCATTATACCTTTTTCTGCACAAGGGCTTCATTACATCTTCAGATCAGTCCTGTCACTGTTAATTTGAAAATTATAATAGATACAAGCTGATTCATTGTCCAATTACCTCTTATATCCAGTGTTTAGCATTAGGATTAAGTATGGCTCACACCAAAATAAATTCATAAGACCTAAGCATTAAATTAGCAAAATGGGCTTCAACAAAAGTTCACCATAGTTCATTAATCCAGGATAAATCTCCCCTTTTCTGCAAGAATTTTTTTTAGTTCTTTCTTATTTAGGTACTTATATTTCTCCTTAGAAATAGCACTTAGCATCCTAGTTGCTCACCATCTTTTAATCCTTGATGGTTTTGTTCTAACAGAATTCCTTCATCATTAGATGAAGATGTTTAAACAGCATGATCCACCTTTCAAGACCTATATCCTGCATAAGTCCCAAATACTTCATTTTCATGAAGTCGAGATATTCCCAAGACTATTGTAGAAGATTCTGCTTAAAGTATACAAATGTATAATAGCACAGGGTCCCTACAGCCTTTCAATGAACTGGTGAAATAGCTGTTGGATTGCCACCTCACTCTCTTCCCACCCCAGTTTTAGTAGAACCCAAGTACCCCACTCAGCCAGAGAGAAGGCAGGTTCCAGTCCTTTCAAAACTTCCTGCATCCAGAGAAGCCCTTGTCTGGTAAAACTGACACTGCTTCTGTCCCATGCTTTAAAATTAAAACACAAAAAAATTGCTTTTCTTAAGAAGGTCATACTGAATGAAAACCACCTAAGAAGCTGAACATTTATTATTACAGCTCTTGTCATACAAGGGTCCATGTCTCTGTTACTCAAAGATTTCAGAAAAATCTGTGCTTTGTCCCATTAACACCATTACCAGACTCAGTCATAGGGGTACACTGGCAACAATAACTGTGAGATCCCAGAAACTTACAGCAAACTTGTGAGAGTGTCTTTGGCCTGAAGCCTGGATTTTCGCTGCTGTGGAAGTACAACACAGTTACCTATGTCTTCCACTTCCATCGCACCCACCCCAAGTGTGTGCAGGTTTTATGTAGCCTTTCAGGCTCTGGAATTCAATCACAGTCCAGAACACGGTAGACAAGTGTAGGACAGCATGGGTTTGTCCTTGCCAGCATAATCACTGGTCACTGAAGAAAAGACAGGTTTGAGCCTGTGTGAAAGAGATAGGTGGTTTTGATTCCCCTAGTCAAGTTAAACATGTAGACTTACAGCCTTAGTTCAGAACGTGACAGTGGTAGGTTTTATGGTAGGTTTTGTTTTGGTTTTCAGTTTAACACTCTTTTTGTCTGTAGTTTCGATAAAGCCCAGGTTAACTGTGCGGCTGCTTTAAAGCTCCCATTTTAAGCATTAAAATTATTCATTTCAACCACAAATAATGTTTAAAATGACCCCATTTATTAGTGACAAGAGGATTTTTAGCTGAAAATCTCACTTAAGGGAGTGAGGAAATCTCACAAGATTATTGACAAATTGCATAGTGCAACTAGAATAAGAATATTTTGTAATGTTTTTATTAGTAAGAGGAAATTATTTAACTATGGTGTGAATTCAACAGAGGCAGATCAGATTGTATGAGGCATTAGAAATAACATTTTCAACTACTATTGCACTACTATTCTATACAATCCCATCTTTCATGGGTACAACATTTTTGTTTAGAATAAAATACCACCATACACAATAATAGCATTGCAAGACAGGTCTAAATAAAAAAGAAGAAGGAATTTCAGTTTGATATTAAAATAGCTTTTTGACATTGTAAAACTCTAACATCATTTAAAAAATTTTTTCAACACTGATTACTGAACTATTTTTAGTATTAGAACTATAGTTTTAACAGTATGTGCAGTTTTTTATTGCTTAATGTATTTACTATATCATTTCACCCTAGCCCTCACTAAATTTGAATAACAATATGTGTAGCCAGATAATAAAATTGGAAATGCTCACTAAATAGCAGCAAAATAACTGTGACTGAAGATCTGATGAAGAACTGTAAGGAAAGAAACATCTCACAAAAACAAAACAATAAGTCTTTAGTGCATGTTCTATTTACCGAAACTTACTCATTCATGTCATTAAGCAAATGTAAAGAACTACTCACTTTCCATCTATTCTATTGGGGGCAAGGTTTAATATCACTCTTATCACAGTAGGATATGATACTTTAGTAATTTTAGAAGAAACTCATATTTTCTTTCTATCTCTCACCAGGTGGGAAATTACATGGCTTTTTTCTTTTATCTATTGTGTGACTGAAGTAGATTTTCTGTGTCATACTGAAGTTTTTGTTTCTCTGATGATATGTGGAAATTAACTCAACACTGGAATACACCACTGTCTCCATATTCTAGGTAATACCCACTAGGGCTAGTAATTCTGCTTCTCCAGGGGATGATAGTTGTTGATGATGATCACAATCAAGACAGGTGTGCTAGCTTAGGTAGCTGAAGTTGTTTCCATGGAGACCTTAGAAAATCACAGTTAAAGCTTTAAACATGGTCATATTGCATGCAGAGCGAAAAGCAAGGGAGCCATAAAAGCAAGGATACTTGGGAAAGTTCTTTGCTCTCCTAGCACACTTAGCTATCTGTGGCAGAAAGAAGCACCTAACTACTCTGAGGATTCACAGCTATGCATCCGCCCTTACAGGCTGACAACTGAACATGGATATTTCAGGCATTTGCTACAGCAGTGCTGCCCTCCCCCCTCTCCAGAGGCCAGCAGACAGACGAATTACAGCTCATGTGCAAGGCACCATCCCCCACCTTCTCCTCTACCAGATGCAGAACATATATTTAAAGCGGAAGTCACCCTCCACAAATAGTGCATTAATACCTTGGGTTATTTTCAGGTTCCTCTTGTGAATCTGTTCTTGATTATAGTAACCAAAGTCTCTCAGAGGACTGTCTAAAACACCAGGCTAGATGTACTTTTCTTTCCTCAAACCCACAAAAGTCTAGGAGAACTCTGGAGTTCTGAATCCAGCTCCCTGATAGTTCAGTCATCAAATCATTTAGCAGCCTGACAATTTCTACCTTAACAGTGCTAAATTTTGCTTCCTGCTAGTGGGAGGCAGAACTTCGTCACTCTAATGAGCTAGAAACTTTCAGATTTCCAGCCTGTGTTTACTCCTGTCTGTTATTTACACTAGGTTGTTCACATGTCAATAGTCTCTCATTCACTGCACAACATATTTATACTTGGCCACCCTATGCCTTCTTAGTCCCCACTCTGTTAGGTCAAACAATGCTATCTTTCAGGTGAGCACAAGTACAGCTAAAATAAATTGCAGTTTTTTCCTTTTCCTCTTTTATTAAAAGCAAAGTAGCAATTCCCTTTCTTTTTTCTGTTCCCACAGCTCCCCCTTCCGTTTCCATTTATTCAGGCCATTGGGAAAAGGCAGTAGCACCTGAAGCAAATTCCCTTTCCCTGTCACAGTATGGAAGCCAGTGTGACATGCAGTCTGTCAATACACAGTGAGTTTAATTATGCTAATATTCAATTAGGCTCTTAGACAGTTGAAGAGCAAAGATAGCAGGCCAAATCTAGCACCTTTGTTCACATGTGAAACCATGAGGCCAAATTCTGTTTTCTCACATATGTAAATATTACTCTGGGTGAGATTTTGCATTGGTATGAGAGCAGAATTCACCCTCTGACCTGGCTATGTAGGCTCGCACACCTCTTGCAATTATCTCACATCTGTTCAAAAGAGAACTGACCTATATGTGGTCAAAGGTCCCTGCAAGCTGATGTATTCCCCCAGGATAATGTCATGTCATGTCATTTCATGTCATGTCATGTCACACTGGTGTAAGACACAGGTGCAGGGATGCTTTTATTGTAAGATCTAGTGAGAACTGTGTTCTTTAAATTTAGCCCTTGCTGTATAACCTAAAAATTCCAAGAAGTTGCAAAACGTTTTGATGGTTTCAGTGTTTAATGCCGCAATTTTCAAAGCCATGTGTGTTTTCAAATAAGAGCAGCAAGACCTAGAAGGTCAAAATAAATCTGAAAAATCTCAAGCTAATATATATTTTAAATGTTATGTTTTTAAATGCTGTAAATGTAGTTTTGAAGCAATTGATGTAAAAATATACATTTACAACATTTGCCTCCAATGCTTACAAGTGAATGTTTGTACCTCTAAGTAAATACAGAGTCACTTCATAGCCTGTGAGTTTTGTGCTTTTTACAAGCAACTGTTTATCACTCAGTTTCCCAGCTCATAGAAGATGTTCTAGAAATAACTTGTATTAGTACATATAAGCATCTGTAAGGATGCTTATACATTCTCCAGCTATGGTTATTCTGCAAATCGGAATCTAAGTATCTATCACCTTGAAAATTCATACCTATTTTATTAATGGATAAATTATTTTAGGACCTTGATGTGCTACAGACAAAAAAAAATGGGGGGGCGGGAGGGGGGGGTTGAGAGAGAAAGGAACTGAATACATGACAGAGTCTAACTCAGGTGCAGACCTCCTAACATTAAAATATCTACATCAACCTTAATTTCTAAAATTGAGAGCACTTCCTGTTGCATTATTTCTGGAACCAGACTGATTTCTGACAAGCTGCAGGGGACACCAGGAGAAACAGCATCCAATTAAATAACAAAAATATTAAAATATGTAACATTCTTCCTTTTATAAATATCTGCACTCCATACTATCACTTAAATGACATGCCCCCCTACCCACATTACCTGAACGATTTTTATGTTTTCGGCCTATATGTTTAAAAAACAGGCATTTTTATGAGCAAAAATTGTTTATTCAAATCCATAAGATATCTGACAATGAGCCAGTGAGCAGGAATACAGCTGCCAATGTTCTCCACCCCCATAGTTCAGCTCCCTCATTCTCATCTCACAGATGCATTCTGCAACCTACAAATGCCATACATTTCCAACATTGTCCCACCATCGTAATTTGCAATATCTACACAAAGCTACCCAGCACAATGACCACCCCATATTTCTCCTTATTATTTGCTAGGTCCACACTCACCTCATTAAGTCTCAATAATACATTTCCTCTAGCCTGCCCCACCTACTACAGCAAAACGTTTTTCAGGATGCACTGCTGGCCAACACTGTGCATATCAGCAGATAAATATGATGGAGTGACTACATCAGGGAAAAGGGAAAGGCTACAGATGGTTTTTTATCTGGACTTCTGTAAGGCCTTTGGCAGGTCCCCACAACATCCTTCTCTCTAAATTGAAAAGAGATGGATTTGATAAGTGGACTGTTCAGTGGATGAGGAATTGATTGGACAATCACATCCAAAGGGTAGTGGTCAATGTCTTAGTGTCTCAATGGACATCAGTGACAAGTAGTGTCCCTCAGGGGTCTGTATTGGAACTGGTGCTCCTTCATGGCTAGGCTTCGCAAACAAAGATTTGAGGAGGACTCTACCCACGCTTGCTGTAAGCACGCTGATGGCTAAAAAGGCCAATGAGAGATGGACAAGTCCAGTTGCAAAAGGCACAGCAGAAAGTTTCCTTAGGCGATATCAGCAAGACATGTTTTTTTCTGCATTGTCTTTTCTCCTCAAGAGTGATTCTACCTGTGTTCTCAAAAGAAGCAGCAGCGTTATAGATAGTGTGTCTCTAGGCCTCCTCATTGGAGGCCAGAGTAGACCAGTGGTGAAGATCAATATGGCCAAGGCTGAGAGATTGTTTCAGGGAGTCCTTGTCTCTCCTCTTTGGGGCTCCTCTCTTGTGGCAGCCGGTGGCAAGTTCCCCATAGAGCACAATCTTAGGGAGGCGGTAGTCCTGCATCCTGGAGACGTGCCCTGCCCAACGCAGCTGTGTTCTCAGCAGCATGGCCTCAATGCTCGTGACTGCTGCCTGTTCAAGGACAGACATATTGGTCACATAATCCGTCCAGTGGATGTTTAGGATTGTACGGAGGCGGAGTTGATGGAAGTGTTCTAAGAGACACAAGTGGTGGCGGTAAATGACCCATGATTCAGATCCGTATAGAAGAGTGGACAGTACAATGGCTCTGTAAACACTGATCTTTGTACTTTTATTCAGATGCTTGTTTCACCAAACTCTTTTGTGTACTTTACCAAAAAGCTCTGTATGCCTTTGTTAACCTGTTGTCTATCTCTTTGTCAATTTTACCATCCAAGAAGATGATGCTTCCCAAATAATTAAACTGCTGGACTGACTTGAACTCTGATTCACCAATGATGATACAGGGATGATGGAAGACTTCCTGAGGTGCAGGTTGGTAGAAAACTTCTGTCTTCTTCAAGCTGACTTCCAGCCCAAAAAGCTCAGCAACCTCTGTGAAGCAGGATGCTATATGCTGCAGAGCTGCTTCTGTGTGGGAGACAAGGGCGGCGGCATCAGCGTAAAGCAGCTCATGGACAAGATGATTTAAGATCTTGGTGTGGGCCTTCAGTCACCTTAGGTTGAATAGGCTTCCATCGGTACGATGTAATCATTAACATTGCTTGTCACAAGGTACTGTAGACTCCCAACTGACCCGTGAATTCAGAGACTGTAAAGTCCATAACATAGAAATCTGTCACCTACAAAAAGCAACTGTGGTTAGAAAATAGGTTGGGAGAGTATTTTTTGGAAGGGCATCACTACATGCTTGTTGTGTTCCTGTAGTCTGCCCTATTTAGTCAGGATTGGAGGCAGTACCAGGTTATTCCTGTGCTCCAACATTGTACTGAGGGAGAACACTCTTTGAAGAACACATCTGAGAATAAACACAGGAAGGAAATTCAGGAAATAGCTGAGCTGCTCTCTACTGAACTTTGAAGAGAAGCCTGGTGGAACTAGAAGATGGAAAGAAAAAAATAAGCTTAGCAGAATTTGTTTGAAGAAAATCTCTAACTCATTAACAGTCTGGAAAGAATGAAAAAGGTAACACAGAAGCAAAAACCTTAACCACGTACCATCCAAGAAGCTGTAAAAAAAAAAATGGTGTTGGATAAAAAGATAAGAAAATTCTTCAGACCAACTCTATCACTCACTATGTGAAATGGTTCTACTGTAAAAAAGGTGTCCAATCATGCTTTTCCTTACACATTGTATGCATTTTTATGTCCCCTATTGAACACAATACAAGCCCAGCATGCAATGAGTGATAATATATATAATAAGCAATAATTAGTGCTTCTCCTTCTTCTAGGTCCCACACTACAGTTGCCATCACATTGGTAGTGACTTACATCACCACTAGCCCATCTCTGCCATTGTGTGCTTCCATGAGAGAAAAATTTCAAGACATGAATCTATGATAGTTGAAAAAAAGTGAAACTGAAAACTGCAAAAGCATATTAAAGTAGACTATGTTATGAATTAACTTGTTTACCCACAACACAAGTTGGATACTAAGTTTGTTAAATTAAGATAAACTCTAGCATTCACTTGAGTGAAATAAACTCATTTGATTCACTGGTTGCTAAAATTTTCTTCAGTGTGAAAGTCCCTCTAACAAATAGAAAGTTTGGATTAAACTGCTTGCACTGGTTAATCAAACAATGAAAAAGTAAAAGGCATTGGTCCAAAACAATAAACTTCACTGAAAGACAGGAACAGCATCTGGAAACTTTTAAATTCATGGGAAAAATATCAGGGGTGACTATCACAATAAGAAGTTCTCTTTAAGAGGTACGTTCAACCATACTGAGAAAGAATTTAATAGACACAGAACAAAGACTTTACAGATCTCATAAGCATACAGAAGTCAAGGCAGGTCAGTCTGGGAATAGCTGCTGTAGAGGGATCACAGAGATGAAAGTGTAAAATTGACTGGTCTTAGATCTTAAGGCAGTCTCACCAGTGGTTGGAAATATCAGCTCATCTGTAGGATTTGCTTTAATTATATGGAGCAGAAAGTATCAAACAAAAAGTCAAGGCTGTTGACCCACATTAAAAGCTAATTTTAGGAGATTTTATCATGAGTCAGATCCAGAGCTATGAGTAAAAGTGACAGAATGGAGTTTTCATAGACTTCAGATGTTTAAGAGGACAGAAATAGAAGTAATTTCAATGAGGTCTTAGGAAGAAAGTTATGAAGATGAAAACTCCTGACAGCTAAAGATAAAGAATAAAATTAGAAACATAGATAAGTCTGAAGAAATTACATGACT
The DNA here is from genome assembly GCA_035041135.1 of Platyrinchus mystaceus. Classification (NCBI taxonomy): domain Eukaryota; kingdom Metazoa; phylum Chordata; class Aves; order Passeriformes; family Tyrannidae; genus Platyrinchus; species Platyrinchus mystaceus. The sequence goes on along the minus strand of JAWWLV010000121.1, from coordinate 97,486,985 downwards.
CAGATCACCAGATCCCAAAAATGCACACAAAAGCTCCATATACTTCTCAACACAGAGAAGAGCAACCAGGCTGGTGAAGGGACTTGAGCACAATTTCTATGAGGAGAGGCTGAGGGAGCTGCGGTTGTTTAGCCTGGAGAAGAGAAGGCTCAGGGGAGACCTCATCACTCTCTACAGCTACCTGAGAGGAGGTTGTAGCCAGGTGGGGGTTGGTCTCTTCTCCCAGGCAATCAGCAATAGGACAAGAGGGCACGGGCTTAAGCTCTGCCAGGGGAGGTTTAGGTTGGATATTAGAAAGAAGTTCTTTACAGAGAGAGTGATCAGGTATTGGAATGGCCTGCCCAGAGAGGTGGTGGATTCACCGTCCCTGGAGGTTTTTAAGATGAGGCTGGATATGGCACTGAGTGACATGATCTAGTAATCACAGTGGGGTTGGGTCAAGGGTTAGACTTTATGATCTCAGAGGTCTCTTCCAACCCAGTTAATTCTATGATTCTATGATTCTATTTCCCCTATTTTGCACTGCCAGTAGTTTATTGCACCAGTTGAAATGAATGAGTGCCATAGTGCCAAAGAAACACTTTCCTAATTGACAAATAGATTTTAACTGTAGGTCTTTCTCAACATTTAAAATGCTGTTGGAATGTACTGCAGCTACACATGAAATAAATTTAAAAAAAGTTTATATTGGGCATCACAGGAAATTTAACTGCATAAAGTCAAGTACCAATGTCTACGAGTTCACCTCAGAAAACACTTAGGTAACCAAACCGTGACCAAGTTCTTGATATGCCAAAGGATATGGTGATTAGTTTTAAGCTGATATTGCATTTTAAATAGAATCACACAACATAGTAGCTCCACAAACACAGATCTTTTACCTTAGAGGAGGTATATTTGCTGTAGGGAAGAGCATTGATGAAACTTTTAGTCACAATGTAAATATATGGTTAGACCTACATAACTACTGCCTTCAGGCCTCAAACAACTTTGAGGCACAAAGATGGAAAGTTCTGCTTTTAGGAAACATGAACTCTCTGCCTACTAAATAACAACATGAAAAGACCTGAAATAATTTGACAGTGTTTTTGTGTAATTTGCCTAGGCCAGGACCTAGTTATAAATTTCTGTGTAACTTCAAATTTAAAAAAATATCAAATTTCAACTTTTTTCAATACCTCTGTATGAAGCAGTGGAAAAGAAAGTTGTTCAAAGAAAACTTAATTTTATAATATCCAAAAACTTGTGAAATGAACAAAATTATTTTAACAGGATTAAAAAAGATATTTCTTAACATTTGGGCTTATGATGTCCACTAACTACAAATGAGCTTTGGAAAGAAATACATAGCTACCTAAAAGGTAACTAGATATCTGATATCTATACTGACATTTTTCAAAAGGGTAGTTCTTCTTAAATCAGAAGAGAAAATATGCAGCTTTCCTAAGAATCATATAAATATTTTATTTTTCTTCTTTATATTATATTAATGTCAACACTGCTATTTATTACCTGTGCAGGCCTGATAGTAAAGAGCTATAAAAGAAGAGCCTTAAAACTCCCAGGAGATAAGATATATAAGAAAACATTTTTTTTCCTAAGAAAGTAGTATTAGAATCCCCTTTTCTTCCAAGAAACAGCATAATAACAATGTATATGCAAACTGCCAAAAGGTGTCATTTCAGCCAAATTCTGTTGCATGCAACCATGCAGCTCCTAATTTTGTTTTGGCTGTTTATCAGCCTCATGTCACTGAGCTGGTTAATAACCTCTAAATTTGCTATGCTGTGAATAGAACTCTTTAGAGACATAGTCATCATGACAAAAGCAATATACCTAAAACAACCTAAAACAAGGCCAATTACTCTAGGAGTAAAGTATGTCTGACCTAGCAGTGATCTTATGTTCAATTATTTCTTCCTGTCAAGCAGTACCTGCAGGAATATAACCCCTACAGCTTCAGGTACAAATATCATTCTTCTGAGGAGTGTTACTTTGTCAATATAGAAATGTTTTGTGGAGGGAACTTGATTTTTAAATGTGACAAGTTTCTGCCCTCCTGGCAAGCTGCTAGGACCCCTTCCTGGTAAGCTGTCAGGAAGGTGGAAACCCAGGGTGTTCAGCTTGTAGTGTCCTAAACTTCTAGGGGTTTTTTCTAGGTCTTTTCACAATTTGTCTGTTCAGTGATTGAGGAAGAGTGTTTCCTGAGTTTCTAAGCACTGGCTAACTGCCAGAGGATCCATTATGTAGATAAGAACCTAAGTACCTCTGAAACTTCAGACTAAACCCTTCAAGATCATGTCCCTGGCTCACAGGACTATGCCAGATAGTCTTCCAACAGTCTGAGCAACCTCAGATCAGGCACCAGCAGTGCTACCTTTCTGAGACTGAATCTACCTGATAGACTGGATGACACTTGCAGAGCTAGACTGTCGCATGGATCCAGTCTCAGTGAATGAGAGCTTAAAACGTCACCACATAGTTCCTTCAATGTGCTAAGAAAAAAAATCCAGCAGAACAACTCTTTTTGCAAACCAGAGTCTGCCTGCACATGTTCACATATCCCTTTGCTGAACCAGTTACACTGGATATATTGTACATTGCCTCTGTGTGTTTGCCTTTTCGCATGATAATGAGGTCTGAAAATGGTTGTCTCTCAGAAAGTATCCTGCCCTTTTTTTATAGGGTTTTACTCTCCAGATGGATAAATTTACTAAAAGAAAATCCTGAAGTCATCTAAACTGTTTTAAGTTTTCAATCCTAGAAGATTTCTTTGCAAAACACTCGAAATATAGTGGTTTTATTTTCAGTTTCTCAGAGATAGATGTCAACAGGTATGTAAGATTAGAGGCTGCTCAAGACAATAGGATGTTTCATCTCTGGTGACTCTTTTCTGTGATAAATACTGTCATGTTTCCTTTCAGTTCACTGTTACCTTGACACTATTAGCTATAGTCAGATCAGTTTTTTGAGGAACACCTGCAACTGATCAGAATGAGAATGGTCTTACCAGTTATGATATTGAAGCTCTAGGCAGTTTTGTAGGACTTGCTGAGGTAACCTGAAGCTGTGAATGAATTAGAACATTTCAGCAGGATATAGCTGCATGGTACAACATAAATTTTGGTACCAACCAAAAATTTGTTGCTGCTGAAGATAAAAAAAAATGTTATTGGATGTTTACTAAATAATGTGTCCAGGGGACCTGTGCATCCCTGTGCAAGACCCATCTAGTTTCATTTATTTGTCCATGTTTGACTACCACCCTTGTTAATATCCTTACATATCTTCTAAAAGTTAAACAGTTTCTCTAAATATTGCTCAGGAAATGCTCAGATTTTCAGTTTTCATTATCCTTAGGAGACTACCCACAGTAAAAGACAGCTTCTGTGGGGGAAGTTAGAGACTACATAACCAAGTCTAATAACAGCATCAAACAGACTGATTCATCTCGGGAAGTTTTACAAGGAGCATTATAAGGATTTAAAAGTAGGTTTCAAAGCACTATATTGCAAGAGATATTAAAAATAAAAAATACAAAATATTCCACAGGTGAGGAAAATATTGAACTACTAATACAAATTTGTTGCACAGTGCTAATAATACCAAGGTCCTGGATTCTATCCCCCTATTGGACATTCACTTAAGAGATGGACTCCATGATCCTTGTGGATCCCTTCCAGCTCAGAATATTCTGCGATTCTGTGATTCTGTGTAGGATAATTAAGAAAAATCAGCTAAGAATCTCTCTGAAAAGCTCTATGAAGATCTAGGGCCAACATACATTTGACTTCATTAATTAAGTGAAAGACTAGGGTGCCAGGATGGATGGGACCCTAAATAATTTGGTCTAATGGGTGGCATCCTTGCCCATTGCATGAGGGTTGGAAGTAGATGATATTTAAGGTCCCTGGCAACCCAAACCACTCTGTGAGTCTATGATTACTGTAAAGGCATGAACTGAAGAGCACAATATGCAAAGAGTAAAAAGGTAAAATAGCAAGACATTAACCAGAACAGGCAGCAAGGGAATTGGTAGCTTCAACATCCTGAATAGATTCAAATAAGGACAGGGTCAGTAGCTTTAACAATTTGCTTCATCTTCAGGATTTTTCTTAATTTTGGTTTTCTCTTTCTCTTTTAATAAATATTTATTCCCATTTCTTAAAACCTTGCTCATGAAACAGACCTTTTTCATAGTGTATTACTTTTGGTTTGGCATATTTCTTCAAACACATTTGAAATGTATTTGAGGAACTTAGCAACAGGAAGTTGAAAGCAGCAAACAGAAAACCAATGTGAACTCTAATAATTATCAAATCATGCACTTTGGAGATAATGTCAGAGTAGGTCTTTCTTTCAGAGATATAAGCCACCACTATCTAGTATCCCAAGAACAGACAGCAGAAAAAAAGCCCTTGTAAGGCCAGTTTCAATGACAATACTATTGCAGGGGAGCTTTTGGCAAATTAAGGAAAAGAAAAAAAATGATGTTTGAATATCCTTTCCTTTTAGCTCACAGGGCCACAAAAGCCACTTTGACCTCAAAACTTCCCTTCTGGTGTATAAGCTGTTCTAAACTGCTCTTCTTTCATGCAGTCCAAGGAATTTCTTTGATTTTGACAAGACTACACAACTTCTGGTTTTTTTGTTTAGATTAATAGGTAGAGGACTGAAGGGAAAGAGTCATTGATGTGGTGCATCCTTGGCCTCTCCTTTGCTTGCTTGGTTTTCTTGCCTCTCTTCGTTGCTTTGTGGCCATGTTGCACAACTTATGAATATGCCATAAAATTAGAGGATGGCTTTTACTAATGGGATGCATTTGCTCTTTTCTCCATATTTCTCTCGATTAAATGATTGAACTTACATTAAAATATCTGACTAAAATAAAGAACCCAGGAAAAGAGAAATAATTAGAGGCCATGCTCATCTTTCAGATGCCATATAGCCCATAAATAGACCTATTTTAACTCCTGAATAATAATGTGCCCCCCCAATTCCTTTGTAAGCAAAAAGAAGGGCCACACAACATGACAAGTAATCTTATCCTTTAATTGTTTAGGATCAAGATGCATCATTGGTTTCTCCACCTCTATCCAGAGCAGAGCTCTATGGGTCTTGGCCCTTCTGCTCATGCAGGGCCCCCTTCTCTTGAGCAAGGTTTCATTGTGTCTGTTCCTGTGCTTTTCCAGAGGGCTTTTCCTCCGACCCAAGCTCCATGGGAGATGGCCATATGGACCAGATGGGCCTCTTTGAACTCATTTGTGTGCCATTTAGTTGGATTGTTTGGTCTTGCTGCCCTCTCTTCCCCCTCATCATGCTCTGTATTACATGCCTCCTCTCTCCATTTCACCTCAGCTTCATATCTTCAGAAAGTCTGTGTTTAGTTTTATTCTTTTATCTGGGATAATTTCCTTCCACTATAAATAAAACAGTAAGAAGTTTATTTGCACTAAATATTATGAATTTTCTTCTTTTTTTTTTTTTTTTTGAGTCCGATAGTGTAAGGAAACTAAAATGCATTTTTTTTATAGCAAATATATATGTAATATCTGTGCATGTTTGATTAATTCTGATGAGTTTCTTTCTTTTACTGTGGAATGATAAAAATAATATCAGGTAATTTACATATTTCAGTATGAAAATTGCATAAAAATGTCAAGATAAATGAAGGAAAATGAAGCCAAATAAAGTAGGGCTAGGGGAACTCATATTGGCTTTAGACTATTAAATATATCTTATATATTTACAGAGCAGTTTGTGCTACTTTCCATCTGTGCTGAACATTCAAATCGCAATAACAGATGATTGTTATATCTCAAAATTCAGATCCAAGACAGAATCACAGGGTAACTGAAGTTGGCAGAGACCTCTGGACATTGTGTCCCTCTGCCGAAGGAGGGGCACCTACAACAGGTTTCCCAGGAAAAAATCCAGGTTTAAATGAAAACTCACTGAGGAGAAAAATCCCCTTGTTTTACATTCTGTTCTTGGATCCAGCACAGAATTCATTTGACTCTTCAAATAAACAGGATGAGCCCAGATCAAAACAGAAAAAAAATTTTTCTGAATTCGAAGTATTTTTGAGATTTATACCTAAACTATTGGGTTTTTATATAGAACACACATATTTTTAAAGTTTCAGACATGGCTTCATGTACCAAATAAATTTTCTGACAGTTTACGAGTTGCTTCAGATAATTGATGTACAGTTTATAAACACTGCTAAAGTGGTCTGTCAAAGATTTTTATAAAAAGAGCTCTCTAAGGGTTTTGTAAACAAATGTTTGTTCCTAGCTATTTGTAGTTCTCATATCATTCAATATAAAAAAATAAAGTCTGTTTAAAAAAAAAGAAAAATGTAGATAATATAGAGCAAAAGTAATCTTTCTACATTTTTCATCTCAAATACAGTTTTCCAGGAGGCACTTTTCAGAAAACAGAGAAAAAAATAAATAAATTAAAATTCTCAAGTCATAATGGAAAGAAAACAAGAAATATGTTTCATAAAAAAAGTGGTAACAAGAAAGGAAGTTTTTCCTTGCATCCAATTTAAATGGTCTTAAAGGAAGAATGGAGGGAAAGTTTATATTCTGTGACTTCTCCAGATTAGCAGATCTTCTCTCACAAACACACCAAAAATCAAAAAGGAGGATTTAAGAACTCATGTCTATGTCATAGTAGAAGAGTAATACAGATTAATATCCAAAATCTGTAAAGGAACTTTTGCTATAGCTTTCATCCCCAATATCTCTATGGTAATTTGAGGAGTGTTGGATTACTTTGGAATTTGTATCCTTCTAGTCCATAAAATTGACAGAAGACAGTTTGTACAGTGTCCTGGAAACAAGTTATATTGCTACCCAGAATCAGGTATCTCTTGCTATAGGACTTGGGAAAACAGTATGAAAAATACCACAATACAATAAAACAAACAAACAAAACCAACAAAAACACTCCACAAAAAAACCAAGAATGAACAGTTTTTGTTTAATCTAGATTACAAAATCTTTTTGAAGATCACAGAATATCTTGAGTTGGAAGGGACCCACAAGGATCATCAAATCCAGCTCCTGACTCTGCAGAGGACAGCCCAAAGAATCACACCATGTGCCTAAGATGTACTGTTTACATATATTTCTGAAGGAGTTAATTGAGTGATGGTGTTGCAGCTGAAGCAAGATAACAAGAAAAGAATTTCTAGGCAGAAAAGATAATAATGACCAAAACTACAGCAGAACTGGATGAGACAAACAAGGCAATTGCGGTGTGGCAAATAACACAGGTTACCCATGCATATGATGAAAATAATGCTAAAAATAGACCTCAGTGGTTCCCTACAATATAGTGCCTTAAGTAATTCCCACACAATATGTGCATTGAAAACAAAGGAAGTTGTAATTTTGTCCTGGGCAAATGAACTTTTGCTGAATACTCTGGGAAAGATTCAGATCCTGGAGAGATTCATATCTCTACCCCCAATTTCATCCTCAGGAGAGAAAGGCAAAAATCTTGAGGGACACAGAAGTTCTCAGCTGTTTTTTATGAATGTAGGGGGAGACAAAAGGAGCTAGGAACCGATGGTTGTCCTTTTATCTTGGATTTACAGTTTTGGGAAAGATACTGAATGAGAAGTAAAGTACTTTCTGTTAAATTCCTGAAGTTATAGACAATTGGAGACAGTTTTTCTTTCTAATAGGCTATTCACAGCATCTCATACATAACAATAACCTGTTTCCTTTCCAAAAGTTTCTTTCCAAACAAATGAATCTTTCCCATCTTCACAGTCTAATATTTACTTTTGCCACCAGTTAGTTTAAAGCACTGTAGTAATTTCAATAACTGATAAGTGAATTTCTAGCATGTGATCATGAGAGCAGTTAATAAGAAGTGTAAGAAACCTTTATAACCACAGAGATGGAAACCTAAAATATGCAATTCAGCATCTTATGTAAAAGGATAAAAGCATGTATCAAATTTAAAGCACCTATTTAGAACCCAAAGTTCAAGAGATTTTTAAGAAATAGTGCTTATTGATTTGCTTCAGTGTGGTGAATTGACTTTAAATATTAGAACAACCATGACATAAGTAGTAGTTTTCATGGAATTTAAATAGCTTCCCTAAAACAGGGCAAAACAACTTACAATAATATTGCAACATAAAATATAGATATAAAAATACAGAGACGTATTTCTGATTAAGGGAAAATATAGAGATATAAATATATAGATGCTTCTGATTAAGGGAAAAGAAAGAAAAAACTTACAGAGCATTTGCATACCACTAGTAAAGTTAACATGCAATAACATCTTTTCCTTCCAATGCCAAAATGGCTTTATTCTGTTAATGGAGAAGAATGATAGAGTTGTATAATCACAGTACAGTTTGGGTTGCAAGGGAACTTAAAGGGCATCTAATTCCAACCCCACCTGAACATTTGGGAAATCCAATACTTCCTTGCTCTTTTTCCCCATAATTTATCCAAACCCCCCCCCCAAAAAAAAAAAAACACCACAA
>JAWWLV010000121.1:97426280-97478367 GCA_035041135.1 Platyrinchus mystaceus | reverse complement strand
TTCCTGAGGTGCAGGTTGGTAGAAAACTTCTGTCTTCTTCAAGCTGACTTCCAGCCCAAAAAGCTCAGCAGCCTCTGCGAAGCAGGATGTTAAACACTGCAGAGCTGCTTCTGTGTGGGTGACGAGGGCGGCATTGTAGCAAAAAGCAGCTCACAGACAAGATGATTTAAGGTCTTGGTGTGGGCCTTCAGTCGCCTTAGGTTGAATAGGCTTCCATCGGTACGATATTGGATGTAGATACGTTTTCTTCATCGAGGTCTGCTGTGGCCCTTTGGAGCATCATACTGAAGAAGATTGTGAATAAAGATGGTGCAAGAAAGCAGCCTTGCTTCACACCATTGGTTATTGGAAAGGGCTCAGAAAGTGCATTGCCATATCTGACTTGACCGCGCTGGTCCTCATGAAGCAAAATGAGGAACTTGGGGGGACATCCTAAACATTCCAAAATCTGCCACAAACCCTTTCTGCTCACAATATCAAATGCTTTGGTGAGATCAACAAAAGTTACATAAAGTCCTTTATTCTGTTCCCTACACTTCTCTTGCAGTTGTCTGAGAACAAATACCATGTTTGTGGTACCCCTCTTGGCTCTGAAACCACACTGGTTTTCAGGTAGAAGTTCTTCTGCGATAGTGGGTATTAATCTGTTCAAAAGTATTCTTGCAAGGATTTTACCAGCAAAGGAGAGCAAAGTAATACCTTGGTAATTTGAACAGTCTGATTTATCTCCTTTCTTCTTATACAGAGTCATGATGACTGCATCACAATCTGATGGTAGTTCGCCTCGTTCCCAAAAACACACCACGAACTCGTGACATTTAGCATGGCGTGCTTGGCCTCCATGCTTCCAGACTTCAGGTGGAATTCCATCAACCCCAACTGCCTTGACAGTTTTCACCTGCTGTATGGCCTTAAGAGATTCTGCCACAGTAGGGGCAGTATCCAATTCATTTTTCATAGGTTGTTGTGTAATGTACTGTATTGCTGAGCCTTGAACTACACGCTTGGTACTGAAGAGAGTCTGAAAATGTTCAGACCATCGACTCGGAAGTTTTATCTGTGAGAAGCATTTGACCATCTGCGCTGAGTAAAGGGTTTTGAACCTGGTGTGTAGATGCTCTTTAATATCTTCATTAATGACATGGACAAAAGGATTGAGTGCACCCTCAGCAAATTTACAGACGACACCAAGCTGAGTGGTGCAGTTGACACACCTGAAGGACAGGATACCATCCAGAGGGACCTGGAAAGGCTTAAGAAACGGGCCCATGGGAATCTCATGAGGTTCAACAAGACCAACTACAGGGTGCTGCAGCTGGGTCAGGGCAAACCCTGGTATCAATACAGACTGGGGGATGAACAGATTGAGAGCAGTCCTGCTGAGAAGGACTTGGGATTGCTGATGGATGAGAGGCTGGACATGAGCTGGCAATGTGCAAGCCAAACGTGTCTTGGGCTGCATCAAAAGAAGTGTGGCCAGCAGGTCAAGGGAAGTGATTCTCTCCCACTACTCAGCTCTGGTGACACCCCACTTGGATACACCCAGGTCTGTGGTCCTCAGCCCAAAAAGGGATTACACACAAGGAGTGGGATTTATCTCACCTAGAAGCAGAGAGCCTACTAAGAAATTATTCTGTTCTGATTTTCTAGGTCTTGCATATAATCAGGAGGGAGAGGCAAGAACATCCACCAAACCATTCAATCCAGATGTCTAATTGTCTTAGACATACAGGATCTGTGTCCACTGCCTATAAGAGACAACTACCTTAGGGTAGGTGCACAGGTGACTGATATCAGGACATGAATCCTACGCTATGGCAGAAAAGTTTCCTCCACGCATTGTGAGTCTTGGTGTAACTAACTCCTACTGAAATCAGGGGGAACTAGGTTCCTCAGCATGAGGACCTCAAAGACTAGAAATATATTTAGATAAAATAAAGCAGAACTTTTAAAATTAAAACACCAAATATCGGGAAAGTAGCTCCAGTACTACTATATTGTTTTGATTAAATCCTTGTTTTACTTGGTAATGCATCCAATGCATCCTATTGGGGAATAACCAGGCACAGAAACATAAAAGATCCTAGATGCATGGTGCAGAAATGCAGACTTCAGAATTATTTTTTTTTCCTTTGAACTACTTAATACATATATATCACAAACAAAATGCACTTATACATTGCCAGCCTTCCAGATGTTCTTGGCTTCCTCTGTGGGCTGCACTATTTGCTAAGGAAGACTTCTTGTTCAGGAAAAGCCATTGCCATACTTAGTTGACAATTCTTCAGTGATTGAAGGACATTGCCCCATCTAATGGATACTAAGTACAAATGAATAAATTAATCTCTTTCATAAGTAAGTAGAACATGCAAGAGAGATCACAGATCTAAATGTTAAAATATGGAAATCTTTTAGTGGTCCCAATACAATGCTTCTAGGTGAAGGCCTGACTTATTAAATCTCCATCAAAGTTTGCTAATTCAGGCTCATTATCTGTCAATAAAGAGCAAATAAATAATATTTTACTTCCCAGGTTAAGTAGAATTCATGAAGCTGAAGTAATACTAATTTCTTGTTCTCTCAAAAAGGAGTTTTTTATAAGAGAAAGAAAAGGAATGTAAAATGGGCAGAAAATAACTTGTGATAATTATCTATCACTGATTACACATCCAATCTCTAAAAAATAGTGGGTTAATAATTATGATAACCTATATAAAGAAGATTCCCTCCTACACATGTGTACATTCTATGAAACCTTTTAACTCCAGCTTCCACCTCAACACGGAGGAATATCTCATTGCCTTGCAGATGACCAGGGAACAGTTGTGAGGCAGGGGAGGAAGCAGTTATCAACCTGATAAAAGCCATTTAACTGGATATCATTTCAAGGAAAATTTGGACAGCCAGAAGGAAATATTGTTTTGAAGAGCTAAGAAATCTGACAGTCCCTACAGGGGAGGAGCATATAAATACCAGCAGCATTTGCATTATCTCAGATTAATTGCACTGCCAGATTAGGAAACTGCTGATTTAAAACCGTCTCTGTTGTCTCAATCCAACACAGGAAGGATTCAGCAGCATCAAATCATTTGCTGTTGCAAATGGGCCACAAGCACATAAAATGCCCACCAATCCAGCAGCTAGAAGGAGTGGGAAGTTGTCATCATATCACCAACAAGAAATTAAAAAAAAATATGGGTAGAGAAAAGTGAGGAAATATTGATAAGTATTTGCATTTTCCTCCTTGTAGAATGCCCAAGTGGGAAATAGCAAGTGAAAATCACAAGAGAGAAATCACTGGCAACTTTTCTGACATTGACATATGTACAGTTCACCAATCTGTTACTCTCAGAGAAATGGACATGGGACTGACAAGTGACTGGCATGAATATCTCTGGAATAATTGTGGCAGAGTAGTATAACAGGCATTAAAGAAGGCTCCAGTATTGAAAAACTGTGTCCCAGAACCTGAGGCACAGTCAGTAGTTTAAGCGGCTTCCAAAATGGGCATCATTTACAGATCCTAGACTCAGAGATCAAGGCCTAAATGGACTGTTCTCATCATCTTCTCTGCTAGCCCGCACGGCACAAGCTGTAGCATTCCACCTAATGACAACTTGTAGAATTAAAACATATGTAACTATTATATCTTCTTTCGCACTTGACATGCTGTAGGTGTTTGTAAAGCAACGTGCAACTAGATGAACAGAAAGTAAAGATACAGTCTCTACTAAAGCCCATGGGAGCCACAGTGCCAAGACTTCCACCAAACATGGGTAGTTTAGCTGTTGACTTCTTACACGTGATTTTAATGCATATTATAAAAACAGTGAAAAAAGGCACAATGTTCAACTATTCATGTGTGACTGAGTCTTTATATAAAATAGAGACTAATTTGAAACTCACTGAAGGAAATGGGATGTTTTTCTTGCATTCCAGATTGATTTTTATCTATTATGTATATACAACGTTGCACATAGGCACATATTTGCTATCCGTATTCTCTTATAGATGAACTATTTTCATGAAAAAATATTTTACCACGTACTACTCCAGTAGTAGTAGTACTCTGTACCAGCTAGAATTTCACCTGTGAACATAAGAGAGACCTCAGAATCTACCAAGTAAAGGAGTATAAAAATTAATTTTCCATAATGATGACTAGATAAAATGGAGATACTTCCCCTAAAATCAACTGCCTGGCTTTATGCCAAGTAACTATTTTATGACTTCAGAATAATATCTTTCACATGAAAATTCCACTTTGAGTCACTATACATCACATAGTATTAGTCTTCACATCATTCACCTAGGAAATACAACACGTATAGCCAACAGCAGAAGTGGTATTCTGTCCCCACACCCTCTTCAATGAAACACAATATTAGGGGTTTCCGAGCTGCAGGTGGTTTTTCTCCCCTTTTATTTTTCATTGTCTTTTACTACTTCAAGGAAAACAATGGATTTGCACACATTATCACATCTGAATAGATGTTTAAGATCTAAAAGCACAGATGGCATTGGAGGTGAGCCAACTTTCAGGCTGATTTTGTAGCTTGAAGCTTTTTTGCACAGCTGATCTGCATTGGGCCCAAGAAGTGAAAGACACAGAGTATTCATGGGCATAGGCAAAGATTTTTGTCTCTGTGTAGGCTGACTTAAGATCTATGCTGTAGCTTTGCCAGATTTCCAGCATGTGGTTGGTACGTAACGGCACATCTGCTCTGACTGAACAGGAGGAGGGAGATGCTTGAAAATGGCTACTGCTTCAAAATCATGCTTTTCTGGGGCAGAATTAGAAACTGGCTACAACAGGAGATATGAATTTTAGAGGAGGGATATCCAAGTTAGTGAAGGTAAAAATAAACATGCAAAATTTTTGACAGTTATTGAACTTGTATATGTCAAATGTGAAACATTTGGTGAAATTATTTCTCCCTTAGAAAGACTCTCCTTTTGTTCTTTTTCATTTAATTTGCTGACACCTTCACAATCACAAGCCTTTAGCCAGCATCCTCAGCATATAGCCACTGTAGTTCAACTTTTCCTCACGATACGTGTAGTATAACCGTTAAAAATATGAGCAGAAGTACTAGAAAAATCTCCATTTCTGTTCTGTTACTGCCGTGAATTTTCTGAGAAAATAAATTTATACAAAATAATATTTCTGTGTTCTCCTTATTCTTCTGTAAATTTTCTGCAATTTTGTTTTTATTTTTAGTGCCTGCAGGGTCAAATAAGATTTTTTTCCCAGTAAAGGACAGAAATGCATGCATAGACAACTTCTGTTCTAAATTGATCATAATGTTAACTGATAGAGTACTGAAAACTGGGGGGGGAGGGAAATTCCCAGGGCACAGGAAGCTACATGATTTCATCAAGTTAACATAAAAACCTAGGAAATTAATCCATACTGATTACTTGAAGGCCAGCTGGGTGTCTGTGTTTTATCCACTAATAAACCCCCATAATTATAGGGATATTGTGATATTAAATGAATCTATGTAACAAAAAAGACAAAAGGATGCATAGAAATGTTGAAAGGTACGTTGAATTCAACTTTAATCAAAGACTTGGAATATGAATCCCTGTGTCACAGAATCCCTACAAATCCCACATAAAGGAACTGATGCTCCAATGCCATTGTCTAAGAGAAACATGATGGTTCAAATGTTTCTTTAGGCAAACCAACCTCACTAGTAAAAAAAGAACCCAACAAAGAACAGAAACTGTTAATCTTCACTCTATGGACTAATATATCTTCCCCTTCCACGTAGATAGAGTACAACACAGTTACATGATGTCCTAATTCCAGACTTCTGAAGGCCCTACATCATATAATGTCATAGTTTTTAAGCACTAATTTATAAACAAAGAAATATATCTCATTGCATAAAGAGAAATTCATTCCTTTTTAGTGTGCTAAATAGTGAAGCTATTGGAAATTTATGTGGGCCTAGAAACCAAACTTCATTTCTGATTTTTGTTTCAAATTAATCATGTCTGCACATTGAAATGCACAGGACATTTGTGGGGAAAAAAAACAGCCAAAGGGTGACAACTTTTGCTCACAACTCAGAGATTTCCAATTTTATAAAGTATACAAAGCTACTAAAAAAAACCCTCCTATAATTCATCTCATTTATCTAATTACTCCTTTCTCCACATTGGCACCACAATTCTCATAGCATTTGTTTCTCTGCCATCATGTGTTATTATCACTACTTTGATCTAAGAAATAGCTGACTAATATCTCTTTGCATTTCATCAACTCTATGGTGATTCTTAAATGTCAATTAAATGCACTTTCAGCCTCACCTGTATTTTTTATCTTTCCCATCAATATCATGGTTTTTTCCAGTCTATAATAATTTAATTTTGGAAGACACATTTAATGTTTTCATACAAAATGTAATTTATTGCATTTCAGTGATCTTTAAGAAATATGTAACAAATCATCTGTAGCTAACTTATATCTGCTTAGTTAGCCTATGTCAAATAATTCATTTTTATCTCAACTTCATAAATTTCGTATAATAAAGATGTTGAAATGTATGTTCTTATATCAACTGTACACCAAATAACTTGTGCATCAAATGTACAAAGACAACGGAATTCAAGGGATGCATTTGTTATGTCACCACAGATCAGTCAATAATGCAGATGTCTAATTATGTAATTAGATTTAGCATTCAGATGCCACACAGGATTAACTTAACTACAAAATGGATTTAAAAATCAATCTTGAAAAAGGTAAACTTTTATTATAGGGTTGTTCAATACATTTTTTAAATATTGCAAAAAAGATATTAAGTATTTAGGCTACCATTAAATGCAAATTAATGCAGAAATACTTTGTGTCTCTTTCTTCTTAACAGAAACATACTCATACATCAAATTTATAGTCAATTAGTATGTCTAGTAGATAGCAGTAATAATGAAGATAATGCAGAATTCTAATTGTATCTGGAAAAGAATGTAAGGAAAAGCAAATAATTTTGTACTAAATGTATCCTTCTCTAAAGAAAAGCAAAAATCCCAGTTGGACAAGAAAATGTTCCACATATTTGTGATAATGACCTAGAGACTGTGTATGGTGATGCTGATTAAAACATGAAAGAACAATTTCAAGACATGCAATTCAGTCATAAACTGAAGTCATAATTTGTCTAAACTTCAATGATTATCAGGAAAACAATAAAATAAGTTGAAAGATTTCCCACCAGTGTTTCAAAATGACCAGGGAAATCTTCAAACTGTGATCAGAATTTGAACCTAACCCATTAGAAAAACAGATTGGTGAAATCAAGCATCCACATTTTATTAATAGATACTGAAAAAAAGGGCATCGAAACTCTAGAGTAAAAATATGCTTCACTGAGAGAGAAATCAAGCAACTCTCTACACATGATGTACCAAATCCAAAACCTATTAGAAGATAGAGGGAAAACTCACACTGATCTCAGTGTGCTTTGGATCAAGTACTATCAGGCTCCCTCAACAATCATGAAAGAATTATTTAACAATAGTTAGCTCAAACTAAAAGCACTGGAGAAATGGTGCTTGGCTACTACTCCAGTATGGGCTGAGCAGGACCACGACCTTGGATGAGACAGTTTGAAATGTCTCCACAGACCCAGCTATTAAAACCACAACTGGTTCCTAGATGCATCTATGAATAGTCAGAGAAGACCTACTTTCTTTCTTTGATCATTCCAGATAGGGGAATCCAGCAAACATATAACTGGGACAGGCTCAGCAAGAGATTCTTTCTCCTCTTTTCCTGCTTGCTTAAGCTAGGCCTCTGAGAAGTTCTCATCATTCACATGGTTCATAGCGTAAGGTTCACAGAAGCAGAAACTACTTTTTTAAGTAATGAATAAAAATCACTAAAATTTTAAGGCCTGATCAAATTAAAGTTAAATATTCCCCATAATTTTGCTGATGCTAAAGGGAATACTTGAACTGGAAGAAGGTTAATGCAGGTGGATGGCATATTTATTACTTTTCCCACATGAATAATACAAGAACTACTTCAAGAATATTTCCAAATCACAGAAATTATACTTTTGCTGGAAATAGAACTAATGCTAACACTAGATCAGGTCCACTAAAGCCTTGGCTGAGTTCTCTGAGGCAGAGGAGCCCAACAACGTGAACTTGCAGCCTGGAAAGCCAACTTCATCCTAGTCTACATCAAACAAAGTGCGGTCAGCAGATCAAAGCAGGTGATTTTTCCCCCTCTACTTTGCCCTCATAAGATGCCACCTGGAGTACTTGGTCCAGGTCTGGAGCCCCCAAGATAAGAAGGGCATGGATCTGTTAAAGTGGGTCCAGAGGAGGCCACACAGATGAACAGACAGCTGGAGCACCTCTCCAGTTCGGAAAAGGTCCATATGCTGCTTCCTATCCCCTGTCTCACCATTAATCACTGCAATCCGGAGTGTGGAGGAAATAGTACTGCAGTTCGTAGTTGTTTACGCTCACTTCTGGGTGATCAGAGAGGAGATATTTGTTTCTCTGGAAGGGTGTAAATCAAAAGCTCCAAGCAAGTTCACAGCAGATTTCAGTCCATTTCAGTAGCCCAGTACAAAGAGCCTCTTTAATAATAACTTGTTCATGTTCTAACTGTGGATGTTTCCTTGTTAGATGAGATTGTCTTCATTCTTTATATACTTTGCATACCTTTTTTTAAAAAAAATTGCTTGCTTTTTTATTTATTAAAAAGTAGGTAATCTAAAGAAACAAAGGGTATCCAGGTATGTAATTATTGCTTACTGAAAATCGCTTAGTAGTACAATTTCTTACAAAAGCATCAGCTTATGCAGCTTTAATTGAATTTTACTTTTTGGAAGAACATGCTGACTTAAAAAAATTTTCAAAGAATAACTTTGAAATAAAATATGACTGTCATTCCTTTTTGAGGCTAAGTGGTTCAATTCAATCTTAATATTAACTTTAATATAAACCATATAGTCATTGCTGTAAGAGTCAAAAAGAATCAAAATTATATGTTTAAAACATCTTTTAACCAATTTAATTCAGAAAGAAACACTGTCAAAGAAAATGTGTAAGATCACGAAGCTGAGAGGATAGTGAAGATTCCTGCTTCCCTTTGATTCATAATGCAATTAATTTTTAGAATGTCAGAATTTCTCTCCAAACAGAAACACCAAGTCCTGATCAGATGGGCTGATTGGGGCAATAATATTTATTTCTAGAGTTTACTGTCTGATCTTACTGTCTTTTTGAGCGTCAGAGCAAAACATTCAGGATAAATTATCAGTAAAGGTCATTCAAAATGAGTTAATGTGTAAAACAAAAATCTAAAAAGTTATAGCTGAGAATCTGCTTCTTCTATAGTCACATCGGTTGCATGTTTACCCTGACTTCTGCTCATGCACGACTACACTCCCACCAATATGGAGCTCGACACCCAGAAGAAACACGTAAAAGCATAAAAGGACCTGTTACCATTAGATGCACAATAAGTACTGCCAGATGTGCACATCCTGTAAATTTATTTCAGAATGCAGCTTTTTGCCAAATTTATGATTTAAAAAAAAAAAAAAACTTAACAGAAAAAAAAATTTCTGTTGAATTTAACATCTATTATACCAATGGCCAGAATGAATGTTCTCTGGTGTGTTAAATTATTTTAGTTTCCCATGCAGACATATTCAGAGTAGCAAAAAATGCTGATACCATTAAGATGCAAAAAGAAAACCTGTGCTGTTTATGACCAGCAAAACTGTGGCCCCTGTGGGACCGGTACCCTGTCCCTGCAGCTGAGTACTAGCACTTTCATTATGAGGACACCAACATGTCTTGCAGCACTCTGCATAGATGAGATGGAGCTTATGACCTGGCCAGCTGCATCCACACCACCATTAAAGTGGTGATATTAAAACCAGCTATGAGTTGTTCTCTTTGGAGCATCTCTGTGAACTGGCCAGGTATAACAGCTCCCTGATGCCACAGGAAATTCAGTTCAGGGGTTGGTTTCTGACAAAGACCTGTGAGGAGACTGTGATAACTAATTTAAATAATTCTCCTTTCATCAGAAACTCATGTGTTGGGAAGCAAGTCATAAGTTCCTTCCTCCTTTATCTCTCCCACCATTCTGATGCTCCTGCTTGTTCTCTTGCCAGTCCTCCAGCTCTGGTTTACTCACCAGTTCTATGTAGTTCCTCTTTGCTGCCACAGAAATTCTACTTTAGGCAGCCCTCAGGACAGTGGCTGCACATTAAGCTGACACCATGGAATTTAGAATCCCTGGCAGAAGCCTGGACTGTTCTTAGTAGCTGATACAAAACAGAGTAGGTGTCAAAGCACACCATGAACTTTTTATCAGAAATAATCCTAAAACCATAGCACAGGAAGGACCAAACACTCTACCCTGTTTATACAGGCTTACTGGATATTTTGCAGGTCTAAACCATCTAAACTGGCACCCTTAGCCTCGGTGCAGAAAAAAAAAAGGTCTACCATTCTAAGCAAAGAAATATAATTGTCATAAGAAAACAGAAAAACATAGTCTTAGCAATATTCTGAAGCACCTTATCTTTAGCTCTCCTAACCTGGCTCTCCTGAAACCTGGCACTTTCTGAGCATCAGTACTTCATTGAGTCATGCTCACACTTTACACAGGTGAAAAATTACATGTGCACACTGTCAGAGAGCTTAATGGTAAAAGCATTTACCTAAGGTGACATATAAAAGTCAGATGGTTTAGAACTCATCCTCCCAATCCCATAATCACACACTCAAGGAAAGCTCCTTTGAACTTCAGGTTCTATCCTTGGTAAGAGTGTTCCTCATGTCCTCTATTGAAATGATGTCAAACTGCAACCAGGAATACAAGAGGATACAAGAGAGGACACAAGTAGGTGATATCTGCATAGCATGATAGAGAGGAAACAAGAGTTATGGCCCCTCAAGTATTTCAGAAAATTAATACTCTATCCAGCCAGGGGCCAAGTCTAGCTCTCCCTGCTTTAACCACTAGAAGAATTCAAGCATTCTTCCCAGGAATGGTGATTAAGGCATTCTGATAGGAAACAGGACTACAGGCTTCAAACCTCTACAGACTCAGAAGTAAAGTTTTCCAGCATGATTCCAATGATGTCATTACTTGGCAATGATAGCTACCACATATTCTGAATTCATTCAGGTCTGTCAGCACTTGTTGGACAGCTAAGTTCAGCTAACAGTTTGGATCAAAGTCCTTGGGATACTTGGACAAAGTGGTGGCTTACACTAGAGAAGGGTGCCTCGCTCCTGCCCAGGATTCATCGGAATATGGATGGTAGCCCAAATATATATGCTTAAGGAGATTTCATGTTGGCTGGCAAAGCACCTGCTATGTGTACTAATAATGAGAAGCCCAAAAGACTCCATGACCCCTCTTCTCCACAGGGACCTGGGAAGATTACACATGGCAGCAAAGTATTGGCAGCTGGCCTGCCCTCTGAGGCTGTGGAAGACAGCGCTGGTGGGACTCAAAGGTAAGACAGTCACCTTCCCACAGCACTGGGTGCTCTCCATCACATCCTACACTTCAGCACTGTACTTCCCCAGTCATATCCCTTCCAGGTTAGCACTGCCTTGGCACACTAACAACCTGGGGCATTGTGCTCACCAGTCTTCAATCTAGCTAACATTCAAACTACCTCTTTAAAAGTGTATAATAATTTTCAACCAGTGATGGAAAAGAATGCATTCCATGGCCCAAAGAGACTATTTCATAGCCATTTTCCTTGCTTTATGTACAAATGACCTGGGTACAGATATAAAAACATATTCCCTCTTTCCAAAATGTCTGGTACTGAACTTAGATCTGTTCAAGGACAGCATTTACTTTTGCACTGTTATTTACATTAATTTCTCGTCTTACAATTACTGCTGGGTCACCTACAGAAGTAGCTGCCCTCTTCTTTTTAAGTAATGACTGGATACAGGAATTATTCGTGGGTTACTGAACACATCTCTAGTCATTAGTCTACCATTCGTTTCAAAAGAAATTGATTACATTAACAATCCAACCATCACAAGAGACCTAGAAATGTAGTAATCTTTTTTTTTTTTTTTGAAATAAAAACCTGACACCACAAAATAAAGCAAATGTAAAAATAGGCATTCTGGTTTCTTTACAGGAGTACTATCTTGAAGGATCTCTTAAGAATACAAATATTTCCTTAATATCAACTTTTGTGAAGGAAAAACAACAAATGTATGTACTTCTATTCTATATGCAATCTCTGCAAGTAAAGAAATGAAAAGAAAATCATAGTCATAGTGCAAAGTAACATACTGAGTGGAATTTGAGACTAGTTCATTGATTTATTTCATATATACCTTTCTCTTTTTCATTGCTCTTTAGTGTCTTGCACACCAAGATGGAAATGCACGTCTGCAGCAAGTGACAACTTCTACTTTAATATATGGTTTATTCACCAACCTATATCCACATAAAACACACTTATTGATTTCTCATATTAAAGACCTAGGTGATATCAACAATTCTGTATCATGAATCTCTTGAGATAATCTTGTACTCCTGTACAGCCTTCTATTCAAGAGCTTCATCTCTATAACACTGGGGTTAACACAAGAGCTTTTTTTCAGCCCTGTGTATCACTAATTCAATTCTGCTGTACTCATGTTGAAATAAACGAAAAACAAGTCCTGTCAAAGCATTAACAAATTGGTAACATAGCTGATGAACTGCAGAAACCTTTCCTTTTCTTACAAGGTTCCCCATTCCCCACAGTTTTTTCTCAGATGGAATTGGGCCATTTGCAGGACATACGGATTATACATTTTCCCAGATCTCCCTGCTTAAGCGTTATCTTTTCAATACATTATGTAAATTATTATTAGAGCTAATGAATCTATTTGCTGCCAATAACTTACTGGTTGGATTTGGCACTTTCTCTGCTAATGATGTCCAGGAACCAAAAGTGACCTTTATCGAAATGCTTCTGAAATGTCTCTCCTTCCTGATAAGAAACGATGTCTTTCTCTCTGGGTTAAGTCCCTGGTACCTGAGAATTCTTCCTCAGTTTCTGTCCTGTCATTTTCAAAGAGTAAGAGAAACACTTATGTTTGTGCTCTCTCTAGGAAATGTTTTTCTCCAGATTCCAACACAAACACAAAAAGAGAAAACTTGTTTCCCTAGGCTTTAGCATGTCAAGGGGTTTCCAGCTCAATAGGATCTTCTGGATTTAATAATTAACCATTGCTCCTGCCCTGGGGATTTCATCAGCATGCACTCATATATACTTATCTCTATCCCACACTTTCAGGAAACATCTCTGGAACAAATTTAGTCCCTTAAATT
This sequence comes from Platyrinchus mystaceus, assembly GCA_035041135.1. Classification (NCBI taxonomy): domain Eukaryota; kingdom Metazoa; phylum Chordata; class Aves; order Passeriformes; family Tyrannidae; genus Platyrinchus; species Platyrinchus mystaceus. The sequence goes on along the minus strand of JAWWLV010000121.1, from coordinate 97,465,025 downwards.
CATACAGCAAATAGCAGATAACTGAACAATTATGTTGAGCCATTTATAGCATTTCAATAAAGTTGAAACCTCTGAAGTTTGTCTCATGGATAAAAGCAGCAGGGAAGACTCTGAAGTCTTATTTTATAAGGTTCTTTGATTTATGTCAACTGAAGGTTTTGTCCATATTTAAACAGTTAAATGAGAGATGGAACATATGACCATATTGTTAAATTAAATAAAGGAGCAGAGATAACACAGCTAATGCCAGATAACGAAAATCCATATTCTCCTTGTAGCTTTCAAACAGAAGAATGAAAGAAAAATATCTCAGTGGAAGTGCACTGTCTGGTAGCAATACCTCACCTCAGTATGTAAGCACAGCTTGTGGAAGGCACTCATCAATGAAAACCATTGTCTGCTTCTGATACATCACTTCACTGTCTTTCCAGTTGAATGAATATGTTGCTGACAACAACAAATATCTTTCTCTGTTTTGTTTTCCTTCAATCAACTTCCATAATGAAAACTTTCAGCTTTCAAATAGTTTCTCAAATATTTACCACTCTGGTTTTAGTCACTGCTTCTTCATGTTATCTGTTTCATAATATAAGTAATAGTATATATTCATATTCATATATTCTATGAAAAGCTGGAAGAAATAATAAGCAAAGATTTTCCCAAGATGGAGGGAAATGTTAAAGAAAAGTGAAAGGTGAGGACAAGATAGATGCTCATGATCTGTAGTTCAAACACAAAGAGTTGTCTTTGCTGATTTGCCTTGCATTCTCTGCAGTCTTCAAAACAGGACTGGCAACCTTCAGGACAACCAAATAGTGCAAGATAAACGGATACAAAAATGGGGTTTGAGCAACAGAAGCATCTGGATAAAGGACAGCAACAAAAGTTTTGTGCAACTACGAAGCAATGTAGAGTTTGTTTGGTGCTGAATTGTAGAGTATTGTTAGATAACTGCTTTGTCCATGTCTTTACAGAAGAAGAGGGTGGTCATGAACCAATCGGGAATCAATACTTTTCAGGTCATTAGAGCAGAAGTATACATAGAAAAGAATTGGCTGTAGAAGTATTAGATGTACTTAAAGTAGACAAAGCTGCAGGACCACATAATATGCATCAATAAACATTATCAGATGTTTGCTAGGAAACTGGTGAACCTTTAAATTATACTTATAAAGGTTCAATAGCTTCAAAGGAGATTAAAGAGGAACCCAATTCCCTTCTTTTTAAAAGATAAAGCGATAACGTAAGAAACTGAATAAGATGATTTAATATAAGAACTTTTACAGAGAGAAATAATCTTAAGAAATAGTTTAAAGAATAAGAAGCCATATCAAAAAGCATAAGAAACTGTTATAAGGGAATTGAGATAGAGGCGTTCATTATTATATTATTAACTCATGAGTTTGGAAGATGGAGTTGTTTCTCTTTCTTACAGAATTGGTAACCAAGGATAGTGAGATGATGGCTATGTGGTTTACATCAGTCTGGGGCATCTTAGTCTCAGCATATTACAGAGAAACTGCAGGCATTCTAAGATTTCAGATATCCATAATTGGAGGGTTCACTTCTGAGAAAAAAAAGCAAAACAACAACATAGTTCTAATTTTGGAAACAAATTATGCCATTCAGAGCAAGGGATTGAGACCGCAACTCCTTCCCTTGGTATCAAGTGAGAAGATAAACAAGGATACATGGTGAATGTCTTTCCTCCTGAATCCACTCAGCCTCATGGAGGTGAGTCTCACAGTGCTGTGGGAAGGCTCTGCTTCACCTAGTAGAAAACAACAGAGGCAAGACTTCTTTATTCTCCTGTTTTAATACATGGTGTGAGAACTGATAGAATCTGGCAGTCTCAACAGTACTGCTGAAAAAAAAATAGTAACGAGTTGAGCACCAGAGTGTTCTTTATTTGCATAGTAGTTATTTTACTTCCATGTGCCTTGTTTGAAGAGCAGTCAGTCATTACAGCTTGGCTTAGATGAGGAAAGGCTTAACCAGCTGAAATGAGCTTTATTTCATTTAGAGGATGCAGTCAGTTTCAGGAAGACTGTATTGGGAGAAGCAGTAGAAGGAAGGATGAAAAATGCTATCATCAAAACAAAAGGAGAGGACTACAACCTAAACATAGTTTTTCACATGTGATGCAGCAAAGACTGATGACTCTTATGACTAGTTTTTTAACAAATAAGACAGGCAAGTACAGATCAAAATTTAAGTCTAATTTATTTCAGATATTAATGCAAAGCACAGCATGAACTAGTGGTAGTAGAATGGCTGGTGATTGGGAGAAAAAGCAGAAGTAAAAGTCTGAGATCAAAAGCATTGCCCGTAAGTTCAAAGGAATAGAGTGTTTATTAATAAGACCGGTATCTATCTCTACTTCAACATAATATTTGTGAAAAAGAAATTCAAGCAAAATGGAAAATACATGCATCATAATTGAAACTCCTAATGCTAGATTCAATTTTTTCTGCAGGTACTTGACAAATTCTATTCTGACCAATTAAAATGCCTCTAATATCAATAACAAACCATGCTTTCTCTTGTAGTGTTATTAGAAGTGATGTTCAATTCCATATAACATTTTTCTCAATATATTCCTTCCTGTATTATAAAATAGGAGATATCAAAACTTCCTCTGAATACAGATATTTCAAGCCTGTAAATCAATAACTACTATATCTATATAGTGAGGTAAGAAATTTAATATAATGAAGTGAAAATATATTTCTCAGTATTTCATGTTATACTAAGCTCAGTATTTTCAGTATATGGCTCCTATGCCTAACTACAAACTTAAGTGTCTTATTTCTATATGTTACATGGAAAAGTCATCACTTCAGAGGGCATGATTGATCCATTTATTGCACAGTGAAATGGTAACTGAGGGTTTCTACATTATTTATTATTTAAATGATAAGCATGTCACCAGCAATAACAGAGGTCAAATATTAACATTTTGCTCATATTCAATGGTTCCTTGGGCAAACACCAGTAACATCAAGTCATGCCATACTAAAATGCACTTTTAACAAAAATACCATTAGATATTTTAACACATACACAACTTCTGTTTATAAAACACGGAGTATGTTCACATTAGCAAGGTTATGAGATCTACAGCTTTATTTAAAACTTCTTCCTGCTCTTTGATGTTACAGAATCACCAACTGCTCCTTTGAAATGCAGCAGCAGCTGAACCAAATCACTCTCAATCGACATTAGTGATAACCCACTCAATCCCCTGGCCCACAGTTGACCTCAGTCTGGTTTTGATCAGAACTAGTTTGGGTAAAAGAGCATTCACCTTCACAGGCTGACAAGGAGAGTCAGGTAAATTGAAAGCTATTTATGTCAGCATTTCAATATTTTATAGCTATTAGAAATATCTATCTAATCAGCATTACATAAAGTAGATTGTATGCTATCTGAACTTTCAGCTGATAAGCAGTTGATCAGAGATTAATATTTTAATAAACAGCTAAACAAATTCATCAGCATACAGAGTTATTTTTTTCATATCCTGGGTTATAAATTGACCACAGCAGCAGCTTTCATGTCAATGGTATCAAATATATGATCAATGCCTGTGAGAAATTCAAAGTGACTTTAGATAGCAATGTCCTAAGCTACTTTACTGTGCTGACTGTTACAAGATTGTGGATTTGGATATGCATTTTAATTTGACCTTCTACAGCCACATTACTCTTTTACCGATGGTTTTCATCTTTCCTATGCCTGCTCTGGATTCTGAAGTAACCCTGTGTAAACTTAGGATTTGGTATTACCCAAATTCACCAATATTTTCCAGGAGTTAAATGTTTCTTGGGAGGGGATGTCTAATCAAAATATGTCAATATTTTGATAGACATAAGAATATTTGAATAGTCTTAAGAAACAATTATGTTACAGCTTTGTCTTGGAAAGGCTTAAGAACCTCAGTTCCAGTGAACTGATATTGAAAACTGTATTTTTCTGTGCAAAGTTCGGGACATTCTATCCAGGCTGCAAATACACAGAGTTTGTTTCTCTGAAATTTTGACATAAATAGCTTTTAATTTACCTGACTCTTTGGAACAATATATTCCAGTTTCAAAGGTTTAAAACTTAGTACATGGAAACTGTGTTTTCAGAATCACACCACACAGAGCATTTAGTTTTCAATAAATCAATTTTGTCACATGGGATATGGCATTGTACTAGTATTAATTTTTTTCCTTCCTTGCCATCCACCAGTAGAAACTAGATTTGAAAGGCAAATAGAGCAAAATTCAGCCATCAGTTATGGCCATGTGTCCCTACTGCCTTTGGATGGAGTTGCACTGCTGTAATGATTGGCAGAATTTTGCTAATTTAGGCAGACAGCTACAATGTCTTGGTGTAAGGAAGTTTTCCTGCAAATACAGATTCCAGATTACATAATATGTTTAGAGGCTGTCACAGTCAACTCTGGCTGATGTATGCAATATATCTTTGGTTGCATACAAATACTGTAACCAGGAAAAACTAATAGAAAAAGAAGCAAATCACTCAGAAATCAAAACATCAGAAATAACATCTAAAAAAGACCCTAACAGATTTTTGAATGGCCTGTCCCAAAATGAAATAATCTACATCTGTCTCATGTCTGGGAGGCTTTTGCATCTATTTATTTCCTAGAGACCTCCAAAGATGAAGACTTCACAGTTTTTTCCAAGCAATATATTGCAGCACTTACCTAAGTCTGCTGTTAAAAGACTATGCCTCATGTCTGATTTTAAACTTTCTTGCTTCAGTTTAAGCCCTCTATTCCTAATCTCTTCCACCTCTGGAAGGTGAACCAATGGACAGCTCTTGACTGACAATGCTGGTGACAAATATAGGAGAGAACTGGGCGCAGGAGGAGATGCTGGTTTTGAACAGACAAATTACAGGAAGTGAAGGTAGGAATGGTTCATCTCTGAGGCAAGAGGTGACCTTTGTTCTGCCAGTTCTGTTAAAGACAAAACAGTCTTGGGGTATGTAAATTTATTGAGTGCATGTTTAGAGGGTGGAGTGTGTCTTTCACAATAGTGCATTTGTAAATTTGTGCTCTTCTGCCATGAAGAATCTTAAGCAGATATGTATACACTCACACCTATCCCAATGATGTGAGAAAATACAGAAATAAGTAGAGAAATAAATATAAATGAATTAAGTTTAACCAAAACTAGGAATAGATGCAAAAATACTTTAATTAGATTGGGTTTTTTAAATCATATAGCAGCCATATATACAAGTATCACAAGTCTTATAGAAGATGATTTATGAAATCTGTTCCTTGCTCTTTTAGTGCAATAAGTGCTATACTGCTGTGAAAGGAAAGGTTATTGTCTTAATACACAAATTAGGGCTTAATTTGCCTTCCACAAATTCTTGCTGCTCTTAATTTTCTTCATTTCTCTCTAGGTGCTTACAGAAACTTTGATTATGTATGCCAGTTTAAGTTATAATAGTTGATTTATTAATTTCCTACTTTCCTTTTGATGGTACATTTGGCATTTCCTAGTTTTCCAGTACCTTAGCTGTCTTATACAAATCCAATATAACTTCTGATTTTCATGAGACTTCCTCAGTTAGTCTTGAATGTCTTAGGAAGAAGTCCTTTAGACCCAGTCATTCAAAAGTATGCTACTTATTCAATTTCTTTATAACAGTTCTGGAAGGGACAAAAGCAAAGGTGACCTTGGGAAAGAACTAGACTAAAAGTAATCTAGAGTACACAGCAGAATTCCCTTGGATTACAAACCAAGAAGCAGTGAGCTATCAGGCACTTTCTGCTTCTGAAAATATTTTGTCAATATTCTACCACTGGGGTTTCTTTAGAAGCTTCTCAGAAGATCCTAAATTCCTTAGACTTACAAGTATTTAAGCCTATATAAATTCACATCTACCATTTATGTTGTGGCATTTCTTACATGTGATGGTGAAGTACCCCAGCAAAGATGTCTTAAGTGAGGATAGAAGCAAATAATTATTAGACAGGCTGGCAGGTCTTATGGGAAAATGGAGAAGCTGAAATAAGACAGTAAGGCAGCAGGTATTTCTGAAAGTTCTAACATGCAGAATACTTTATGTTGTTTATGTCACAAACTGTTTTTAGAAAGATTTACAAAGCATTATGACGGTTACTAGGAACAGAAAGTGATCTTAAAGTTATGAGACAGCTGGAATTTCTTTTTCCTTAAATTTCAAAAATTCTTTTACTGATTAGTATTGTGTGCCAACAAAAAGTATAGTCTTTAAAAGAAAGTTTTCAGGCCACAGTGTATTGGCCTAAAAATAGCAGATATTGAAAGTTCTTTTACCATCCAAAATTATTAGAAATTTTATTTTAAAAAACCAAATAGTCTCTCCATTTTTCTTCTGAGTTCCAAGCTTAATGATCAACAAACAGAGAGACCAGGAAAGCCAACTCAGATCTGATAGATGCAATGAAATTCAATGCCTCAGAAAGATGTTGTTTCTCAAACATCAGTGAGAAAAATATTCAGGAAATTGTTTAAAATTCCTCACTCCTCTCCCAAGTATCAATAACCAAATGAATATAGCATTTCATTTCTGCTTGGCTAGAAGTCCTGGATATTCTAGGAGGCTATTAAACAGATAGCTTTAGCACATGAAAAATGCATGCTAGTTGTTCTTATGTCAGTTATTTAACACATTATATATAAATCAGCTTGCAAGATATAGAGTTTAATCTTTCCTGGTTTTATTGCTTTAACATTTCAATGTATTTACCTTGCATTCGCTGAAGATGAAATTTTGATTTAAAATTTTGCATTTGTAGGCCTGAGCATCAATACTGCACACAACGCAGACAATCACTCTGATAGGAATCACATCATTAGGCTTTACAGCCAACACCCCTTCTATGGACCAGTATAATTTGTAGTCCTAAATGAATTCACATTGAATGTACATACAGGACAGTGATGTCCTTTGGACAAGGGCTACTTCTCATTGTCTGTGTAATATCAAGCACAATGTAGCTTTTATCATGTTCAGAACCTCCAGGTGCTATTATATAATTTATGTTCTTTTTTTTTTCCTCTGCTGGTACAGAAGAGTAATTTATGCATCAATTATATAGCTGTGTTCTACATGCTTTATAGTCACTTAGCTTTAAACACAATGTAGAAACTTAAAATGGAAAAGCCTTCTTGCGGCATGGGGCCCACTGTCCTTCCATTGCAGACACTGAACCCTAGAGCCCCCTTAGAAAACAAATCAAAACAGAAAACCCTTTATGCTCACCTCACTAGTAGGCAGTAACATTTACTCTCACTGTGCTCTTTCCCAGTTTTGTTCTGCCTTCCCTGTTCACACTTCCCTTTCCTTTTATTACTACATATAGATGTCCCTTCCCCAATTCTTCTTTCATTCTTTCTTTCTTACTCTCAGCCTTTTTCCTAGTTTCTCTCTCTTAGGCCTCTCAGAATTATCTTCTTCTTCTCTACAATTGCCCATGTATCATCACTTTTCTAATATACAGTGATTTGTGTTCAGATAGCACAGAAGCAGTAATCAGGGTTGAAAGATTATATCTCACAGGAAAATTTACAATCTTAATTTTAAAATCTCTTGCCATGGAGAATCTCCCCCACTGTTAAAGCTTTCAGCCATTCTCTTTTTCTGTTTTCAAAACTATCAGTTTCTTTATCACACTACATTTTTGTCATACCCTGAAATCAATTTTCTCTTTTAACATGAACTTTGCATTTCCTGATTTCAAACATTTGATTTTTTTACATTATTGTGGTGGGTTAACCTTGGCTGGACACCAAGTGCCCACCCAGAAGCTCTTTCACTCCCCTTCCCAGCCAGACAGGGGAGAGAGTAAGGTGGAAAAACAACTCATGGGTTGGGATAAGGCAGTTTATTTAAAGTAAAAAGCAAAGCAGAACCTTGCACGTACAAAAGCAAACCAAAAGACAGCAGGGTTTATTCTCTAGTTCCCATGAGCAGTGATGGTCGGCCACTCCTGAGGACCAGGGCTTCAGTACCTGTGCTGGTTTCTCAGCAGGCAGCCATTGGAGACAATGAATGCCACCTTCCTGCTCCTTGCCTCAGCTTTTATATCTGAGCTGATGTCATATGGTATGGAATATCCCTTTGGTCAGTTTGGGTCAGCTGGCCTACTTGGGTCCCCTCCCAGGATCTTGCCCTCAACTGAGGTAGGAATGTTACAGCTCTGATGCTGTGCTCAGCAGTAGCCAAAACACCAGTGTGTTACCAACACCCTTTCTGGTTACCAATGCAAAGCACAGCACTGTGAGGGCTACTGTGGGGAAATGAGCTCCAGCTCAGCCAGACCCAATACAGTTATTTTCCTGTACTATCAGTTATTATGCACAAACATGTTACGTGGCACATAAGAGGTGAATGAACACCTTGGTCTGAGTGACGCCTAGAAAATAGTTGGTCCCCATTTCAAATAGGTGTAATTTCCACAATCTGTCTTATTTTTAAACAAAAGCTGATCTATCTTTATACACCTAAATGCGTGACTTCAGTGAGTAATTTGCAGACTCTGAATCCCATTTGACAGATATGCTCAGCAGGCCTGAACTGTAACCTCAGTTTCAGACAGACCTCTCTCTCATGCATTCTCTGCCAGCTGCCTGAAGAATCCTGCTGCCCAGGAAGCTTCTCCACACTCAGAGTGCAAGGAATTTATATGCTTAACAGTGCCATGAATTCCACCCAGCTCTCAGACTGGCTCTCAGGCTCTTAGATTGCTAAGAATTCTACCTCCCAAGCCTCCTTTATATTTGGCCTGAAGTGGTTTTTCAGAGGTGTATTTAGTACAGATGGCAAGCCATAAAACTGTTAGAGAGATTATTTATTTTGAAGTTTTTCATCAGGAAAACCTCACCAATATGACTCAGTTCATTTCCAAGGCTATCCTAAGGCAAAATATGTCAGTAGAAAAGCAAAATAAATCAAACATACCACATACAATTACAAACTATTGTGATTTTTGTGTAGAATAAGATTTTAAAAGCTGTAAAACTAGGAGCTAAAGTCTTTTAACATGTAAGTTTGTTCATATATTTTGAACCAGGGCAGCTGTTTGACATGCAAAACCTATTATCTTTCATAGTTGTTGGTTTACGCGTTGAAACATACTTTTGCAAAACAATCAGTAGCCAGATTACCTTTTTATAATTACATGTTGAAATATTAAAAATACAGCCCCAAATTCTGCTAAGACATATACGTATCTCAAGGTTGTATTCACCCATAGGAAGACTGTATTGGCTTCATGCAGAATGTCAAGTAGATGATACATGATCCTCATGTAGATTATGCTAATAGTTATCAAATATTCTTCCTCTGTGCCTGTGGTTTGCATTCTTTGCCCCTTGTACCATGCCATGAGAACTGTTTCTCGGTGAAAGGAACCATATGGAGTATATCTGGATGAAACAGAAGGCAATTCACAGGAGATGGATGGGCTTGGAGTTGCCTGCCCCAGTCTTCAGATGTGTCCTAATCCCATTTTAAGTAAATTCTCTTCAGTTAAACCCTATGCTTTGTCCCTAGAGATTCCCCAAAAGTTATCTTGCCACATATATAGACAAGAAAGCATTCCTGCCCGGGACACAGCACTACCTTCAGAGGAGACAGTACAACTACTCTGAGATGATTATTTGAACAGAGAGGTAGAAGGAAAGCTTAGGATATTGCAATGTTATTTCTTAAAACTTTTTCTACTCCAAAGGAATTTGAGTTTATCACTTCATAATGAGCAGTTTGAGACCACAGAAAAGGATAGCAGAAGTATCAAGGCTGTAAGTCAAGACAAGCATTCAGAAAAGCTGGAGCCAAGTGGGGAAGGAAAGAAACTAATTTCAGAGTAAGGATTGTGGTAACAACCAGATATAGACAAATGTGGAAAGAGAGAGCAATGTGGCTAAAGGGTCAGTATGCCAAAAGAGGAGTAATGATGCACATAGAATTCATAGGTAAGTACTATCATTTAAACAAAAATACCTGGGCTGTTACAGAGAGCTTCACTCCTCCTGGAATGCTGTTGGGTACACATCAGAGAGCCCAAAAAGGTAGGCTACTTCTATCAAATTTTTGAGGTTCATTTCCAGAAAAGAGACATCTTTGTCTCCCTTTATGGTTTTTTGAAAGTAACAAGCATCTTTAAAATATGATTTCTGGTCTATTTTAGTTTTCTATGTTAGAATTATTTGAATCACAGTCTACAATTGCCTGTTTCTGCACTCTGTAAAGGGAAACTGATGACCAGCTCAGAGCTGAATATTTACACTAGAGACATCTGCGTTTGGTGAGATGAATTCCTGCCTTAGAGTTTGTATAGAAAAGACAAAGAATAGTGTTTCAATAGCATGAATAAAACCATGACTCGCATTACCATCTTGCAATACATCCAATACGTAGAAAAAGGGTTTACCAGAGGGACTTGGCCTTTTTAAAACATTATTGGATACTTATTTGCTAAGTAGAGGGCAAACAGGAAAAGAAAGGAAAGGAAACAGAGGTGAGGGACTTGTGAATACAGGACAAGAAAAATAACAGGAGAGCATGCATGATTGACATGAGGTTAGCAGTGTGTGGGACATGAAAAGTTAAAACCAGCAACCAGAAAGGTTAGGGTTGGCAGTATCCAGTGAGAACTTCAGCCCAATCAACAATTAGAATCTCATGAGCCCAGAATGGTTACTCTTGAACTTTCACAATTGTGAATACAATAAGACAATGACATGGACTTGAAAGACAACATGTAAATTTTCTGACATTTAAAAGCAATAAAACCCACTAAATATCTGTGGGTTTGTGAATCTGATAGCACGTTCTTGAATTTTTGAGCTTTCCTCCATAAATGAGAGAAGGAATTAAACTCACTGCTACAGAACCTTAGAATCTCTGGGGTTTTTTATACAATAACTGAGCCCTTAACAGAAACAAGATTTGTGTTAAAAATTCTAAGAATCAACAGAAGACATGCTCTTTCTAGCATGCTCTACCTTCCATGCCTGTTCTTCCTCATTCAAAATTGTAGGACCTCAGGCTAGAACCTCTCTGAAACTTCTTTATTACACAAGCCTGCACGATTTAAGTGATTCAAAGCTGTCATATGGGCTCATCTCCTATTACAGCCTTGATAGAAAAATCTGACTCTGAGTTCTTAATTGTGAACGGTCTGAGCAGAAAGGAAATTTTGTGTCTGGTAATCTCTCATAGTAGCAACAGAAAATCAACATTGTCTGAACATAGACAAGAAATAGATGACTCACACTAATATTTCCTTCAGTAGGGTTGCTGTCTTTGAGTTTTTCCCATGCTTGAATTGCAGGCTACTTCTGTGCATCTGGGAATGAGATCCTATTAGCAACATGAACACTGAAGTACCTCATGACCACTTTTCCCTTGCAGACAGTCGATACCTATCCTGAGTCCAGAATCACTACAAATCCTATCTTCTCCTATGATTAGCAAAAAAACACTTCTAGGTTTCTGACCATGCTCTGTGATCATATTTCAGGGACAAAGGGGATAAACGCAGGCTTTTGGGATTGCTGAAAAATGTCTACGGCAGATAAGAGGATACCCTGAATCAAAGGGAGTATTTCAGTACCTGGGTACTTAATTAAGGTACACCAGGAGTACTAAAAAAGCCATCTGGTAGAAACAGTGAATGAATCCAGTCTCCAGCCACATCTCCTGCCCAGAGTGCAGATTTCATCTGAAAGTTCACAGAATTGAACAAAACAAGGTAGAGCCACAATTGCAGACACAGGTGCTTTGAATTGTGTTAAAAGATGAAAAGTGGCTGCATATCAATGTCTTTGTCACCTGAGTTAAAGAGAATTCCTCCAACAGCAATAACACTTATCACAAGTAGCCCAAGAAAAGAATAACACTTTAAACCCTCAGTGATTAACTACAGGTACCACAAATATGAAAATCCTTCTTTGTAGCAGATCATTTACATGTTTTTAATTTATGTTACATAAACATATATTATATGTATTATAAATAAATTACTTGCTTCATTTGGCATTAAAATTGTTAGTTTCAAAAGGAATAAAAACCCCAAGAATGATTAATTCTTTTTGATTTGGAAAATAATTCTAAGGAAATATTTAATTTTAATTTAAAAAATTTATGAAGGATTCTCTCAAATCTGATTTACATCCCATAGTGCATTGGCTTTTGTTCCTTATTTTTTGTACAAAATACAGATCAAAGCTCTTTATGTTATCTTGGATAACAACAAAGCTTTCATGTAAACATACATCTATGTATCCTAATTTTGTTCATGCATTCTGGGTTAAGTCCTGAACGAAAGAAATGCCACAAAGTTAAACTGATTTACATCAGCTGATATAGCAATTTACACCATGTGGTGACTTAGCTTGCTTTATTTATTCCGAATTGCTTCAATTTATACTGCACATCCTTGGAAAATTAAAAATAGAGGAAAGGCCACTTCCATGTACAGCCCCTTTTGACTCTTCTGTACTATCTTAATTTGCCAATAGTGAAAAAGATTGTATCAGACAGGCTAAGGATGTATCAGTAGGGGGAAACTGACAAATACCTGAATGTTTAGTTCCCATGAGATTTGACAGTTCAGTGTCACATCTTATATTTTTGCCATATCTCCTGTAAGAAAGCATCAAAGATAACACTGCGAACCACCAGAAAAGTGAATACAGCAGACCTTTTCATGAAGAGTTTCAATACTAAAAAGTAGAATGAAGAAATAATACATTGGCTAGTCACTTTCGTGGTGTAGATCAGTCTACCTCCCACCTTTCCAACCTATGTCAGCAAATGAGTTAGCATTAGAGAGCCCATAATGCTCTGAAATCATTACCTCTCAGTATGAAAAGTTAATCATCAGCTACATCGTTAGACTTTCTGGGAAACAACTGGAATAAGAAAGATATTGTTGCTAATTTGCTAAGACAAGTCTTATTTTTCCACCATAGCAATGCAACAGCCTTTGAAAGGGACAGTTTAAAAAGAGAAGGCAGCCAATATTCATTTTTAGGTATTTCATAGAATAATAGAATTTCACCTCAGTTTCATAAGCATCAGTACAATATCAAAGGCAAGCTTCCTTCTCAGACCATAGGAAATATTACTGTAAAAGCTCTCCAACTTCAAGCACCTTGTGCACTACAACATCATTTTGTAACCTCTCTTCAAATATTTCTCTATCCCTAAGGTTAAAGTCCAAAGGCTGAAAAATCAGGGGCCAGTCTCCATTACCTTGAATGATTTTTAAATAAGCCTGAAAACACTGTGAAGTTAGTCTTTTCCAATAGAAACATTTCACACTATAGCAAAAAGTTCCCAGAGTCAACAGAATTTCAGAAGGGGAGGTTTTGATTTGCTCAGCTTTCATTTCTCTCTCACAGTGCAGAAAAGAAGCACAACTTTACCCAGGATTTATATTAATTTCCTGAACATTCGGATATTAACATCCTCTCTTTCCAAATGTCACTGAGATAATGGGGTTATTTCTAGCACAAATATTTTCATGTGCTACCCATTACCCATCTTCTCAGAAGCTGAAAGAACATGCAGGAGAGAACATGCAGCTGAAAGAATAGTCAGGAGCCTGCATGTAGGTGTTCCTTTCAGGTGCATTGTCTTCACAATTTGGCTATCGAATGGATTTGATTAATCTTGCTCTAATGGGAAATTGCAAACATGATCTCAAAGCCATATCCCAAATAATTTTCTCAAAATTAGGACTTCTCTGAAAAAAAATTCTGTTTTTATGGATCAGAAGAAACATTATCTCAAAAATTCCTCCAAAACTTTATTGACAACTCACTTGATCTTCCCTATATCTTCCTTCTTTGAAGGCAACCAAGCATTTCTGAGGTCTTAATGTAGGGTTTTAATTAGAGAACTGCACTGTGGAGGATGGACTTTGTCAACACCAAGTCACCAGACTGACAGACATCTCCCACTTACTAATTTCCCCATCATGCTTGCAAGCAAACTCATACAGTTCTATGAAAACACTGACTTATTTTCAGTGCTCCAATTCTTCTTGTAATCTTGGCCTACTCATTCAGGCAAGATGAAAGCAAACAGATAGATGGAGGTGGACATGTTCATTAGGAACAGAATTAATTTAACTCCCTTACTCTCCAAAGAACTCAATGCAGTATACTAACTGTCTGCAGAGAGACCCTTAAAACGGAATATGAGTTCAGCACAACAGCATGAGATTGTTTTTTCAGTGCCAGTGTTGAACTAATTTAGATGATACAATGTTCCTACATGCAAAATAATTAAACATTCAGAGCATATTTCACAAGCCTGGATGTTATTATTAAATATAACATTCAATTTTATCTGAAAGGACAGGCTGCTGGGGAAGAATTTATTAACAAAAATATTATTCCTGGAATAGCACCACAGATACACTTGTATTTCCTCATGTATAATACCAGTTAGGTATCACCAACGGATGGTATTGTAGCAGATGAATATTCACCTAATATTTGGAGTTCCTAATCTAAACAGTTATACTGCACTATTTGACTCTAGCTCACCTCTGCTGAATGAACCGATCCCCCCTTATCTCCTTCAGTGCCCACTTGCGCTACGTAACACAGTCCAACACAGTGCCATGCAGAAATACGCCAAGCAGCCGCACTGCACAGCGACAACAGTGTGGTTGCACCATGACATTACTCCAGCTGAGCATCTCTGATAATACAACAATACTCTCCTGGGACTGAAACTTGCTCTTTCAGCCTGCACTCAAATTTCCCAAGAGAGTAGAGCAGGAACAACCTAGCAGCCTGCACAGCAGCTAACATTTATTATTAGGAGCATCAGAAACATTTCTGAATATAAGCTGTATAGTGGTGTCCTTACCTCCTATTTCCAACAATCTTGGATAACCACTAAACCCAGGGGCTCTCAGAGGTGCAGACTAACCTTGGGATCCACTGGTACTTCATGTATGTTTGAGCTAAACAACTAAAAATGCCAGTAGGTAATGCTGCTGGCAGATTATTGACTTTTTTGTGATGTGACCTAACCTTCACAGACTGAGAAAACATGCCACACCGAAAGGGCATAGTTTATGCTTAATTTAAAACTCAAAAAAGACCCTAAGCATTTTGTCCAAATTTCATATTTTAAGTGCTTAGAAGAAAAGATATTTGTATACTGTGAGGAGGGAGGTTTGGGATTTTACCCACACATCTACAAGAGACTAAGGTTTCCTTTGTATTTTCCTGCTGCTTAGCTGTCACAATGTGAACAACAAATATGCAAGTATGAATGTTCCCAAAAAAGGATAAGTAAAGGAAACAATTGTGGTTGACCTTCATCAGGAAACAATGGCTGGGCCAACAACACATTCTGAATTCTGCTTCAGCAGAATCATTTGTTCTCCTCTGCCCCTTCTACCACTTCTTTGTAGAATAAGCAGCAAAAGAGTTTAGATCAGAATGGTAAAGAATCATTTTATCATCAACAGTGGTTAAATCAATCACACAACCTGTGATATGCAGTAATAATTAATTTCCTCCTCTAGTCTTTTTCTAATTTATCTTCCAAATATTTTTAGTAATTGTGGACTTAGCAGGTGGTTTCTTAAATGTGTTTTCTGTTTTCTTCTGCAAACATCTCAGAAGAACATTTTGTAATGCTTTTGCTTTCCCAGACTAGCTGAAACTAACAGGGATATTTTGTAGTAAGTTAAAAACAAAATAAAATAGAAGTAGTTATACCTTAGAATCCTAAATGTTACTACTGTAAAAGACCTTCACTATATCACCTGTGTCAGTGCTTGGCTAGAGTAAAACCAAACACTAGTGAGAGGATAGGGTGTTTTTAAAAATACAATAACAAACTCAAAATGTTTCTGAATTAATCAATAATTTTAAAAGTACAGAAATTAACAACCTGTCCTAATTAAAAAAAAAAAAAAAAAAAAAAAGGCAGAAGATTTAGCCACAGTTAAGAGAGAAATGGCTTAAGGAAAGAGCAGCCTGATATGTATCGAGTTATATGCTGTAAAGCAGCCAGGTCTAGCTGGGTCTAGATTCATAATCTGCATTTCTGTTACATACTCATCCTCTTCGACTTCGTGAAACTGCATATTAGAAAAATTAGGAACTGCATATTGCGAAATGCAAGAACTACTGGACTGTTCACCAATTTTGGTAGACTACAGAAAAAGATATTCTTGAAAAGGAGGATACCACAGTATTCGAGTCCCTAATCTTAGAACTGTAACATGTATTTCTCCTTAATTAAAAGTATAATTATATTCCTTTACAGTATTTTAAATTTCTAGCATAGTTTTTAGGATGAGAGAATGGGGCAAGTAAGGGAAAGATAATCCTGCCCCCTAACCACAAATGAAATTTAGAAATTAGGAAAACAGACAGTTACTTCCATTTCCAGATTGAATGAAAAGCATACAGACAGCACAGAAATGAAATATTGGGCCAAATATTCTTTTTCCATCATTGTATATAAAGGGTGGATATTAATAAAGGTAGCAAAGGTGAGGCCTAAACTAGTTATTTCAAATAATTCTGGTTTCATTTATCAATCTGAGTACTAGCAATCAGGGAATTTTGTTAAAATGCCAATGATTTTTATCTTGACAGTGCCTCTTTAATAACTAAATGGAATTCATATTAATTATTTATCTCCTTTAAAGTGCACTGAATAGCTTAGCTCAAAATTACCACATTTGTATTTATAGAACACTAACACATGTATAGATAGGTTCAAAATTTATTATTTATACATTGATGGCTTTATTTATAGGAATCAAGTTCAGTAATTAGCATCATGCACAAGATGCCACTCAGTTTTAGTGGAGTGGGCACAGCAGGGGGAAACAAATGTTAACAGAAAGCACTGGTAGGTTCAGAAATCAAACAAACAACTTTCTACCCTATGGGTTAGCATGGAAATGTCTCTAGTAGTGATGGTAAAGTCGATGGAAATAATGCCATTAGGTCTGCTTTATCATCCTGAAATTTCAGTGGCTGTTTTAATTCCTTATAATTTAAGTGTTCTAATCAGTGTAGTTACCCAGGCTTACCTTATTCCTTTAAAAGAGATAGAGAAGGGCTCAAAATGAAAAAGTGCACAAAATACAGTGAGCCCAATCCTTTTTTCAAAACTCCTTACTTGTAAGGGTGCATAAGGATAGCAGTACGGAAAAAAAAAAAAAAAAAACCACGTGGAGGAATTTCTTCTAGCCATAGCAAAAATACAACCTTTCTCCATGTCAGTGAAATGAATGACCTCTCTGTTACATGGGATTTTAGATGTTTTTAAGGTTCTGAAAAACTCCAAACAACCTTCACCCTCTATTTCAGTTTATATTGAAATTGGCCTGTAAAATACAAACCTTAAACATTCAGAGATTTACAGAGAAAAAACTTAAGGCTGTAATCTTGTGGCCTTGTACCTAGCAAGACTGAATGCAGTTCACTTTTATTGCCATCACGTAACTAATGCACCATCAATATTTCATGCATATAATTTCAAATGAGTAAATAGCTTTCTGCAAGTTGCATAATTCGCTCATAATCTCAGTGCGTCTTGTTCCATTTAAAGCTAAGTGCTACCATTTTACAAATGGCCCCGCAGGAATGATTCAGCCTAGCCAAGAATGATTGTATCTTACAAAGCCTCCAACCTCATTCTTGCTGCCAGCCATCCTTACTGCCAGAGTGAACCATTTATCCCAATGCAAACACCAAAACAAAGCCATGCAACAGACCCTACCAAATCTTTAGCATTGCAGCTATTTAGTCACTAAGGCAGAGAGGAGAGAGTGAGCAAAAAGCTAAGCTGTGACATATGAGGTGTGCTACATTTAGTGAAGGTAATGAAACCAAGGGCTCAGTCATTAACCTTCAAGGAAGAAAAGCCAGGCCTACTGCTTTAAAAATTGCTGGGACCAATCTTTCACAATGACAAGCATTAGTAATGAATAATTAAGCATTTAATATAATGTTGCTTTGGTGAAAAATGATAATTTTACAATTGATGGCCCCTAAACCTATTCAGTGTTATTATATTGCAGTAAAAGCAGGAAGAGAGTTTTGATGAAATGCATGTTTTTCAGTGGAGGGGTTTTTTCCCCTTTGTTTTTTTTTTCCTGGTGGTTGGACTGAGGCAGTTACAGTTATTAGGTTCAAAATCCTTTCAGAGATGAACAGTAGCCCTGCTGAGAGAATTTCATGAAAAATTTAAAAAGGAAAATTCAACCTGGAACAATTTCACATCTCATGCCAGCCCACCAGAGGTTGAACTGTGTTTTTCCCCATAATATTAAGCTAATGTCAGGGATATAAATCATTCAGCAGATGCAAATGCTGAAAACTTCAAAATGAAACATTAACAACTCAAGAAGCTATTTTGATTGATATAGTTATTTAAAACAATTTAACAGATGCTTTCTCACTTAGGTCCTCATAATCAAATGTTTATTGCAAAAGAAATATTTGAGTAGTAAATTATTTGAACTGTACTCTAAGATCTCTCTTTGCAGTTAAGAAAACTGAAAAGCTAAGCTGCAGGAGTTCCTCACAGCCATTTCTTTCTTCTTCAGAGCCTGCTGCTGCTAGAAAGAATTTTAACAGTTAGAAATAAAACAAGTTTTGGTAGGTCTGATGAGGAGACAGCAGATTTTGTCATCACATATCAGTCTAATTTATATTGGTTGGCATTAAATTGGTTCAAATATAACTGTTTTAAAATCTACTTTCTTTTAATATCTGATGGAGGGATTAAATAAAAAATTACACCTTTTATACCATAGGTAAGAGGTGATGGGAAGTCTTCAGTTATAGTCTTTATTCTTAAGTATGACATTTGCTGAGGATATTCACTGTACATTTGCTATGACTTCCCCTAAACAGGCTCAAGCACTGTGAGTTTTTAGTGTATCATGAATTATTCTTGAGAAAAAAAAGGCTAGAAAGATGTATCTAGTCCTTCAGTAACAGGATTTAAGCTATATTTTCCTCTCAGTGGAGCAGATTATTCTTCTAACCTCACAAAAAATGATTTACCTCACATCTATGGTATATCTTTTCTGACTTTAAAAACCACTGTGGACTGTGGGGAGTGTGCATATGTGTGCACACACATGTTTAGAGGTATCAATGCCTGTGAAATAAATATAAACCAAGAAAGAACATGCAGTTAAACTGTTCTCCAGATAAATTGCAGTCTGTAGCAGTTATGTAGAAATAGCCACTGGATGGTTGCAACAGTTCTTTCCACAGGGTTTAAAAATGCATCAGCTACAGGAAAATCTACTAAACAGATTACTGCTGAAATTCTGACCTTGAATAGTTCATAAATGAATGATTAGTCCCAGGCTCCTACAAAGAGATGAACAACAGGTTTTTCTGAAGACCTAGAAATATTTCTAGAAGACTATCTGCAATAACCAGAGATGGAGTATTATGAGTCTCTGAAGTATAACTATTTTCCTTTCTCCTTATACTACATTTTTCAAATAAAAAAAATAAATGCTGGAGTAGGCTTTTCCTGTCCAATTTTGTTCTTGAAGAGAAGACACAGTAACTCCACCATGATTTTAATAGATCTTAACTATCACTGTTACATTTTGCAGTAGAGAAGCAGAGATACAGATTTGGGTTGAAGTTATCCACAGAGGCACAGGCACCAGTGTCACCTCATCTCCCTTTAGTTCAAGGCCTCTGCTTTTTTTGTAATAGGGCATCACCTGTGCCTTATTCTCAAAGTTTATCACCACCATGACACCCGATTCCAACCATACATTTTGAAAAGAAACATCTTAAGACTGACTGAGTGAATCAATACAAAGCCTACCAATTTACGTTCTTGATTCAATAGAATTTATACCCTTTTTAAACTCACATCAATCAAACTATTATTTCAGTTAATCACTGTTGCAGGACGGTAAGTCATGACCAATTTCTCCTTTCCCAAACTATTAAATCAAACAATATTTATTGTATTTCTACGTACCTTAAAACAATGGATGGAAATATGTGTCCATAGCTAAAGGAGGGCATTGTTAATAGTAAAATATTGTTCCCAAAACAACATTTTATAGCTTGATCCTAATCCTTTCTTTATAAAATTAAGATGAATTCTTGACTCCACAGACATCTGTCTTTATCTAGGAGTCAGATTTCACAGATATGGTTACCTCATATGAATATACTTAAAGTGTGTATACCTGGCTGAGAAATATACCGAAGCTCATTCTTTCCACTTTCTAGATTGTTCAATACAAGCCACATTTGCAGTCACAGTGGCACAGCACTGCATACAAGCCAATACACACTACCTAAAGACCCAGATGCTTCTGACTAGTTCTGGTCATAGGATGGGCAAGATGATCACAGGAGACCAGAGACACATATTGCTAGTAACTTCAGGGTCCTGCATGTCTCCCAGTTTGGATTCTTCAACAGTTTATTTAAAGGGAGATATTCAGGAGTAAAGGAATACCATGTTTTGCCAGAGTCTATGCTCTGGACCTCAGCTTAAAATGCCCATTGTGCCTTTCATATGACTTAACCAAGATCTTAACGTGCAGTTTTAGAGTACAACTCAGGATGAGAATAATTGCAGGAATCTGTCTGTCTTCTATCAGGAATGCAGCTCTGGCAATAACAAGTACTTGGTTTTCCTCCTCTCACTGAAGATGTCTCATGGAAAATGACTGAAATTTGAAAATCCCATATAAGAAGGGAGCTCAAAACTGAAGACATCAAATAGTATCCACCCTATCAATAAATAATACTAAAAAGTACAGAAAACTCTATGCAGAGAATGAGAAAGTCAGTTGCATATAAAAGGAGAGGTTATCCTGCTTTTGATATCAGAAACAGAACATTCTTCTCTCCAGAAACATCTTCTTAAGATCCAACAAAAAAATTAATTTCAGCACTCATTAACCCAACATGTATATCCATAGAAAATCACCAAAGAAAAAGAGATCTTTCCGAGTACTTTCTCCATGTAGAGAGTCATCTCTAATATTTATACACCACCAATGATTTCAAAGAATGAAAACACAGATGGAAAACTAACATAGGTAATAGGGAACAGGAGGGGATATAAGCACATATAAATGCAATCCAAAATTCTTTGGAATTGCTTAAAGTTTAGGAAACCTGGTAGGTTTCCCATGAAGGCATTTTTCTTCTTCTTAACAGAGGTGACACGAACTGTGTAAGTTTACTACTATTAACACCAGAAATCCCTATGGACAGAAATTACAAGGAGACCTCAGTACCTCACTCTGAAGAAAAAAAAATCCATTAATGTCAGCATTACCAGCCTCATTGATGGAAAGACACACATTTGAGAAGACTCCAGCTGGAGGTCAAAGCAGCAACAGTTCCTCAGAGAAGCTCAGCTGAGATTAGAGAGGGAGCAGCAAGCTGAGGGAATTTTCTTATCCCTTTATTCCTCAGGATTTTTCATAGACTTCTACCCAATCAGTGGGTAGAATGAATAGACAAATTCAACTGAGAAAGCTACTTCTGCACAAGACATGGGCTTCATGTTTGGTAAGTTTTATGGTGTGAATGCAAACAGTATGTCTGCCTTTACCCAAACACCCTTTCACCCAAACCCAAGCCAACACTTTCAAAATATGTATCTGCATCCTTGTTGGGAAAGAGAAGCCTAGTGTTCTCAATGTACAGCACATCAGGAACACACATCTTTTATTTATAAGCTGACCAACATTTTTTTTTTTCATTATTTATGTCCCTGTCTTTTTGCAGAAAGATCTACACTGTTGTAGTGGGTTGACCTTGGCTGGAAGCCCACCCAGATACTCTATCACTCCCCTTCCCACCTGGACAGGGAAGAGGGAATAAGATGAAAAATGAGCCATAGGTTGAGATCAGGCAGTTTACTAAAGCAAAAGTAGACGTTTGCATGCACACAAGAGGAAAATAACAAGGTTTATTCTCCGCTTCCCATTAGTAAGTGATGTCCAGCCACTTCCCAGGAAGCCAGGCCTCAGCATATGTACTGCCTGCTCAGCAGACAAACAATGAAAACCCCCCTGAATTACCCCCTTTCTCCTCCTTTCCTTAGCTTTTATATCTGAGCTGGTATGGTATGGTGTGGAATGTCCTTTTGGTTAGTTTGGGTCAGCTGGCCTTGTTGTGTCCCCTCCCATAATCCCGCCCTCGATTGGGGAAGGAATGTTACAGTGCTGATGCTGTGCTCAAGCAGCAGCAAAAACACTGTTATGTTATCAGCACCTTTCTGGCTACCAATGCAAAGAACAGCACTGCAAGGGCTGCTATGGGGAAATGAACTCCAGCTCAGCCAGACCCAATACAAGTGTAACTCAAGGCAACAGTGCATGTTCATAGAATTCAGCACTGGATTATAAATATAAGATGCCAATTGGCTATATTCCTTCCACATGTTTTTTGTATTTTTCACAAAAGATTCAACTCTTTTCCCAGTATCAATTTTCTTTCAGAAATGCTAATGTACAAAATATAATTTATAAGACCATGGGAGATTAGATTACTTGATAGAGCTTTGGACCTCAAATACTTGTATTTTTGTCTTAATCAAGACACACTCTTGTTGTATTACCATACCAATTACTTTAGTCAGTTCCCTGTCAGTAAAATTGGCTAATACACTGCTATCTAAATTATTACACTTGTTGCAGGGGATCAAATCCAGTAGCAATCACAGATGGATCAGTTACTTTAGTGAATACAAACAAAAAGGTACCTAAACAGTGTGACATTATGACTGGGTTAAGTTAGGGTATACGCAGCACAGGCAATTTGGGACCTGTTGTTTTATAAATACACTTATGTACTTATACATGCATCTACAAAAAAAGTAAGCTGAATAAACAGTATGAAATTGTATGAAACAGCAGTTTCTAATACAGAGCTCAAATGCCGATTACAGTCCTTTCCAAACAGAATCTTTTTAACTGATTTAAGTTGACCATAATAGATCCAATACATGAACAAAAGGATCCAGGGAACAGGTACTGAGAATGCACCTAGTCTGCATGATTCACCGTGTTCAATAAAGCAAACAAGCAGTATTTTGAATGTCTCTTTTTGTCATATAATTTTCACTGCACATTTTATCATGTCTGCAGTATCTTTGGTAATAGAATTTGCAGGAATTTGCAGGAAATATTTGAGAAATTGCTGCTTCTACCATCACCCCTAGAAGATAAAGAAAAAAACCCCAAAAGTAAGTCATTTTTGGTGGTCTATGTATGTGTGAAATGGGGTTCATTATAGAATGTGCTTAGATTTCACAGGACAAAAGATTTCTGCCTCAATAAAGGGACCATCCAACCCTGAGATCCCTATGGATGAATCAATACCTTGAAGTGTAGCCATGACAACCATAGAGATCAAACAGGCTCAGCACACACAGTATGCACAGTATTGATTTTTCAGCAAAGGACAATACAGTGCTCTCAGTGCCTGAATATGGATGAGGAGTAGCTAACTGAGGCAGAATTCTCTTGCCATGTCTGAAGTGATGCTGCTGAGGAGAGAGCAGCACTTCAAGGAATTTCACATCACTATAGTGAGGGTGTCCAGTCTCCAGTCATTAAGACAGACTGCAGCCTTTGTGTCCACGGCTCACAGCCCCAGGTTTCTGAATAGCTGGTTAGCCCTGATCATGAAAAATAAATCTTTACTATTCTCTTTTGTTGAAAATAAATATCACTGACATACTGACACCTATGATCAGGGCTTTAGATCTACAACTCTCAACATTTAAAGTATGAAGCTACTGCTCTTTAAATAAATAAGTGTATATATATATATTAAATATAAAACACTACCAGCAATTCAGAACAGCAGTCCTTCTGCTCAATAAAGGCAACAGAATGCATCATTCCAGTGCTGAGTTCTATTCTCCTCATATTCTGTAGGGGCTAGATTTGATGTTTGCAACCTTCTCTAAAACCATCAGTATTACTATGATTTTGAGTGGTCTAGAATGCTAGAATGCAACTAATGGCTACCACACTCAATGATCATGGTCTCTGACAGCCAAATTTAATTGGAATAATGGAACAGAGGATTCAAGTTATGTCAGACAATAAAGCTCTCAAGATTATGGGGCACATTTGTGGAGCTATAAACACTGTTAACACAATAAATTTACTCAGAAAATTACATTTTCCTGAATTTTCAATTCAACACTTATAGCTATAAACCAGGATGATTTTTTTCCCACAAAACATCACAAAAATTATCTGCTTCCATAAAAAAAAAAAAAGAAAAAAAAACAAACAAAGAAACCTAAGAAAAAAAACCACTCATTATAAAATAATAACCAAAAAATTAAATACGTTTCAACCAGGGTACAATAACTTCCAACTGTCTGACTGTGATGCTTCAAAAAAATCCTGCTGCTCCAACTCCCAGGTACGTGATCAATGGCCTGAATTCCTACCTCAGTCTGTGCCAACATCAACCAAATAATTTTTTTATAATGCCACACTGAAGGCACAAGCTGCCTGAACTAAAACTGGCAATGAATGTGCTCGTGGGTGTTTCAGAGCATAAAGCTCACAAGAATATGGCCATGGGGCTTTTCCATGCTGAGTAGTGGGAGTGATCCCTGGAATGAACAACCCCCAGAAGCACACTTGATTTTCTTAGAGAAAAATTGGTCAATTAAGATGAGCATGTCTTGAAAGTGAACCACCGCAGCCACAGTGCAGAGCATCGCAGGGAAGGAACTTGCATCAGGAGCCAAGAAGGGAGCTAATGTCTTTGACAGGACAAATACCTCTTGTTAAAGAAAGTTTTCTGCTGAACACTTCTGACTAAAATTATTCAGTTTTACCTTGTCATTAATTTAACATTTTCTGTCAGCATAAAAATGTATTTTTATTTTGAGTGGAACAGAGTATATTTATATGCTCACTCCTTAACTTTAGGGCTATGCAATCACTATGGCTAGACATTGTGTAAAGAAACTAAAATAGTGTTAATTTCATGTGTCAATTAATACAGAAATAAATTCCACTCCATATACTGTGTTATTTATAGAATCACAGAATCACAGAACAGGTCAGAGTGGAAGGGACCACAGTGGGTCGTCTGGTTCAACTTCCCTGCTCAAGCAGGGCCATCCTAGAGCACATTGCACAGAATTGTGTCCACATAGTTCTTGAATAGCTCCAGTGAGGGAGACTTCACAACCTCTCTGGCCAATCTCTCCCAGTATTCAGTCACCCACACAGGAAAAGTTCTTACTCATCTTCAGGTGGAACTTCCTGTGCAGAGTTTCTGCCTGTTGTCTCTTGCCCTATTGGTTGGCACCACCACGGAGAGCATGGCTCCATCCTCTTGACACCCTCCATTCAGATACTTGTACACATTGGTGGGGTCCCCTCTTGGTCATCATTTCTTAGGGTGGAACAGGCCCAGCTCCCTCAGCCTTTCCTCATGAGACGCTCCTATCTCTTAATGATCTTTGTTGCCCTCTGCTGGATCCACTCCAGAAGCTCCATGTCTGTCTTGTCACAAGGAGCCCAGAACTGAACACATCACTCCAAATGTGGCCTCAGGCCTCCAGGACTGAGTAGAGGGGCAGGAACAACTCTTGACCCTCTAGCAATGCTCTTACTAATGTACTTTCAATATTCCTTTTCTCTAGTCTGCTGGTTCAGAGGCTCCTGGGGGCTGGTCTTGTCAGTGAACACTGAAGCAAAGAAGGAGTTCAGTAACTTTGCCTTCTTTGTATCCTCTTTTACCAGGGTCCCCCCTTCATTTAGTAACAGGCTCATAATCTCCTTTGTTTTCCTTTTGTTATTGATGTATTTTAAGAAGCCTTTCTTGTTGTCCTTGACATCCATGGCCAGGTTAGACCAAGTTAGGGTAAAGTCCCCCACAAGAACCAGTGCCTGTGACTTTGAAGCTGCTTCGAGCAGTCAAAGGCTTCATTCACTTGCTCCTCCTGATCAGGCAGCTTGTAGCAAACACCCAAAACAGTGTCACCCTTACTAATCTGCTCTTTCGTCCTAAGCCGTAAAGCTCTTGACTCACTTGTCATTCACACCAGGTCAGAGCTCAATACATTCCAAGTGCTGCATCACACAGAGGGCAACTCCACCACCACACTTGCCCTGTCTGTCTTTCCTAAACAGTTTGTAGCCCTTCATGACAGCTTTCCAGTCACGTGAGCTGCCCAACATCATCTCCGGAATTGCAGTGCGATCAAAAGCCCTGTGGCTGCACACAGATCTCTAGTTCCTCCTGTTTGTTTCCCTGTACTGAGTGCCTTGGTGTACATGCAATTTACAGAAGTATTTGATTGTGTCAATATTACAGTAGGGGTGCAAAGGGACACCCTAATGGTCCTGTCTCATGTTTACATCTTTGGGTGCTTATACTCATTGGAGGTATCCCCTTTTAAGCCTCCTTTTGCTACTTGGGTGGTTGCTATAGTTCTCCCCTTTGAATACCTTATATCTATCAAGCCTGGCTATGTTCCTGTCCCCTTTTAAACCTACCTTAAGCTCCTTAAGCAAGACTGCATTTCAAAATTTTAGCGTTAAAGATCCAAAAATTTGTAATCCTTTAGCTTGATCTTCTTCATAATTTGCTCTTTTTTTCATTAAAGCAACTATTTCCTCTTTCTGTGAGTGTATCTTTAAAAAAATAAGCCTCTAGAGGAGATGCAGATATGCCAAAGCAGATTCAAGCTCATTGGCTGCTTATATCAATCATCAATATCTATCTTACATCAAAAAATGCAATGATAGTCACTATGCAGTAATTGTAAATACAAAAATGAACCTTTTGTGTGCCAGAAATAGTTTTTAAAAAATGCAGATTCTCTAATTTTGTTAAGGATATTTACACAGGGTATTCCCTCTACAGACTTGTGTCGTACTGACTGCTGGAAGTTTGCAACTGATCTTCACCGATGCTCATGTTAATCCAGCTCTTCGTTGCCTATGAAATTAGGCCATTTTGAAGCAAGAAGGAATCAGACCAAGCTATTCTGCAGAAGAAGCACTCAAAATGCTCATGGCTAGGATTCCTAGTGTCACATTTAAAAAAACTTCAAATTGCATTTTACCAAGTGCTGCTACTGTAACACTTTATTTCTATATGCATATTCAAATAGCAGGAAGAACACATATGTTTGCTATGGCAGCTAATGAAACTTCAGCTGTATCTGCTGGCTCTTGTTTAGGCCATACAAGAGATTTGTGTCTTTCTCTCTGTCTTCTCAGTCACTGCCAAACAAGGGGCTGACATTTCCCATCCTACTCCACAAACCAAACTGACCTGCTGAGAAACTATCTACAAACATCCAAAAGAGCTGGAATAATTATGTCTAACTGTTAGTTACCATATAGGAATCTACGGTTAGGTTCAGAGATACATCTCTAAAGATAATACCTGTTGGTTAGATATTAACTGATATCTCATAGGCTCAAGCTACGTAGACAGCATATGTTAATATAGAACACAGCCTGAGTAAAAAATGCTCAGCAAGTTGAAATATTAGTAGTATTAAGGAAAAAAACTTCTTGCCCATCCAGAAGCAAAAGTCTTACTTGAGGCAAAGCTATTTTTCAAAATATTGCCATATTCCATACTATAAAAAACAAACCTATTGCAGTCTTTAGTGAATGAACTTGACCTGCTTCTCTGCATGCTTCATAATGCACCTGTGATAAGTTTTAATGGTCCATGACATTTATGCACCTGTTCCCTTGCTGTAGATTTGCATTCCTTTATTAAAAATAATGTGGTCTTGTTTCTAATTGCATGCATCTGTCCACAGTTCAAAGACTCTAATTCTTCCTAATTAACAGATAGCTGGTTATTATAGAACCTGTCTCTACAATTCACAAATTCGCTGTAAGATTATCATCTCTGAATATGCCTGTGCCAAAATGCTAAACATTTTTATTCAATGAGTTGCCTTTGCCTGCATGATTTTATTTTCCATGTTGCATACTATTCAAGAGTAGTAGATTAGAACTAAGAAAAGTAGGATTGTTTACTTAAGCATTCAAGGACTGAAAAATATTTAGCATGGACAAGTCAATTTCCACCAAAATCAGGTCTTTGAAGGATGTGGTCATGCACATAACCTGTGTTTGTTAGCTGTGTTTGTTATGATCTTAGGGATACTGATCCACGTGATACATGATAGAGGGTTTGGAGAGTAAAACAAAGACAAACTCAGCTCTTGTCCTTCACTAGTTTTTAATCACTAAAACCGTAGGAGAGTGGCCTGTCTTCACTGAGAACATGGTGAACTGAAGGAAACACTGATATTCTAACAGACAGACCTCCCACAACTTGCAAAGAAAGGATTAATTAGAACAAGAAAGTTCATTTCTTTTTTTTTTCCAAAGCGATATCAACTCCTTCATTTTTTCTTCAAGGCAGTAAGAAATTAATAAAAAACTGCTGAACTCCCCACTCAGTTTTTCATGGGTATTTTTAATAGCCCATGCACAAAAATACATTTATGAAACATCACAAAAAGATTCAAATATCTGTAGAGACTGTGAAAAATGGTGCTTAAGATGTCTTCTCAATTATAAAGTCAGACACCAGGAACATTAAAAGCCCATTGAATTTCATTTGGAAGGAATGTATAACTCTGCCTCTCTTTATACCCTAGTAGTACTGGGGGGGACAATGTTGCAACAGCAATTGGCTTGAGTTCAATCTTGTGAATCAGTAACCTTCTCTAGAATCCTTGCAACTTTTTGTAATCTGTATTTGTCCATTTGATAAACCTTTCCTATAAATAGTACTTGGCATTCATTCTGATTAGGCAGCAATTTTCCTCAAATTCATATAGTTAAGTGAAGGCAATTATGAATGTTAATTTTAGACTCCAAAAAGCTTAAAAATGTTTTACTGTGAAGTTTCTAACAGATTCATAAACAAATTCCTGCAGATTATTTACTTTATACATACACCTTATATAAAATATAGATCAATATAGAATCATAAAATGGTTTGGTTTGGAAGAGACCTTAATGATCCTCTAGTTCCAAACAAAATAGAAATACATAAAGCAGAATAGTATACTAGAGCTCCAAGCAAAAATTATAAATAATGCATTTTCTGAGATACTGTGATAGCAGTAGAACTCAGCCTGCTTAAGAGGCTACACTGTCTGTGACGGTCAGTGACAGCTTTCAAGTCCTTTTAGCAGTGAAACTTGATAAATCTAATAGTTAAGATACTAAATACTGATGTAAGAGAGAACCGCTTGAAAACAAGTATGAAATACAAATGCTGCAAGGCTGACTTGTAGCACATTTTTGCCAACTGAAAAGGAAAAAAGGAACAGTTTCTTAAAATGCTTCTAAATCACATGTTTCTCTCCTGGGAGATCACAAGCATTAGTCTAGAAAACTAGTGACTTGCAGAGTGACCTGTCCAACTCTATTTGCCTGCAAGAGGGCTACCAAAGGCTACACTCTATGTAGTGGTTATGAAAAGACTTCTGTGTGGAAGAAAGACAATTAGTTGGCAACAACAAGGGAAATGTTTTGAAGGATTTATATACAAAACTCACCATTTGTTTTGTTGACCAGGAAGACACCTTGAAGGCACTTTTTTAACATCATCTAGAAGTGAAGCAATACCTGTTACAAATGACAAAACAAATACAGCTTGGTATAACAAAGGCTTTTTTAAGTAATTAGTGTATTGCCTCCATTTTAAAGTTCTTTGCCCCTTTTAGTGGACACTGAGGAAGAGTTTATTTACAAAAATAACTACAAGTTCCAACGTACTAAACCTTCTCATTTTGCCAATATGCATCACAGTCAATTTGAAAACTTAGATCAGAAACTTTGGTCTGGATTTTTATTTTTAGTCTAGTAAGCCCTTACTATTTTTTGCATTGTTTTGATACTCTGTGTACACATCATCTGGTTCTTTGATCAGAGAATTTTTGGGCAGAGAAAACCTATAAATGATATAATAAACAAAGAATCTTTGTGCCTGGGAGCTGGTGTCCCAGCTGTTTGATAAGATTTGCAGGCTCAAAAGATTACTTGCTCTTATCCCAAATGTCAGATTCATGGTTACAGTAGGCATATATTTACTAGAAGAGCTTAGTCCTTCCCGCTCCATCAGCACTGAAGCTGAAAACACTTCTGTCTTATGCCAGTGCAGTCAGTTTAAAGGATACCACATACTGATGAGCCAACTACAGTAGCTGGAGAGCAGTAGTAACTATCTGTAACAGCTTCTGACAAACTGCTGAGCCTGGAAAATTATGAAAATTGCCTGAATTCTTGAATATTTTAAGCTTTCCCAGACACTGTTGGCTATAACTCCAATCACTGAAAAGTTATAATAATATGACTGGTAAGGCGAGAAAGAGAAAGAAACCATACATCTGTTTAGAAAATGGCTTAAAGTTTGGCATATAAGTACACATAGACAAAAGGCATTTCTGCCATCAGCCTTTGCACACCCTTGCTTGCATAAAGCCTGTACCATCATACAGGAACAGCAGGGCCTGGCTGAAGTGCTCTGAGGGCACTAATAAGCCTTAATGACTTCAGTGATCACAGGTCTGTGTTTCACCCTGGATATCCTTACCGGACCTGATCCAGACCTATGGTCTGATCTCCCAGCTTGACATGCCTCATCACCATGAGCCTGCCTGCTGCTCAGAGGTATTGGCCAACTGTGGCCATGGGCTCTGGGTCTGCTCTGCTGCCCTTGCCCATGTACACCTGGGTCCCAGCTGGCCAGACCCCTGCCCTGTTGGCTGTTACCCCCTAAGACAGTTCCTACACCCCATCCTGTGGGGGCAGATGGCCTTTGCTGCTCCCTTCCAGTTACCCAATCAAATCACGTTCAAGTGAGGAAAACAGAAATAATCTACATCTCTTTGTACACGTTATTCCACATTTAGATTCTGTATAATAGCAAGCATTTTAAAGACCTGTCAGAATGTCTCTGTTGTCCTTTACAGCGGAGGAAAGCATTTAAAGTTATTTTATATTCTCTTACAGTTTTCTTTAAATGTTTTTGAAAAGTTATTTAATTTACAACATTTACCTAATGCTTGGCTAGAATGTCTGCTAAAATATAAATTTGGTGTTGAAACTCCATTTTCTGTAACCTCGGAAGGAAACCCACATCAATGAGATGCCATGAAAAGTGGCACTGTAATGAAGACAGGAATTTCCAATGACTGGCAAGTCAGGAATGGTGACAGTCATGACTTAGTGTGACTAGCCTAACTTTCCAACTTGTCTTGTTGAACAAAATCCCTATCCAATCCCAGGTGACAATCTTAGGAGCCACAGCCCACAAGGTCTATTATTCTGCTACAAAAGGAAACTAAGCTGGGTTGGTTCAATCAATTTTTGAAAACTGTAGATTGTCATTCATTTCCTTATCTCCATAGTACTTAAAAAAGCTTGCTTTTTCATTTGTTCCAAAGTTTTTTTTCTAGAAAAAACTGTCTGACCCAGTGTTCCTTGACTCTCCTTTTTCCTTTTCAAAAGATAACATGATGCATCTGTTCGCTTTTCTGTCAGATATCCTTCACAAAATAACCAGTAAGAGCCATTATTCTGTGAGAGCCAACTACCCTATGACGAAGCTTGTCAAGGAGTTGATAAGAAAATATTTGCTTAATCTATCCACAGTATACTATGTTTTTTTGCCTGAGTTCTTTCAACTATTTGTGGTAATAACTGTACTAAGCAGTTTCTTGCAATGTAACTTTTAATTTATTTTTGTGAAAACCAATAGAAAAAGCAACCATTAAACACTACTACTTTTCAGCATCATCAATCAACAGTGAAAAGGAACAGATTTTCCTCAAAATCCCTTTTCCTGAAAATATAGTTAACTACTCCCTTTTCACTTGATGTCTCCTGCCACTTGTCCTATATATTTTTCATTCTTTTATAACTTCCGTATATACATCTTTAATAATTTGACTAGTTTATATTTTAATTACTTTTTATCCTTTGATGTCAGTAACGAGTTTGTTATTTTGCCAAGTCAGTCTCTACCTACTCCTCTTACTTCTTTTTCTGCAACTAGTATCATATACTTCTGAGAAGTTAAAAGCTTTTCCTCACATTTCGATATAAGACTTCCCTCCAAAATCTCACTCAATTCTCTCAATTTAATTACTTCAGACTGTTTTTAGTTTAATTTTTTTTAACCTTCATAAGGATCCCAAAATTAAACATACCTATCATTAACTACACTGCTTTCCTCTTTCAGTCAATTCCTTCCTTTTGAGTAAAAATGGTAGATTTGGCTTTTTAGACTAAATAAAATGAAGAGGATGTTGTTAGACACCAGATTAATTATTATTGGGTCAGAATCACCTTGGGGTGCAGGGGAAGGGCTAGGCCTGCAGCCAAGACGGCTGAGGGCACTATCAATACAGTCCACACCACACCCCCTGGAGCCTCTGACTGGCTGTGGCACCTCCCCCGTTGACTACAGGGACAGTAAGTGCCAAGGAATCAAAAATCCCACCGAGAGAGAGTGGCCAAAATCTATAAAGAGACTCGCACGAGATCTCCATCTTGCCTTGGCCTCTGCCCTCCTGACCTGTTAACATGTGACCTTCTAAGTGGTTACAATATTTTTCTCTCCTCTCTCTATTCTTTCTTCTATTAGTCTCTCTTCCTTTATTCTTGTGGGCAACTTAAACATCTATTGGCTGTATTTTACTTAAGTTGCATGGAGTCTGTGTTTGCTGAGTGTAACAAAAGTTCCTTACTCCATAGCAATGCTTACTTGTTCAAGTAACCTCTTTTAATGCTTTTCCTTGGTTGCAGGTTATTTCTGTAAAACCCTTTTTGCCAAAACACCTATTTTCTCACCAAATTAAGAGAAATCTCTTAGAGAAAAGGCGTGTAGTCTTTTCTGCAGATGTGAACTCAAGATATCAAAGAATCAGAAAGCTTTGCAAGAGTCTGTGTAGGCAAAATCTCTTGAAGCCTGAAATTAAAGTGTAACACCTAGTAAAACCATGGAGCTTCTGGACCAGGGTGTAACAGATGTCTAACTCATTCTTTAATTAGTTACTATGCCTCTACTGATACTCTTCTGTTCGAAATATTTCTAGAAAAATTATGCAATAAGGGCTCTTTGACATCAGCCCTTGGAATCAATAAAGAAGTGGCACATAAACCCACAATATACTTTATTTTAGAATACACTGAGTAGAATGTTGCATCATATTCAGAGGTGCCGTTCTTTGACTAAGAAACCAGTAAAAACATCCATCTGTATACTGTCATTTATTTCTAGAGTACACTGCACACTACAAAAACTTTAAATTTACATTTACAGGAGTGAATAACAATGGTGTTGGATGTTAGCTCTGATTTTGGTCCAGGATCTGTGATTCGAACACAGGCAGTGGAGCCCACCACACAGTCCATAAGAACAAAGGGAGTCACCAGGCAAAACATGACAGATGGCAAAACTAACAAATGGGGGAATACTGGAACAAAGAGAAAAGACTGACAAAATATCCCTAGGCCTGGCATCTGCTATGACATCTCCTAAGTCTGTTGTACCTGGACTTCAATCAACTGAACAGCATTCTACAGATTTAGGGAGAGAATGGGACAAGGAATGAGGCCCTCAGGTCAGACAGAGATACTGTTCTAGCAGGGGAATATTCAGGGCAAGTAGTGGTCTGGTGAAGAAGTGCATATGGATTACAGAAATGTTCCTCGTTTTTAAAAGTACATTTTGGAAGTGATTTTGTCCTCTGACATAAGTAATAAAAAGCACAACATAAGGTAAAAAAGCTGGTTTCCATCCAAACTAAAATGGTAAAAATATGTAACAGCTTGGCTTTAAAAGGATGTCCATCTGTTAGTAAACTAGCGATCATACCATATCCACAATGGTCTAACAAGCTAACAGCCAAAAAAATTATTGCCCACACCCACAGCTCAATAAATATTTAGGGCTGGTTTTTTGTTTACAGCGAGACCATTTTAAGTGATGAAGTGAAAGTTTTCCCATTTTAAAATGTCTTTAAATATCCAAAGTATTACAGAAATATGTTACTGAAAAATGTTCTCATAGGCAAAACTTCTCTCCTTACAGGTTCTAGTGGGAATACATCAAGCTAATTCTCTTGCCTTGGTAGGGGTATTTTGATCTGAATCCTGATGGTAGTATTAATATTCAATGTATGAGCCTGTGGATGTAACAGTCTTCCATAAAAGTGTACTTGGCTAGAAATGATGTTCTTGACTAACTGACTGGAACACAAATTTAAATAGCTGTGCTACCAATTTCAGCAGATTGAAGATTGCCTGCTTAGCAAACACATGCCAAGGGTGCTTCATTACTTGCCATACTTAAGCCAGCTAGATCTAAAGCTAACTTGGGTGTAGTATTCAAGCTTAAATCACGTTCTTAATATATACAAGTCCTTCAAGGCTTTATGTCTCATGTCACACCAAAAAATTTTACACCATTAAAGAAATGTGACCAGACACTGGGGATACTTCACTTTTCTTAGGTTTTAGCATCTCCTACTGGTTCCACCAGAGCTGTGTTTGCAAATGAACAAAGATGAAGTCCCAGATATAGGGGTGTTTACGTTTGCTCTACTTCATGCAACACAAGCCCTGCACTGATGCACCATGCATGTGACACATGTGGCGTTGTTCGGCTGAAATGTCATGATAAGAACGTGTCCCTACTGCTTCATATTATCAACCTAAATTTCACAAGGCTGGAAATGAAGCAGCAACTTTCAGTAGAACACAAACAGCAATATTTATTGAAATTACTTACTTGATATATTTTGCTTGACTCTCTATTTATCAGAGTTTTTAAAAAATGCATGAAGTATATAATAGTATAAGCCTCGTATTACAACACACAGAGTCTTCCTCTTAGAATGGTTGTAACTATTTACTATTTTAAGTTTGGTGCAACAGCAATCCATTTGGATCAGCAGAACTATAATCCTGCTATCACTGGATGCTTAGTAAACAAAATCTCATACAAATTAAAATGTCTTAGGTACCTGGCCCATGAATGTCAATGAACTTGCTAGAAAACAAAAAAGTTCAGTCTACTATACCAATCCAGAATGACTTGCTAACAACATAACCTTTGACTTTTGAAAAAACATGAATATTTTTCATCTCAAACACTGACAAATGCAACAAAATCAGTAAGATTAATTCATAGATATCTGTAGTCTATCAACCCTCTTTTGTGAGAGTCATTTCAGTGGCCTTCAGCCAATCCAGGTGTAGAAAAGTGCATACTACATATAAAGGTGGTCATACACAGCATAGTCTCTATCATAGAATCATGGAGTAGTTCGGGTTGGAAGGGACCTGAAAAATCATCTAGTTCCAACCCCCCTTCCACTAGACTGGGATGCTCAAAGACCTGACCTTGAACACTTTCAGGGATGGGGCATCCACAACTGCTCTGGGCAACCTGTGCCAGTCCCTTAACATCCTCTAAGTAAAGAATTTCTCTCTAATAACTAATCTAAGCCTATCCTCTTTAAATTTAAAGTTATTATCCCTTGTTCTATCACATTTTCCCCCACTCTGGGGGTACCTGAGGCAGGACAAGTCAGCTGTGATTCAGCATCACACTGGCCTGCAGAGGATAAAGCTCAGCCTTTCTTGGTTTCCTTTGTTGCTTTTGACTGAGTTTTCCTAGCTGCTGCTATCGAGATCCCACCCTGAAGCTGGAAGGTAGAGTCCTTGAACACCTCCCAATATACTTTGCAACAAAACTGGTGCTGTTTTAAGCGTTATATAGTGACCTTCCAAATGGTACCTATTTTTAGGAAAATGTTTTATGGTATTAATTTATAGAAAGAGGAGACTAGAAGGAACCTGCGTCATCATGTCTAATCCCCTGCTATTACAAGCAGTCACGTCATATAATCCTTTTAATAAACTAAAGTGCACTTGGATACCATGGTGATGAGTACTTCATAAATATGGATATTCATAGCCACGCAGAAAATGAAATGATAAAAAAGTACAGTGGATGAACAGAAGGATTATGAGTGACAGAGGTGAGTACAGAACAGCTCTAAGGGTATTACTTTTTTTATTCCCATGAAATTAATGAAAACTTTACTTAAACCTTCACACCATCTGAAGTAAGAGTTATGTCAACTAGGGAAGGGGTCAATTTCAAAAACAGGACTTATGAGAAATACAATAGTGGAAGAAAGAAAATAAGGATAGTAAAGAACTAGAAAAAAAGGCACTGTCAATATAGAAAACTTACTCCATTCTTTGCAGTGCATGATGCAATGGCAGTAGGTCAAGAGAACAAAACCACAGGCATTTACAGATTTATCCTGAAGTTATTTAGTCAGGCAAGTTCATAGGAGAAAAAATAATTTCCTTACCTTTGTAGTTATCAGTAAAACAAGGGACCCAAGCCAGACCTAATTTAACATTCTTAATTACAATCATTAATTTTATGCATTGTGTGCCTCTAGTTTATTTTCCTATGCTTGGCTTTCCTGCATTTGCAGGATAGTTCTGGAAGACAAATCCTTATTTTAATGAAGGAATTTTAGTGGAATTTATAACCATTGTAATTTTTTTTTCAGTAAGGTTGATCAGTTTCAGCATAAAACTGAAATCTTCTCTTATATATCCTTGATTCAATCTCCTTCCATTTATGAACAATCCTCCTTTAGAAGCCACACCTTTATCCTGCAAACTGCCAGTAAAAGGAATTAAATTTCATAAGAGACACCTTCTATTTACAGCCACAGGGAGAAGTAATGAAGTTTAATGGAAGCTGCAGCTCTAAATAAAGGCACGGAGAACTTCTACCCCTATCCTGCTGAAAATGAGGTTACAGGTTACACACAATGAGTAACATTCAAACTCTTTGCAAGTCCATTATCTCCAATGGACTTACAGCAGAGATATATTTGGCATACTTTTCATTCCAGACAGAGGAATGGGGAGTAAAGCACTAATCATTTTCATTCTTGCAAATGCACAAAAGGAAGAACAGCAGCAAATGTTATAACAGGTATGATTATAACAGAGTAAAAATAAATGCACTTCTTTATCATTTCATATTTAAAATATATTAAATACATGGTTAGGTTAAAAAAAAGTGAAATGCTAGGTTATTTGTTATTTTCTAGGAAAACTCTAGATTAAAAAATTAAAGCATTTACTATGGGTGCAAAATTTGTGTTCAAAACAAAGCAAAATAAATTTAAGGTCTATCAGATAGGACACCCTCTCTGTTGTGCTACATAGGACAGGTGTACATTCCCTTGAGAAATTAAACAGATCATTTTGGTGAATCACTAATAGAAAATGCAAGTAAAATTAGCCTGGTGGTTTGGTTGGGGGGTTTTTAAAGCCATTGCAACATCTTTAGTTGTCTGGCTATTGAAAGAAAATTTTGAAGATCAAAAAGCCTTTATTTTAAGGGAATTCTCAGTATGGTCACAATACATCAATTAATATTTAAGGAAACATTTAGTTTTATGAAATAAAGGGATTAGATGGACTCTGTGGCTACAACTGTACTAAAAAACCAGTGTGGTGAGTTGACCCCTCTGGACAACAGGTGCCCAACAAATCCTCAGCTGGGCAAGGGAGAGGAAGTATAATGAAAGGCTCATGAGTCAATGTAAGGAAAAGAAGCAGTTGTTCACCACTGACCATGATGGGCAAAACAGGCTTGACTTTGGGAAATTAATTTATTACCAATCAAATCAGAGTAGGTTAAAGCGAAATAAACCCAAACCTTAAGAACACTTTTCCCCCCACCCCATCCTTCTTCCTGGGGTTAACTTTACTCACCATCTTCACTGTTGCCTCCTCCCCAAGTGGCACAGGGCAATGGGGAGTGGGAGCTGCGTTCATTTCATCATACCATTGTCTCTATCACTCCTTCCTCCTCAGGGGAAGGATTCTTCACACTCTGCTCCTGCTCCAGCATGGGGTCCCACCCATAGGAGACAATTCTGCATTAACTTCAATGTGAGTCCTTCCCACAGATGCAGTTCCTCATGAACTGCTCTAGTGTGTGTCCCTTCCACAGGGTGCAGTCCTTCAGGAACAGACTGCTTCAGCATGAGTCTCCCATGGGGTCACAAGTCCTGCCAGCAAACCTGCTCCAGAGTGGGTTCTTCTCTCCATGGGCAACAGGTGCTGTCAGGAGCAGACTGCTCCAGTGTGGGGTTCCCATGGGGTCACACATTCCCTCAGGCAGCTGCTCCAACATGGGAGGCTCCATGGGCTGCAGGTGGATCTCTGCTCCACCATGGACCTCCATGGGCTGCAAGGGCACAGCTGCCTCACCGTGGTCTGCACCACATGCTGTAGGGCAATCTCAGCTCCCAAGCATAAAGCACTTCCTCCCCCTCCTCCTTCACTGACCTTGGTGATGGCAGAATTGTTTCTCTTAAATATTCTCACTCCTCTCTCTGCTACTGTTGTTCTGCAGTTTTTTCCCCCCCTTCTTAACTTTGTTATCCCAGAGGTCCACATTAAAACTGTGCCCACAAGCAGGCCAGCTACTAGTCCTGCAGTCTGGACAGTCACAGAAGTGCTCAAGATTGTGCTGCTGAGTGTGGTGGGGGAAAACAGTTTTTCCCCCCCCTGAAGGTGAGAAAATGGTAAACCCCCAGGGGGTGGTGATCTTTAGAATTAATCCAATGAGCGCTCTGTCG
>JAWWLV010000121.1:97401014-97412840 GCA_035041135.1 Platyrinchus mystaceus | reverse complement strand
AGTTATAGAGTGGCTTTGTGAGCACATGGAATCCATCCAAGGTCAACCCACCACAAAAGGACAAAGAAAATATGATGAGGACTAAAGGAAGACAGTTGAAGAAAAGAAAAAAATAAGTTTTGTGAGTCAAATTAAATATAAAATATCAAGTCCAATCAGATGACAGAAGAAACCAGCAAAATTCTGTCCCAAGACTTGAATGAAGAGGAATGACCGAAACACTCGATACATCATTTTGTACAACAATCCTGAGTTTAATAACAACAGGATCAAGATGTTACAAAAAGTCTATTGCATCCATTAGATATAATAATTCTCTTTAACTGGAAGATCAGTATGGTATTCCCAACTCCTCCAATTGAACACAGTTCAACAAATCTTCTGACAGGTTGAAAAAACATATGAATCTAACACCATACACATATGCTATAGCTGTAACAATCCTCTAAATAGGGCCAGAGCCCAAACTCATCTGGTTCCTGCCTATAGGAGCACATACTAGCTTTCATGCTCCCAGGCAAAGTCTAGGCATGGATACAGCCACAGAACAGGCCAAAGACAGCTTCAAATAGACATTCTGCTTTGGGTAGGAAGAAAGTTTAGGTATCAAGACACAAGCTGTATCAGCTAGTTACCATCAGGGACAAAGTGTTGTTCCTGGTCTATTTTATTTACCAGTATGCATGTAAGCCATAGAGTTACTTTCAGAGCACTAAGACAGATAATTAAATCAGTGCCCTTTTATTGAAATCCATGAGACTTTTCTGTTTTGCTAGACAGACATGAGGACAAAGCATCCTAAGGGGTCATGACAAAAAAAAAAACCACTCAAAAGCAAAGAAAAAGAGTGCTGGTTGTTTTTGTTGTTTTTTTTTTACTAGAAAGCTTAAGCTTTGCTAACTGGTTCTAAGAAATTTACTAAGAATGTGTGGAACGTCTCACAGGAGTCACTTAGCTGATTTTTCATGCACTTATGCTGATGTTTAATTCTGTGTAATGCTTTCTGAGAAGACAAAGTTTTCTTTAGCCTATGCTTTACTGAGGAAGTTAAGATAGTGGAAAAAGGGGATTTTAAGAGTTACATGTATAGAAAATACTGTTAAAATACCAGCAGCTTAGGGAGAGATACAGGCAATGGACACCTGTTGATTTATTTGGATTGTAAAAACAGATTCTAATGAGTCATTTTCAGACTAGTCGGACACAAAATTGAGTCTGGGTTTACACACAGAATTACCTGACTCCACTGATACAATAGCACCTTTGAGCCAGTAATAGTTTAACACAGCTTACAAAGTGGCCCATAGGACCCCCTGATTATCCCTGCTAAATTAGGAATGGCAGTTTCCTATGTAGCGAACAGGGCTCTGTCTGTATCATGATACATAAACATTATCTCTAGTTCTGCCACTGACTGACTCTTTAACCCTGGACAAAACAGTTAATCATCCTGCATTGATCCATTGTTGAAAGGGGATTTCAGTTCTTACCTACCTGACAGCTAGGTATGAAAATATGTGGAATACCTAAATATTACTATAACAAAACATGCAAGAAACCCCTTTTCATGTTAACTTTAGGCTAGGTCAGGATATTGTCATCTGAACTCATGCAAGGATCTTCAGTAATTATGCTTACTTTAGAATAAATCAACACCACAGGTGTCATTACTCCAAAATCTTGAGGGAGGGTTGGGACCAATTTGGCTAGATCTGAGCTTTGCTGGTCCGTATTTACATTTAAAAAAGGGCTCAGCTGACCAATAACATGAGATTGCAGCCCCTCCTCTAATATGTATTAACCTAATGCTAAATGGCTGCCAACATGAGCTCTGTAAAGCTTCCTCACATTCCCTGCTAAGTCTTCATTTAGTCACTTTATAGTATTTGTAGATCAAAAACAGCTCTCCAGCTCCACCTTAAGCACTGGATAAAGCAATTTCCTTTTAGTTTTAGGGTATTAGACCCAAGTGCATTTCTGAAAGTCTCAAATGGAGCAGATAAAAGGGCAAGCAATGGATATAAAAAGAAATAATCTCAACTTGATAGCTGGCAAAAGGGGATGATTTTTGTGTCTGTTGATTTCACAAATCATTAAACATAACAGCAAACATAAAACGAATGTTTCCTGCCCATTTTTTAAATGTAGAGGCGTAGGGGGGCTTGTAATGTTCCCCTGTGTGAGTGGCCATTAGATTGAGCATTACATGGAGGGCAACTGCATAAGTGCTCTCACAGTGTCATCCTCAAATAGCAGATGCAGCTCATTGTAGCCTCAGGGGCAGAAACCACAAGTACTTACTGTGGTTGCAGTCAGAAGTTTTATCGGTGTACAGGTTATTCTTCTCCAGGAGAAATCATAGTGATTCAGCTTCAGTTAAACTATACAATGCTGACATAGGGGAAGATATCATTCTTCTTCTAAATGTTTATTTCAGAAAATCTCCCTTTAACTCGCTCCTCAGTCTGCTTTGCTGTGCCACTTAGCTGATACAAACAGCTGCGGCACAGAGTGGACCTTGAGGTGCCTCTTTCATCTGTGACTCCAGCTAGCCTGTTACAGCACCTGGCAGGGAGCTGTTTTCCAGTTTATCCAAAAACTTTCTTTTCTCTGAGTGTAACCTTCACCAACAGTGTAGTAATGCCATTTCAGTAAAGACCTTATTTAGGCTGGGCTTTGACAAGGCAAAGAAAGTAATGAACAACAGGTCCTTTATTCAACAGCCACACATTTAAGAATACCCTACCATTACAGAGTAGGTATGATATTATTGCAGTGAGGTTTAAGCTTTATGCCCCAAACTGGCCTGAGCATCTTGCCCTCTAGGCATCTGCTGTGAAGGCGCTACATTTCTCATATTTATAGCTTCAGATGCTCATCATGTTGATCCAGTCAGTAATCTTGATGCTCTAAGGAAAAACACCATCGTTTCTTAGAGTATCAGCTTCAATGCTTCAACAAAAAAGGTGCCATCGAAACAGCAACTAAGAATATATTAAAAGAGGAAAAGCCAGGATACAAGAGTTTGGACTTCTCTATAGAATTACATTTTAATGCCACTTTTGATTAGTACATAAGTTTCTCACATGCTTGAGTAAACAAGGGTCAGACAAGTCAGGACTATGACATTGGTTCTAAGAGAGAAGATTCCTTTTTCCTGAGGATCAAATAGGAGTGTCACACACTGATGAGAAAAAAATTTCTTCAACATCTAGCACTTATACCAGATCAGTCAGTAAGATAAAGAAAAAAAGGAAAAGAAAAACTAACAAAAAACAACAACAAAAAAATCCAAAATCTCTTTATTCTTGATAGTTTTGTTTTTCTTGGCAGTCTTCCAGATTTATATCAATAGTCTTCCAACAAGAATAGTTTCGGGAGTTTGAATAACAGAAGAGTGCGTGCTGACAGTCAGACTTGAATTAATGGACAAGTATTGATACTTGAAGCTTGTTTTTAATACTAGCTATGATTTGTTTTGCAGCGCTGAAATCCAAAATCATTACAGACAGGAACAGAGAGTGTGCACATTGCCATCTCATCCTTGCATAAGCTCTAACACTTCTATTACTTTGCTCTTTTAAGAACTATCAAGATCCCGCATGTGATATTTCAATAATTAAGATTATGTATTATGGAAAAATTCCAGGCTATTATAATGATCATACCAGATTAAGTACTTTTGAACTTCATTTATACTTTTTTTTAAAAAAAACACACATAGGGGAATGTGCTGAAAGCTAATGACTGCCTTGAGTTAGACATTGTAAGACCATATCCTGAAAGCACTGAGTACTCTTTAAGCTTGAAACACAGTATTGAAGGGAAGAAGATATACTCATGAGCTTTTGATTCAGAATTTTTAATTCAGATTTTGCTCAATACATGATTGGGAAAAATTGTTCCTGGGGCTGATTCCAAGAAAGACTGAGTTTTATAGAGAACCCCATAACTCACATTGACATTTGTACTAATGTCAGTGATAATTTGTGGTGTTAGCTCCTCTCAGGATCACACTTACCAGGAAATACCAATTCTCACTGGGAGCCCCAAATGCCAACACCCTTTCACAATACAGTCCACTGATTTCCCAGGATTTGGCCTATTAAAAACAGACTAAGAAATTAATAAGCTCTATCTCAAAGTGCACATTTTCCTTTTTTACTTCCACTAAGTTATTTGATGATATGAGAGAAAGAGACCATAATGTCAACACTGCCAAGTGGCAGTACTGCACACAAGGGGTGACAGATACCATGGCTGTTATATGTCTTCTCACAACTGGGCAGAACACAATGAGGAATAAGCAGTCCCTTACATCTGGCAAGCTAAGTGAGTACTTGAAAGGCATCACAAGCTTTTCTCTTTCTGCAGCAGCAGTCAGGCCAGTGCCCCTAAACGCAGAAAGGTCACAAACTGATAAGTTACGAACTACTGACCAGTCTCCATCGCTAATTCAGCTGGCGACAGGTTTAGTTGTTTGCACTCATAATCATGCAGGCTATTATACAGCAGTAGTAATATGAGAACTAATGAAGCAGCAGTTGCTTTGCTCAAATTATTCCCCATCCTTTCCCTTCCAGTGGTTGCCTGACTTAAAAAGAGAGGCCCTAAAGGCACAGAACATGCTGGATTCCCAAGGCCCACATATCAGCCTTCATCCCTCTCTAACTGTTGCTGCAACACCCAGCAAAATGCACAGCTACTTCTGAAATATCAGACATATCACTACCTTTACAAAACAGCTTAGATTTCAGGCACAGCTTTTAAGCACATGTTGATTTATAGGCATACAGGCATGTGTTTTTTCCACCAAGCAGGAAGAAACTTGATTCCTTTATTAATCAGTCTTTCCAAAGAACTTCTTGAGATGCCACTAAATAATTCACTACTGTATCAGGGTGTAAGAGAGTACTGAAGGACTGGAGGCCTATTTTCTAAAAGGAAACTCTGGGTAGGACCTGAGGAATTGGACGTAACTTTAATACATATTTTGATAACTTGAAGGCAAGTAAGGTTTTCCTTTGCAAATATTGGCTTACCAAATAAGAGTGCAAATACTCTAGGGCAAACACTCAGTACGGCACATTGTAAGTACGAGTTATGAATATAAGTTCCACTACATCATAAAAGGGCTACATGTGGATCTCTGCTCACATTGGAACAGTGAGCCTTCTGACTGCAGACATGCGGCCACTTAGTGGACATGTGGACATTTTTGGTTTGTGCTTATACCACTGGAAAAGCACAGAGGGAAAGAAAGAATGGCAAGTCAGGG
Source organism: Platyrinchus mystaceus (assembly GCA_035041135.1). Lineage (NCBI taxonomy): Eukaryota > Metazoa > Chordata > Aves > Passeriformes > Tyrannidae > Platyrinchus > Platyrinchus mystaceus. Next base: position 97,407,562 of record JAWWLV010000121.1, on the reverse strand, counting down.
CACAAGGATGAGACAAATTATGCTGTGAGCAATGTCCATGGGCACCAGGGAAAAAAGGTTGCAGCCTGAATGGGAGGTACAAGTTGACATTGTTTCCAGCCCAAAGCAGAGGTTATATCACACAGAGCAATGAATGAAAAGCAGAGCAGTAAAGCAAGATATCAAACTGTTATGTTGTGCCTCAGAAAGAATCACAGAATCATTAAGGTTGGAAAAGATCTCTAAGATCATTGAGTGCATCCACTAACCCAACATGTTCCCCAGCACTAACCCATGTTCACCACTAAACCATATTCCCAAGTGCCATATCCACACGCCTTTTGAATCACCTGCATATGTCTTACACCTTCATCTGTTTCACCTCTGAATTTGGCCTTCCATGTCTGTGACCTTAAAACAGATCATTCTTAGAATAAAAGACCAGAAGGTCCATTTCCCCCTGTAATCCCCACAATAATCCCAGATTTAGTAAGTCCCTCCTCGGCCCCAATAACTTGAGAATAAATTTGACTCATGGTATTTTTGACTAGCATGAACCATGACAACAAAAGTCTCACACATGTTTCTTAAAAAGTCAGTTATCCTAGAGGTAGTAGCCCTGTAAGTCCTTTAATCATCTAGCTAGCAAAGTCCTTCCACATATCAACACCTTTCTACAAGCTTATGACTGCATGCAGGACCCTCATATATATAATATATATGGGGGGGGATATATATATGTGTATATATGCATATTTATATATATAAAATAAATATGTGGTATATAATATATATTTTATATTACATATATATAACGTGTTTGTATATATATATATGTGTGTATACATATATACATATATATGTGTATATATATATATATATATGAATATGTATGTATGTACACAGGAAGGGAGGGTGCAAAGAGGACAGAGCCAGGCTCTTTCCAGTGGTGCCCAGTGACAGGACCAGAATCAATGGGTACAAACTGAAATGCAGGAGCCTCTGGCTGATCAGGAAGCACTTTGTTACTCTGAGGGTATCCCAGCAGTGGCACAGGCTGCCCAGAGAGGTTGTGGAATCTCCTTTCTTGGAGACACACAACAGCTGTCTGGACACAGTCCTGGACAATCATCTGGGGGCTGCCTTGCTTGAGCTGAGGGTCGGATAATCTGACCTCCACACGTCCATTTCCATCTCAACAATTCTGTGGTTCTGTAGCCCTGTAATTTATTTTTATGCTGGACAGTGATACAGTGAAAGGCAGGGTCTTGCAAATATAAGAGGGGAATTATTTGGAGAAAAAAAAAACGGTTTTATAGAAAAATGCAGAGCTAAATGAGCTTACAAAATTCCGGATATGAAATTCCTTAACACACATATAATATATGTTTAAATATATAATTGAGTGAGTTTTATGCAATACACAACCTGAAATTGATCAGAGAACTGACACATATATGCACTGGCCTTTATAAATTTTAAAGGAATATACTGGTGACAGAAGACCAGCATAACCTGAAGAAAACTAGAAAAAAACAGTGTAATATCAATTTTAAAAGAGAAAAATATATATATGCAGACAAATGCTGTCCCTTAAATATAAAATAGCAAAAGCCCTGGGAAAAGTAAAATTATTTTTCTAAAATGGCTGGAAATCTGCTGCACAAAAACTAGGATAGAGTGAAGGGCACCGAAACCTATCCATTCCACAGCCATAAACAAACAGAAGGGGTAAATGCTTTTTGATACATTTTAATAGCTTATTAGGAGATACAGAATCCTTTGTTTTGAAACATTTGCTTATTCCTGTGATTCATGTTGACTGCAATGCTTCTGTGAAGTTTTGACACTTGTTTATAACTTTATGTCTGACTTTAAAGTTTTGGGGCTTTTGTTTTCAAATATTTATTTTAAAGCATTTGCAAACTGATCAGTAATGTGCTCTGTCGAACATTCTAGCAACATATAATTAATACAAAAGCTTGACTCTAATGTGAAAGCTTGATACTTCAGAGACACATTTCCACTGCCTTTTGTTGTTCTCAGGTATCCAAAGCCCATTCCGTCCACCTCCACATTTGCGTTGTTAGGTTTGGTAATTTTGCCCGTGGTTCCTTATGCCATCTCTCATGACTTTTTAGTATTTTTAAGCTCCATTATGCTGACTTGTGAACAGTATTTTCCAGTGGTCTTTTGTTGGTGTGCTGAACAATGTAAATAATGTCAGTATTATTGACAGTGAGCCTACTGTACATGGTGGCTGCTAACACCCTAAATAGGAACCTGTACAAATCTGGAAAATTATATAGCTTTGGCTTCCCTCGTCCTTACATTCCTATAGATACGTGCCTTGCACCCTAGACCCTCCTCCCTCCTCAGCTGGGGACACACAGATTGTGGTGCTGATGCAGATGGACTCTGCTCTCCACTGGCAAGTCTCTCCTGCCTTTGCCCTCCCTGTCCTGTTCTGCAGTGCAGTAACCAGTGTGACTTTGCAGGCAGCTGCACAATACTGTGATATCAGTACAAAATACATACTGTGAACTATGGAGCAGCTCCTGTTAGAGCTGGTGTGTTTGATTTGTGAGGTGATGCACATTTGCAGCATTAATCAAACACTGGGAAGAAGCAAACTTAACCTTCTGGGAAATCATGCAAGAAGGAGTGCTTTTGCTTATCTTGAACTTTCTGCTGTAATAATTTTTTTCTCATTTACCACAGAAACTTCAGATCCAACTGGGAGAAGTTTCTGAGACGTTTCTCTTGTCAGAATAAATTTCTTCAGTAAGTTTATAATGAGTGCTGAATTGGAACATTATAAACAATATAAGCTTACCTTTGACTGGCACCTGAAATTTGTCACCATTTTTTAAAATCAAGATCTTTTACACTTTTTGCTATAAGCAGCATCTTATTTCTCCTTTTTTTCCCCAAATTAAAAATATTTAAATTAGACAAAAATTTGTAAAAAGGAGAAAAAAATTGACTTTGTGTTATAGCAAGCAAAACATAAACAATGTCCATTCGTTATGAGATGCTTTACAGTTTAAGGCAAAAAATAAATTATTCCCGTTTCAGACTTAAATTGTGGAGGTGCTGCTCAGCCAGAGATCTAAGCCTTCCCCTCAGCTTTAAATAAATAACAAAACAAATTTAAAAAAAAAAATCAGTGTAACTGCTTCTGTAGGTAGTAAGTTAGCATATTTATCCTCCTTACCATGAGCTGAGAGCCCTTTGCCAACATGAGCCAGACACGACCGAAGTTTGCCAGAGCATCTCTATGGAGAAACAGCGGCATCTCGCGGCCAGACCCGACAACCTCTCAGTGCGTCTGCCGGGAACCCCCCGTGCTCCAGACACCCCCAAAAGCACCTGCTGACAGAATTTAGCAGTTCTCAGTCGGTCTCCAAACAAATAAGAAACAAGATACTAAAATCTTTACTTTTCAACCACCATTTTTCAGAAACATGTCATCTTGGTTCTTCGTCCTGACCTCTGAGAAATCTTCATGTTAGCCTCAAAACTTCAGACGTGAATTTGGTCCCTAGTTTGGGAAAACACATGGAAGCCAGGAAATTTAGGCCGGTATCTCTCAGAGAGCACAGGAAAATAATTCTCTGTGCACGTACAAAAGAGCTGACAATAGCACTGTTTACCCAGCCATTTTAATACCTTTGTTATCATGGGGCATGGTTACATACCCCACCACGGCACACCCAGGACTAAGTATTCTGCACCTCCTTCTAGTTTTTCTCAGAAAAAAAAACCCTGCTCAGTTCTTCTGTTGTCCCTGTTCAGTGAGGTCTTAGAATTTGCTCACAAAAGCTGAATTCCTCTTTGACTAAATGCATTTTTAGATAGAAACAAGCTTGCCAGGCTGTCAAACTGAGGCAGCTGGGATGAGGGATTTTTCAAAACGTTCAAGAATTATAGACAAATTATCTCATGAAATAACATCATATTGATGCATAGCATTGTGATATATAAATTCACATGAAATTACAACAGTGCATGCACTCTTGCCTGAGAACAGTTTTCACAATGTTAAATCTACCCTAGATTGGAAACTAAACAGATCTGATCCTACTCTAGTTTTATCTTCTGATGGATTCCAAATGATAATTTGGAAAATCACACAGAAAATGCCTGGATTCCTATAAAACACAGCTTCTTATAACATAGAAAAAGTCTTTTACAATGTTTAACATGCTTTGCAATCACACTAGCAGTAACACAGAAGAATTCACTGAAGGAGCTTTTTACAATCCCTTATAAACAGAGAAGGAAATTAAATATTTTAATACTGTTATATGAAGTGATTCCTTCATCACCTGGAAAAATGCTCTCAGCTCTGGTGATCTAATTTCATTCAATACAGCAGAACTTAACAGAAGTCTTTATAGAAGTTGGGATATTCCAACAAATCAGCCTTATAAAACAGTGAATTGTTTCACAGGTCTGTGTTAAAACTAAAGGTTAAATACCAGCACAACAGGTAACAGCATTCTAAAACCTGCTTGGCCCAACTGGGACTCATACAAGTCACAAACTACAAATGTAAGATTTTAGGGAGGAGCTGATATAGGTTAGGGAATGTAGAGGAACACCTAATAATGGCCACTTCAGACAGGCAGACCTGGGGCTCATTTCTCATTATACAACATTACAGGGAAATCAGTGAAATCAAAATGCAAGGAAAGGGTAAAGGGATTATTTCACCTGAAATAACATTACTCTGACGGCTACAGCCACAAACATAGTGCAAGTGTGCCTTACTCATACAGGGGTGAAGACATTTTGCTTCAAATCATCAACCAACCATTAGCTAACACAGTTTAGATTTCACCATTAGCAACTCTGGAGAATTCTAGCACTTTCAGCTGAACTCTCTGGCACTACTCACTGCTGAAACACGACACCATGTCTCAGGTTTGACACAGTATAGGAGTTCCTACATTCCTAAAATTCCTGTTTAATCAGTTCAAATTAGATCTAACCAAATGCTCCTGATGAGCTTACAAACATAAGAATAAATATTAAAGTCTAAATTAAGCAGAGAATTACTACTAGTAGTTTGGCTGCTGTATTTAAAGCTGAGGTGTTTGTAAGCTCAAAGAAAAATTCACAAGATTGGAGCTTCTGCTGTCTTGGAAGAACACATACAGCTCCAATGTCAGTGTAAGTACCATTACAGAATTCTGTAAAATTTTTATCAATGTGGCCTCAAATAAAAAAAATCATACCAATTACTCTATAATATTCCATGTAGTGTTCAAAATGAAATTCTGTAACTATTTGTAGTATCTATACATTTCTTGATGTATATAGAATTTAAAAGTTTCCTTAACAAACTAACCTATCAGTTCAAGCCACTAGAAATTAAAACCGTAAATGAATAAATTGTAGTCGGTTATATAAGAAGACTGAGACATGTCATGTCAATACCTGTATCTACTACCTGTGTACCCAGAGAATGAGGAAGTACTTGAAAGACAAACCCCAAAAATGATATGGCTCATATCATAATATTTGTTAACATGAATATAAACATAGTGTGGGCAGGGAATTCTCCCTATGTTACTTACTTAATATTCATTATTTTAATATTGCATTTAGTGATTCTTATTATTTGTACTGTGATGTATCTACAAATCTTACTATTGGTCATTATACCAGGTATTGTACAATTGAGGAAATGCAAGGCAAATTCTGACCCAAAGTGTTTACTGTTGAAGACTGAAATGAAAAATGAAAACAACATTAAGGTTAACTTCATTATGTATCTCAAATGCATCTTTAGACCATATACAAAAAAAAGAAACAATCAAAACAATGTGTGTCGGGGGTTGAAAATTGTAAACTCTATATTTTAGTTATTGTGTATTATATGTATTATGTTTTCTTCCTTATGTATGTAAATCCTGTGTTCCCATTGGTTGTCTCACTTGTCCCCCCCTCCCTGCAGCCTTATAAACTGCAGGAATTTTGAATAAACGCTCTCTTCGCTGCTGGACTCCTGCGTGCTCTGTCTCGGTACCGGAGCCTCTGCCGCCCATCTCGACCCCCTGAGAGATGGGTGGTGGGGGGCGACCCTCACCCCAAAACCCTCACAAATGTGTTTTGTAACTATTAAAACAATAAACATTTGTATATGATTAATAAGTAAAAAAGAGGAGCCTGCAATAAGTTTTGAACTGCCTGAGACATACTCTTTCTTCTCCATTATATCAGTTCAGTTTCCTTACCTCTAAAGTGGGGAAACTTTCTTTATCAAGAGTAGAAAACCAATCTTTGACTCATTCTTTCTGAAGCATTTTGATAAGGCTAAGAAAACACCAATGTGGACTAAAATTAAGCATTCATTGTTTTCTTCATTTTTTTAAATGCAGCATTTATGTGAATACTTTCCCTTAAATACAAGTGAGAGTACAAGATTATTCACCAAAAAAGTAGATGGCAAACACATAGAGGAAAAAAAATAATAAATAGATGGATAGAGAGATAGATAGATAGATAGATAGATAGATAGATAGATAGATAGATAGATAGATAGATAGATAGATAGATAG
>JAWWLV010000121.1:97380326-97400914 GCA_035041135.1 Platyrinchus mystaceus | reverse complement strand
ATAGATAGATAGATAGATAGATAGATAGATAGATAGATAGATAGATAGATAGATAGATAGATAGATAGATAGATGATTCTCAGACATTTTAGGGTCACTTATAGGAATATAAACCTGGAAGTTAAAGCTTAACATAAATATTCCCATTAAAGGTCAATAACATACATACTGAAATTTCTCTTAACAATCATCAAGCATATCTGAAGTTTGTTATAGATACATATGCCCAGTGCTCTATTTAGTGGTCTTGGGAATCCAGAGAGCTCTCAGCTGACTGGAAGCTGTCAAACATTGTCCTGGTTTTCAAGAAAGGCCAGAAGGAGAACACGAGAAACTACAGGCCTGTCAGTCTCACTTCAGTACCTGGTAAAGTTACGGAGAAGATTATTCTGGGAGGTATTGAAAATCACAGTGCAGTCATTGGTCACAGCCAACACAGCTTCAGGAGAGGAAAGTCCTACTTATCAAATGAGATTTCCTTTTATGACAAGGTAACCCACCCAGCTCATCAAGGGAAGCCAGTTGATGTAATCTTTTTGGATTTCAGTAAAGCTTTTGATACTGTTTCTCACAGGATCCTTCTGGACAACAGCACACAGCTGGATAAACACATCATGTGGTGGGTAAGCAATTGGATCATGGATTGAGCACAGAGGGTAATAGTAAATAGGGTGACATCAGACTGGAGACCTGTCACTAGTGGAGTTCCACAGTGACACTAGTGGAGTTCCTCCAACTTAGGCCTTGTGCTCTTCAACATCTTCAACATCTTCATTGACAAATTAGCAATCACCAACCATAGGAAGTTCAACAAGGGAAAATGCTGGATTCTGCACCTGGGATGGGGCAACCCTGGATGTACGTACAGACTGGGGAATGAGATGCTGGAAAGCAGTGCCGAGGAAAGGGACCTGGGGGTCCTGGTCAATGGCAAGTTGAATATGAGTCAGCAGTGCCCTGGCAGCCAGGTGGGCCAACTGTGTCCTGGGGGGCATCAGGCACAGCATGGCCAGCCAGTCGAGTGAGGGGATTGTTCCACTCTGCTCTGCTCTGGTGCAGCCTCACCTTGAATATTGTGTGCAGTTCTGGGCACCATAATATAAGATATTAAGGTATTAGAGAGCATCCAAAGGAGTACAATAAAAATGGTGAAGAGCCTTGATTGGAAGCCATATGAGGAATGGCTGTGGTCACTTGGTCTGTTCAGCCTGGAGGACACTGAGGGGAGACCTCACTGCAGTTACAACTTCCTCATGAGAGGAAGAGGAGGGGCAGGCACTAATCTCTTCTGGTGACCCATGACAGAACCCAAGAGAATGGCCTGAAGTTGTGTCAGAGGAGGTTTAGGACAGATATTAGAAAAAGGTTATTCTCCCCAGTGGTGGTTGGGTACTGGAACAAGCTCCTAGTGGAAGTGGTCATAGCCCCAAGCCTGGCAGAGTTCAAGAAAAGGTTGGACAATGCTCTTGGGCACATGGTGTGACTCTTGGGGATGGGCCTGTGCTGGGCTAACAGTTGGACTTGATGATCTTTGTAGTTCCCTTCCAACTTGGCATATTCTGTGATTCTGTGATTCATTACAAGTATCATGTGATTTCCATTACATGTCCTCAAACCAGGAGAGCAGACTGATGCCATGTTTCCATTTTCTCCTAGTGCTCTTTTATCAACAGTTGCAGGCAATTTGTTCCATGTTCCCTGGACAACAGTCTTTTTTTCCTAGTTAAAAGACCAATTTTAAACTCCAAAACATTAAAGCACTGGAAGGAAAAGAAAATGGTATGAAAATGTCATCTAAAATCCTTTTAAATTTGAATTCTAAGCTTAGATGTTGCTTTTCTATATTTAATCAAAAGCATTCAGGTGTCCGTTCTCAGCAAATTTAGCAGAGAATCACATGCCTACTATCAGCAAGTTACAGTCTTCCCAAGTACTTTGTGCAGTGACCTTAACTACTTAGAGTGCTGAGGAATTGAGGATTCTGATTGAAGCAGGTTCTGACTTCATGAAGCATGGTCTGAATTCTCAAAGTATTTAAAATCAACTCTTGCTTACTGCAAGGTAGTGAGGAGCATTATGCCTCAATATTTCTGAAATGAATTTTTTCTTTCCTCTCTTCAAATAGAATTGAATATAATCAGTCAAAATTATATTACCATAGGAGACATCACAGACGAACATTTGTAAATAAACAGTATTATCTTGTCATAACTTGGTGTTAATAAAGGGTAGTAAAAGATCCAGACTACTATAATGTAGAAAATATAGAATAAATATGAAGTAGATATGGGAAGGAAATATGCTGGAAACTTACTTTGAAAAAAGGGAGATAGTATGAAGAAAATCATTATCAGAAAATAATATCTATCACAACATCATTTGGCTCTTTATTTTCTGTGGTTCTTCTGTTACAATTCTGCAAGCCTTGGCAGAAAAGTACTCTCCAATTAAAATATTTGTAGTTTTAATTATATTTATCTAAAAGTATCCCTGTGTGCTGCAAGGACTCAGTTCAGGTGCAAAAAGTTGGCATCTAGTGCCACTTGAAATGGCTTACTATTTTTAAATATGCACATGGATATAACAGATATGACACATGCCTTTCTGGAACAATAGTTAGAGGCCAGATAGGATAACATTTTGGAAACTTGGGACCAAGCATCTTAAATGTCACTACTTATCTATATTTGGTCAATTGATTTGAAGCTTAAGTCACATATCAAATAACTGCGAATAATTGCCAACTCAAGTTTCTCAATCAGGCAATAAGGAAGCAATTCTATGTACATAAATGAATAACGAGCCATTATAAAGATTGTTATAATTAAAGATGCTACAGCATTGAGCTTGAAAGTCTAATTAGGAGTCTAAAATTATTTCCTGATAAATGTGTGTGTTCCATTCCATCACCAATTAGTCTAAAATTTTCAGTTAAACCACCTCTGTTGATTTTTAAGCCTATACCTGAAGACTCTCATCAGCAAATTTCCAGCTTTAAGCAGTAAGCAGCAGCACATCTTCACTATTGCATTCAAGGGCTTGGGGATAATGCTCCATAAGAAAACAGGTGTAAGCCAACATGTAGTACAGTCTGCCAAAAAGTCTGTAACAGGCACCTGAATGAGACTGAGGTACTTGGATAATAACACACAATTTTTTCTGCTGTAGGACAGGTCTGAAACTGACATGAGCATCCAGGGTTGCCCAGTAACCCAGTCTCGGGAGTTTGCATTTAACAAAATTTCTAGCAGCAGCTAGAACTGCTCCAACAGCACTCTTGGAAGACATGTTCTATGGCTGTTGCATGCACTCTTCTGTCAAGAATGATCTGGTGTCTGCTGTTAATCTAGAGTTCAAAAAAGACTAGCATGCTCTTTTCTGAATTTAACTTCTCAATTTGCTTTGGATGTAACAACTATTTTTACTTCTTTTGACAATTTTTTGTTCATGGAGGAAATACTATTCATTCCAGTCTTATTTCAAAAAATTGTCTAATATTAAAAATCTTGGTCACAACAAACACCACTCAGGTTACCTAAGACAGAGAGATAGCGCAGCAGACCACACAACATGGAAAGTCACATAACTGGAAAGCTATTTCAATTGGAAAGTTTGGTAAATACCAAGAATGAGCATATTTAATTACATACTTGCAGACAAAAAACAGAAATAGGAAAGTATGCAAAGAGACACATGACAGTAAAGAGTATTTGCCTAAACCGAAACATTATAGGTAGATATATGAAAAGTTACGGCAACCATTACAGTATTTTTTTTGGATATTGACAAAAATCAGAAATTCTGGTGGTTCAGATTACATTACATTACATTATTCTTACTGTGTCAAATGGAGGCAAGGTGTGTCTAACTAAGGTTTTGTTGGTTTATTACACTACTTGAACAGCATGACCTTCTTATACATCTGCAAGCTTAAATCCAACCAGCCCCAAAAATAATTTTACAGAAGTAAATAAAAGTAAAACACAGCCCAGAAAGGCCACTAGGAAAAAAAAAATGAAAAAAAAAGTTCATTTGCAGAATGAATTCAAGGTAAAAACAATATAATTCAGATTAAAACATAGTTTAACACATATTAATGTTACATCAATTCTTTAAAGGCAAGCTTTTGTCTCCAGGCAATTAGCCATTCTACCTCCCATTGAAGGAGCCTTACACACTTATCATTCAAGTTACATTCTGCAGGCACTGGAAAAGATGCATGAGACGTAAGGTTACCTAGGGTGCACTTCTCCATAACTAAATATTTATCTACAGTTTTAGAGCTATTTGTAATAGTAATCCTGGTTACCATCAGCAGAAAAAAACAGACATTTTAGGACATGATACATCTAATTTGTCACAGACATAGGATTAGAAGAATCACATCTTTCCTTCAATAGACTATAATGGGAATGTAGACAACTAGCTTTAATGAAGACAACTGAGTTACAGATTGCAGAATCATGGAATGGTTTGGGTTGGAAGGGACCATGAAGATTACCTGGTTCCAACCCCCTTGCCATGACCAGGGACACCTTCTGCTAGACCAGGTTGCCCAGGGCACATCCAACCAGACCTTGAACACTTCCAGGGGGGGAGTATCCACAACTTCTCTGGGCAACATGTTCCAGTGCCTCACCACCCTTATAGTGAAGAATACTATTACACCATTTACTCAAATGAATCCTACCTCTGCTACCAAATACATGTTTTAAACTGTTACAGTGAAAATTTTGCTGTTGACATGTTCCTGGTTGCAGCTCTAAGGAAGACAAATGTTGATTTGCAAGGATGAATAAAACAAACTACAACACCTCTGAGGCAACTGCTGCTTTCCCTTTAGCAAAAGGATATATTATTTTCTGTTGTGTTTTAAGGACCCTAACTGTATCTGTGTGACACACTGAAGTAAAACCCTTTGGAGTTATTGCATTCTATCAGGTAGCTAATATGTCTTTAAAAAATACTCTAAATGTGTTTATGGGCTAGAGAGTAAAAATCTGTCAAGTAATTCATGTTTCTGAAGTCTCTAATATGGTACATACATTTGGTAGGATTTCTTTTTCCCCAAGGAAAAAGCAGTGGCAGTCCTGATTACATCATACTAGAAAAATTGCCTCTCCAGCTTCTTGGCTGCATTAAACAAATAAAACTACTGTACATTGTGTAAACACTTGTAAAAATGTCACTGGAAATTAAACAAGTTTTGTCAATCTCTTGAGGAAGATTTTTGCAGGTATTTCTCAATATAAAGTATTAGGGCTGCCTAGAGAATTGCAACTCTCACAACTTGCAAAGTCTGATTTCTTCCTGCACTGAAATGAGCTGAATAAAATTAAATAGTCTAGAAAAAAAACCACTTAGGGGGCTGGTACATGGTAAGCTCTCTCCCTACAACATTCTTACACTCCCTGCAAGAGCCAACCACAGTACACCAAAAATCCTCTTTTGTCAGAATGACACAAAGTGAAAGGCTTTGACTTATGTGGGAAGATGACTGGGAGTAAAATGATAATGGTACAGAAGTTATAGGGAAAAATACATTTGCTACTCCCTGGATGGAACATTGTCAGCTTATCCAATCTCCCACACAAAACAATCTATGGGGGGCTAAATGGAGGGTGGAGTGGAGACATTGTGGCCAGGCTCTATTAAAACCTTTGCAGAGGAGGGAACTCAGTGGTGCTTTCCAGCTGATAAGTTGCATAGCAGCTGAAACGCTGAAAAGAAGATGTCGTGCTGTTGAACCAGCAACTTTGGGAAGTTAGTGTCCTTGGACTGATGCATGTCCCCATCCCAAGGTTATCTCAAGTACTATACTGAGATATTTGCCCCCAGGGTACAACCACCCCTCACTGAGTAAGATGTAGGAGTAAAGTCACTCAAACTCCACCTAAAACATAAAGAAATAGTGTAAAAGTATGTTATGAATGGGGAGAAGTTGAAGGAAGGCTCCATCAAAACCACTAGGATCAGTCAACGGGCAAACCTGTCTTTTCCCCCATAGGAACACCTATTGGGTAAGAACTGTGTTCTCTGCATGCTAAATATTATCACAGACTAACTAGCTTTTATTGAAGATTAGAGCTTGTCTGTACAGTGCTTTAAATCAGTATATTGCTTTGAATATATTTTTGCAGTCAAGTACTATTACTGGCAATCTTTGAGCCTTAACCTGTCACAATTTTATTGATAAAGAGTGTTATTCTGTAAACTGTTAATGTGAGTCCTTCAAGGATGCTAGCAATGCCTGGTAGTGGGAAAAGGTATGGAGACCCAGGAGGGGGTTTCTCTGGTGTGTGACCCTGAACAACGCAGTCAAACCACCCTCTGATCTAGTGAACTGTTCAGTGAAGGGTCTCCATAATGGGATGCTGACAGACTAGTTGGGCACAAGGGTCTTGGCTTTCCTGGGGTGCTGACAGATTAATCAAACAATAAAGGTTTGAGTAAACCTCCCCTTTTCACATGACAACATACCAGCAAACTGCATCAATGAGGAATCTGAGCCAGCCCAATACAGTATATCTCTTGAAAACAACAGAGCATTCAATACAGACCCAGAAGTCAGAAATTCTTGTGTCTTCAGTCCATACCTTACACTAAGGATATGCATCAGTGTTCTTTTCTGAAGCAGCAAAGTTATTTACAATATCCTCACCATCTTCATGAATCCCTCTCAACCTCTGTTAGTTTAATACGACAGCAGACAAAACTAAAAATTTTTAATTTCTTTCAGAGTTGGAGATACTGGGTAGGGGTAGAAAAGATATTTTATGGTGGTGTCTTTGCAGACCCAGGTTATTATAATGAACCAGTATCCAGTGCAGGCACTAGAAAAAGGTAGAAAATACTTGTGCCAGCTTTGCCAGAAAAGAAAATATAATGTGGAACAAAGTCACCTACTGCAATAGCGGTTTGGACCACGTAACTTAGTCCTTGTATGTGTGTTTTCCTACATGTGATATACAGCTAATAATTCAGTATTAAAAGGGTGGCTACAAAGAAGTTGGAGACTTCCTTTTTACAAGAAATCACATGGAAAGGATGAGGGGTAATGTGTGCAAGTTAATCCTGGGGACACCCCACTTGGACACAAGAGGAAAATTCCTCACAATGAGAACAATCATCTGTTGGAATAATTTCCCCAGGGAAGTGGTAAATTCCCCAACACAGGACACTAAAGATTCAACTGAACAGGGTGATGGGCCATCTTGTCTAGAACGTGCTTCTATGATTTTCAACTAGTGATGGATCTGGGTATTAATGATCCCTAAATAATCAAGAAATCCTGTTCAACATATACTTAATTTTTTTTTTTTAAAGCAGCTTTAGCTATTCTTAGTATCATTGTTTTTGAAATTGAAGTTGTTATCTCTTCGGAATTTTATGATTTCAACCTCAAACCAAGCATTTAGACATTCAGAGCACTCCAAAGACCTATGAATTCTCTCCATAAAAACTGCCACTGCTGTCCAGGCTAATTTAAATTATGCCTTTTCCCTCTTAGGAAAACTTCTGAAATTAGAATCTTGTCAGTTGATCGGAGATTGGCATTAGGCCAGGATATAATTCTCTGGCATGCACCATTAAACCTCACAGTGAGGATTAATTAGTACTGCAAAAGCACTTTGAAAATGAAATGTGCTGTATACTAAATAATTATTATTTTTATTATTATAATATTGTAAGAAAATTAGCAAGTGACTGAGAGACAGTTTACAAGACCTCCCACTGAAAAAATACATTAATGGCCTATTTCTGAGAGATGATCCAAATAAAAATTATCCACCTCTATATACATCTAAATCTGTTTCTGTAAGGTGTCATAATGGATCAGCATGGTAATATAGATGGGTTTCGACATGTGATAAGTGAAGAAAAAGAAATTTGCAAAGTAATTCACAAGACATTGCTGTTAAAGTGGTTTTTTGCCTATTGTCTTCTATAGCCATGTATATGCATATATGGGCAAACATAACTTGTGGATATCCATGGAAAATAAGCTGCAGAATTCACTTTGGTTAGTCATCTGTCTTTAATAACTAAATCAGGAATTTATTTCCAGTATATTCTTTATAACATCTAGCACCATATGTGCTCAGATCTCTTCATAGAAAAACCAGATTTTTTTTACACTGATGAAAAACAGATTTCCCGTTCTTCCAGACAATACCTCTCTCCTGAAAGGCTAAACAACTTGCATCAGCTTTTCACAAATAATATGGCCCAATTTATAACCATTTCATTATTTAGAACAGCACTTATGGTATTCTTAGTTGCATATACAAAGCTCACTGACAACCTTACCAGCATTAAAATAAATTTAAAAACAAAAGTTAAAAAAAGGAATCTTCTTTTCCTTCGATCTAAACTTAAGTTTGGCTAAGCTAATTGTATCTTGTAAAAGCATCATAGAGGACATTCACTGATCACTTAACCACTTCTGGGACAGGGATGGTCTTTCTTTCTAGAGAAAAAACAACTATGCACATAAAGAACTTTAGCTAAGCACTTACAATTTTGTGAGGTGATCTACTCATTCCCATCAGTGGTGAAGATACACGTGTACAAATGCATTCATTTGGAAATTGGAGCTATGGTATCAGCCTCTCTACAAAAGCAGAATGTGTGATTTCATAATTCATGCTCAGCTATCACTTTAAAGACTTGCTTCATAATTATGGAAGCTAGGGACAAACTTTTCCAAGAATGAAATTTGAGGCTTTGGATAAGAATCATCAGAAGACTTCTGCCTACATTCCTTCAGCTAATCCTTCCCTTGTTTCCTTGCTCAGCAAAAGGAGAGGTAGGAGATTATGCATTTGCAAATTCTAGTGTCATAAATGGCAGTGAGCCATGAATAAATCCACACTGTGGGACACAGTAGAATTCGGCACATAATCTCCATGAAAAATGCAGTTCTGAGGCTCTGATTGGACAGATATTGTCCTATATATTTTTCTTTGTATTCTTCAAACTTTGTGGCTATGCTCAAAAACTGCAGAATGGTCTTATCTGTCTTTCTAATGCATAATCTAAGTCTTAGCTCTAGCAAGGACTTGTGTTTACTCATTAAAATGAGTTTGCATAAAGATAAGTTCTGCTTGTACTTTTGGGTTGCCTTCTGCTTTTAACAGACAGGATGCTTTCTAAGGTAAATACTCTAAATTAATGGGAGCAGCAATACAGTTATTTTTAGACATCATTAGTCAGTTCCCTGGTTAAACAGGAGCAGTTGCATGTGAAACAAAGAAGTCTGTGATGGAAGACAGATGGGAAGCACATTCAGCACACTCTGTGAAAGAAAATATGGGTTGCTATCTATCAAAAGCCACACAAAATTCAACTCTGGATCTATGACAGTATATGAAATTTGTTAGTGGTAATGTATAGTCACAGAGCATGGAAAAGATCAAATGGAATGTCATTTATACATTATTTATACTAGTTTTGAAGACTAGCAGGCAGACTGCTGCTCTTTCGAGACTCATGCTGTTCATACAGGTTAAATCTTGGTGAAAAATGCACACAACTTCTGTCTTATACCTTTCCTGCCCTTGAAAGCTTCTTGAGAAATGAAAAGATTACTCATCATTGACTGTATTTTGAGTTCGACAGAGAGAGGTTTATACACACTTGCTACAGCCACAAGAGAATTTCTAAAATAATTTAGACTAGAGCAAATCTTTAGTTGTTGGTGACTATGTTCATCTCCTCCATACTGTCAGTGATAATTAAACTAACCATTCCACAAAGAAGATTCCTAACCTTGTCCATCTCCTCTATCTTCATTAAATTGCTTGTTAATTTCTATCAATGTCTTACATAATATTTAGCCTACATATTTCCTCTACAGTTTTAAAACAATTCTTCAACCTTCATTTGATAATGGAAATAATTGATCTCTCTCCTCTTCTGAAAATTCTTTCATGAATTTGTGACAGTTGTGTTTCTTCCCTGGTTATTTATTTAATTTGAGGTTCAAAGAACATAATTAGTAGTGCATCCTGACACAGAATATTAAGTCAATCACTGTAGCAATCCTGATTAAAAGCTCAGTCCTGCAAGGTGCTGCATGACTTCCATAAAGGGAAAGGGCTCTCAGCTCTCTTTCCAGACTCTAAAAAGATTTGGAAATGTTCTGCATGAAATATATTTTTGTTCTATTTAGGTATTTTTCATACATCTGGGATATTTTACTCAGGTTAGACCCAAATATATGTCTAGAAAATTTTGGGATATCTTATAAAATCAGAGTAACAGATTCAGATAGATGAAAGACACCTGTGATGATTTATATCAGTAATAATGAAATAAAAATACTACTCACTTGACTTTCATTAAGCAACATAATTATTTTGTTTATGAAGTTTTTTAAGACAAATGTTTTCACAGGAAATGTTTGGGATAATATTAATTCTGGAAAAATAATTGTCATGGCAAATTGTGTAACAAGCATTTTCATTCTTAAACAATCTTGATTTTAAGAAATTAAAGAAAATAATTTTAAAATTAAGCACAAATTATGTTTAGTAAATCTAAAAACTATTTCAAAATTATATTGTATTCAATTTTTAAGAACAGTTCTGAAGAAGTTTGATCATTATATGTAGAAACTTTTAGAGTTTTTCAGAGAACAAAACCATTATTCAGTATGGCACTCTTTCTAGAAACTAAAGGTTGTCAGCTAGACCATTTCCTATTGCTATATTCAGAATAAGACATCACCTCTAAGATAAGGTGCTCCAAAAAAAGTGTGTTAAGGTTTTTTAAAAGGCATAAAAACCATAATACATATTATCCCTATGTCATATAAACAACTTACAGTTTCCAAACCATTCAAAAACATGAATGTTTTTGAACATTGTGAGATTATTTGTAATTTGTGAAATTATTTGTGTTTTAATTCATGTTCTAGACCACTGAATCATTCTATATCCAAATTTACAATGGTTACCAAGTAGCTGGAGTACAGCAATAACCCTGTCATCTATTCTTGTGCATATGCTCTCAATGTGGCAATTCATAACTGCGTATTAGCACGAGCAATTCCATTCTGGAGTAAGTGATCCCAGCCTACACTGTGTCACGGCATATCAGAGGGACTGGAACAGCCGTGTGCATCAATTAACAGCAGAGACAAAGTTAGCACGCTGACATGACCACAAGCAATGGTCATACTCACCAATTAAAAACACACTGTTTCTTGAAATCCATTTCAAAAAGCATAAAGTTATGTAAGTATTTGGGTTATATGGGAGTTCTAAAGGCCCTCTGGTCCAACCTCCACACAAAAAACCAATTTGATAGTTGTCTCTCAAAAAGGTGTGCAAAAAGATAGCAAAGCTTTTTGAAATTAATCAGCCCCTTGTATTTTATCCTAGTTACACAGAAGTTGGGAAGGAATCTAAAAAAATTCTTATTTCCCGCCTTAATTGAGACACCTAAGAATGGAGAATTAGGTGATATCACATAATAAAGACTGTATGTCTTTCCCTGAATTTTTGTCTTTTGACTCCAAATTCATAGAATTACATAATGGTTTGGGTTGAAAGGAACCATCTAGTTACAACCTCCCACCATTGTCAGGGACACCTGCCACTAGACCAGGCTGCTCAGAGTTCCACACAACCTGGCCTTGAACACCTTCAGGGATCGGGCATCCCCAGCTTCTCTGGGCAACCTGTTCCACTGCCTCACCACCCTCACAGTAAAGAATTTCTTCCTAAAATCTAATTTAAACCTACTCTCTTGCCTTAACCTTTTTCCTCCCCTATATACCTCCTCCAGCTCTCTTGTAGGTCTCCTTTAGGTACTGGAAGGAAGCTCTAAGTTGTTACTTTTACAAGGCAAATAAAATCTTAATGCTGATAATGTAAAAGGCATTAACACAAAGATTTCCCCAAAAGACATAAAAAAACTTTGTGAGTTTAAAATATCCTCTAGGAGAGTATGTACTTCCTGCACAACTTCAGAAGTGTTTCGTCATTTTCCAAATATTTCAAGTTCACTAGAATTCAATGTATCTTTCTGTTAGTGTACAAAGCTCACCGCACTACTTCTCCAACAGCCTCCAGAATCATCCCTGTGCCATGATGGTAACCCTGCAAGAGTGATTATCAGCTTCAGCTGCAGACCATCCCAGAATGCAAATGCAGAATCATATTTACCCATCATATTTACCCTTTCCCCTATGCCCCTACCAAGCTTGTCTGTGTAAACGTGTTACAACTGCAGCCAACAGTGCAAATTTCCTAATTATTTATGTAGCTAAATTATTGGAGAGATTAAAAAAAACAAACATCTTCCATAGCACCTTTCCTTTCCTGCCTGAATTTTCCTTCCTGGATAAAACAGTCAGTCCATCTGCAGAAGCTGAAAGGAGGAAATAACACAGTGGTAAACCAATGCAAAGGAATTACTGATTAGAATCATTATATATCTAAGGAATCAATGAGCCCATCATGTACACCGAGCTTCCCCAACACATCTAGCTTTTTTTTATTAGATGTTGTATTCCAAATGCATCCCAAACACTGACTGAAAACCTCAGTTTGATCTTTAGTGGGGAAGAGTCAAGCCAGCTGGACTGATTTACATCAGGTAAAAAAATGTTTCTTCCTTTTTAAGTAATCCGGGATGTATTCAATGTATTGCAATGGTACTGTGGTATGTGTGCTTTACCATTGAGTACTTCCATTAATAACTACCAGAAAAATTTCATAAGATATAAATTATTACTAACCCTGGGCTACAGTAATTCATTAATTCCAAAGCTTTTTAATTTAATATGCATATTTTATGTATTTGAGGATGAAAAGCGCCCTTTTTAGACTGACTATTTTGGTTTACACCATTAGCACCATGACTGAGAAATGTTATTTCACACACAGAGGGAGGGAAATCATCATTGCATAATGTAAATATTGTACATATTGATGCACAGAAAATAGATTGTTTCTTTTCACATATTATGAATGCCTCTCAGTGCACAGTTTTGGAGATTTGAGATAAAAGAGGAAAATTACTAATTGAAAAAAATGTAAGAAGCCATGGTTATGGCAGTTTGAGATACAATGTTTATAGAAAATGACTGTGACTAAGTGCAAGGGGTACATAATGCCTTTGTAATTTGACTGTATGCTTCTTCTAAAATGTGCCTAAAAATAACGCCTTCATATCAAACCATGATTGTATATGATACTGATGTTGTGGAAAATGCCCCATTTACACCAGATAAATTTAGCAGTGGTCATTCAGACCCCCACAAAATAATTTGGCTATAATTACTCTTTGTGAGAAACAGAGCTTTCTGCCATGAGAAAAATTCTACTCCAAGCCAGTATTTAATAAGTATTTTTTAAGTATTTAGAAGCAATTTTTAAAACATCTGAAGAATTTGAAGGGGTTTATTTAAATCAATACAAAAATCTACACTTCTACAATAAATATCAGACAAGTTCTTTAAACCAAAGACCTGAAAAAGATTAGGAGTTTTTGTCAAGACAGGATGTAAATTGACATTTCATTTTTATGAGTCAGTTTAAAGTGAAAATTTTGCAAAATTTTTACTCCATCTTTCCTTCTTATATAATAACATTTTCTGATGCAGGCTTCCTATCAGTTTCTATGATGGTAAGAACTAAATGTAGTTTGGGGATCTTTCCTGATGGACGGGTTCATACTGCCTCACACCAGGCAGAGGCCAGGGAACAAACTGCAGATGCCAACCTACAATGCTTGGCAGGTTTAGCTTCAGTCAGAAGTCAAAATTATCCTGCTATGAAGCCAAAGGAAACAGATTGTGAGCAGATCTTGTAACTGCCAGTTCAGAACACAAGTGAAAGGATGGCATCTATGGACTGCAGTGCTGGGAGGCACACATTGTTTAGTCCTCAACCACTGCAATAACAACAGCAACTTTTACTAAAAGTTGGGGAAAACCACTTGGGACAGTGACCTCTTGACTGTCAAGAGCAGCAAAAAGAGTGAGCAGCATTAATAGGAACCATCCAAGTACAGAATATAAACATGTGCGGGGAGAATACTTTCTCATCTTCCTCCTCATTACAGAATTTATTCCAGCATGTCTCCAGCCAGCTACACTGGTCAGATAGCAAGGAACCGAATGAGAAAATCTTCCTCTTCATGGTCCATTTGCCAGCAGGAAAAAAAGTGTGTTTCTTTTTACTGTTGCCAGCGAGACAATCACAGCAGGTTCAAGTAAGCTCTTGGTTGATCAGGCAGAAATTACCAACCTCAAACCTTGAACTATCAGCAAGTCTTATCTGAAAGGCACACATGTAAGTGACCACTTTCATCATAATAATGCTTTACAAGGAGGCAGGGAGCCTAAGGGCAGGATTCTTCTAAGTAGCTGTAACCTTGTCAGTCAGATGGATACTGTGTTAGCCCATAGGTAGCTACACAAGCTCCTGGATAAGTCTTACCATGTGAATCTGAATGTCACAGCAGAGAGGCAGCAGAAACCAGAGCTGAAAATAGATCTTTTCACTGAAAGAGACTACACAGCACAGATTTACTAGATAATACTGTTTCTTTTGGTAAATCTTTATTCACACATATTTCTTCTCTTTTACTAGGTTTCCTTTTCTTAGTTCTATCAAGAATTAAGATTTTCTTGAGGAAAATACACCAGCTTTAAAAATATTTGTATATGAATGCCAGAGATAAAACATAGAAAACCATGTCTTAAACATGCATTGCTATATGCACAGGAACACTGTGGCCATCTCTGGTCAGTGAAGAAGAGAAAAAAAGAGACATGATCTTTGTTCATTAGCATGCACTACAGCCACAGGATGGCTTTGTAATTTAGGGTGGAGGCACTAACAGAAACACTTTCATGGTTAAAAGTAGAAGAAATGTGTACTTATGGGGCAGGCTGTCTTTGCCAACCCAAAGATCTGAATCACAGATATCAGGATCTCTTACTTGTTGTTTTCAAAGATTTTTAGTTTGATTAATGAATTAGAGCACACCTAGAGGTCTCTGGCAGTCATGACCCTCCAGAGCTGTAAGTATAAACTGCTCCTTTTTTAGTTAAACAGGTAAGAACTAGTTATACAAGTTATGTCTACACTTGAAAATAAAGCACATCTGTCATAATTCCTTGGAGTGGGACAGGGCATCACTGAATTTACAACCTTGGTCACAAATTACCCATAGCTGAGCAGTTACAACTTGAATTTCCCCTTCAATGCAAACTGCCAAATGGGAACAGCTCTGCATCTGTGCTGTTTCCACACTACATGCAGGAACAGGTACTGATTGGCATGGTCTGAAACCATGGTCAGTGACTCCTCTGCTAACTGACCAAACTCAACTTTCCAAGTACATTCCCTTACACTATTGAAGCTACTGGTTCAGATATAATCAAAGAGAGGGACATATATCACTTGATCAGTGATTGCAACGATCTCATTTCCCACTGGGCCAAGCTGAAATATTTCCTCCGTCTTCTGCACTGACTTCTTCCCTGCTCTTATGATCCAGTTATTAAAATTATTAGAAATGCCTCTACCTGAATGAAGGTGTAAATGAGACCAAATGCCAAAGTCAGTAGTATGGGTTTTATTTAGCTTTATTTAATTGTAAAGCAAGACAGAGAAAAGGAGATAGAAAGAAATAGGAAAAAGGAGGGGTGAGTGGGATAGAAAAAAGAAAATTAGAGAGAGAGTAAAATAGAAAAGTATCACCACTCCATGTAACCCAATGGCATCCTGACAGTCCAGTTCTTCTGGTGTTTTTGGTGGTGAGGGTTTCCCAAAAAACATAGAGTAACAGATTAATATATGTTCAGGAGATGTCCAGCACCACCCCTTGGCAGGGTGGGTGGGTGGTGGTGAAAACTTTGCAGTCTCTTGGAGCAGGTTTGTTGCCTCACTTGGATCACGTGCAGTCTTCTCATGGTGGAAGGCCTCAGGATAGAATTAGGGGGCTGCTTTGGGGGTCTTTGGTGGGTTATGACCCCTTCTCAACTGCCTCTCACGTGAATGTCCTGCGTGTACATGGTCTTCTTGGGGGATGGGGAGGATGGGGCAGGAGGGGTGGGAGGGAGGGTAGGAATTACTCCTTTGGTTTGGTGTGGAGAGATTTTACAGTCACACACCTGAAATCCTTCTCCCCACCACCCCGAGCCCAGCTAGGGCTGATTCTTAACACAGATACTTTTTCCTGAACCTTGTTTACTTCTCCTCAGACTTGAGATGATTAGTCAATAGTCTTATGTCAAGTTCCCAGTCACAGTCCAAATTCCAGTCGGGAGGCACTGGGAGGAGGGGGGTGCTTCAGTGGTCACAGACAGGCTGTTGCCTCCTTGCACTTTGACAAAAAGTCTTTCTATGATTTTGACAATGTTGAAGACATTACTGATGTTTCAGTCCATCACACCTGCCCACTTCTAGAATGTGCAAGGGAGGTCACCAAGACACCACAGATCTCGTGTACAAGAAATTGCCTGCAGAATCTTCTCTGTTTTTTATGTCCTGGCCTTCTAACAACACCACCCCCCACCCCCCCCCACCGCTTTTTTCCTCTCCACCTCCTGTCGGTAGAAAATAAACCCACAAGAACAGCCAAAAAACAGTCTGCTAGAGCAACATCATCTTCAACCAGAGCTGCACAACACCAACACAGCACTGAGTGCGCTGCCAGGAGAGCAAGAGATGAGAAAAGGAATACAGGCTGAGCAAGGTAATCCAGGAATCCCAGAGATATATCTTACATGTGGGCTGAGCTCCCACTTCTTCCAGTTCCCCCTCAGCACCCAAGAAGATCTCTGCATAATGCCAAAAAAATTTCCTCTCTTCAGTCATCAGATGTAACAAGGATTTTCTTTTTCCTCTGTGCAAGGCTGTATTTTCATAACAGATTTTTGCCATGATTTATTACTTCTGTGAGAGCAATAAAAGTACCTTTCCTTAAAGAAGGAAATATGCATGCATTTCTTGTAAAGTGAGCTTTTGTTTATGGCTACTGTTTTTAAGCTCTCCAGTCACAAATACACTATTTTGATAATTTCTTTTCCTCTGTTTAACTATGGATTATAATAGCTTTAGTCATCACATACAGTCATCAGAAAGTAAAAGCAAAGAAGCAGCATTATCTGTCGTCTTGATAAAATAAAGTTATTGACTGCAAAAGAGCTTCCAGTAATTTCATTCTTTATCTCAATAATGCCAAATGTATCATGCCAATGTTCTACATCCTGCTAAAATAACAATGGATGATACAACCCATAAAGTGGGAAAAGAAACATTACCAGTTAGATAACATTAATTCAGATGTAAGCATGCATAAAAATGTCCTGGTATTCTGCAGTTTCTCAAACCATTAGCTCTCTGCAATAAGGACTGTGCCTTTGCTGTGGATCTCACACAGCATAAAGGCACACTGACAGTGATGGAGGCTTTCAGACGCTCCCAAACTGTAAATAAAATCACAATTAAAATGATGATGGTGATGCCTTTCACTTTTTGAGTAAATAGCTAACATGAGGTCTATTCATTACCTGACAAAGATAACAACATTTCATTTGATGTTACATTATGTTTGATTGGTGCCCAGGATCTGGTTTTTTCAGCTAGGAAAAAGAAAGTCTTTATTGCTTAAACAATATCAAATATCACAAATGCAGCATAAGCATAAATTACAAGAGGAAGGGAGGTTAGGATAGCTCCTTGAATTAATAAAAAAATTAAGGCATATACTTTCAAATGTAGCTAGTGCCTCAGTATTCTTCAGAATTTTAGCATTGAACTGAACGTCTTGTGACTCTGCTGTCAGCTGTGGTGACTACTTTTACTGAAATCACCAGGGTTTGTTCAGTACAGTTCAAAAGCCCTGGTTCAAATAATGCTCCTGCCAGACTATTTTAGTGCAAAGTAAGAGCTGGAAGGAATAGAGCTAGAAGCCCCTGGATCTTGGCATCAAATACTGTAATGAGGGGAAAAGCACCAACCATAGAATTGTGGAATGGTTTGGGTTGGAAGGAGCCTTTAAATGCCATAGTCCAATGCCCCTGCAATGTGCAGTGGCTCAGAGCCTGACCTGGAATGTGTCCAGGGATGGGACATCTAACACCTCTCTGGGCAACTTGTGCCACTGTTTCATAACCCTCATGTAAAAACTCCTTCCTCACATCCAATCTGAATCAACCGTCCTTCAATTTAAACTACTACCCCTTGTACTGTCGCAAAAGACCCTATTTCAAAGTCTGTCCCCATTTCTCTTACAGGTCTGCTTTAGGTACTGGAAGGGTTCTGTAAGGTCTCCCCAGAGCTCCTCTTCTCCACACTGAATAACCCCTACTCTCTGCTTTTCCTCATAGGAGGGTTGTTCCAGCCCTGTGATCATCTTTGTGGTAGTACAAAGAAAGGACAATAACTACTAGTGTCAACAAGAATCTAGACAAGCTCACTGCAGGTTGAAGTTCTATCCACAAAGCAATTAGTGCAATGAGGCCATACTGCCTTATACCATGGCATTGTACAAGAGAAAAATACTTCTTGTAAGCACTACCCCTTCCAAGCCCTGGGCTGCAATGCAGGTGTGTCTCATAATCAACTGGCTTTTCAGTAGAATTATAAAAAATCTGAGGCAGAAACCTATTATACAACAAAGAACCTATATCAAAGGCAAACTTTGATGAAGGAGTGAATTTGTTGACATATAACAAAAGAATAAAGTCCAACTGAAACTTTCCCAGCATGGGATTTGCAACACCTCTTTCTGTTGTCAAATAAATTTAAGATCCTGCTGCATTCTTTTGCTCAATATTAGAGTCTCTCAAGAAATTTTTTGTTGTGAACACCAAAATTTGTAGGAATTTAGTGTCCTTGAACCATACTATCCAATTTGCTTGATATTAGCCATTGACTAGGGAAGCAGAGGTAAAGCTGTGGAGACAGTATAATCTCATACACTTTATTTCCATAGAAAATGAGGCTAACAATCATAATCCTTATGAAGTTGCTTTTTTTGAGTGTAGATAATTGCATTTTCCTGGTTTATATATCTCCATCATTATTGCTTAATGCAAATCACTCTCTATCTACCCAGCATGATTTATTGGCAGGATGTTTAAAAGGGATGAGTAAAAGCTGAGTTGCTATGCAATGGATAAAATATATTTCAAATAATTTTAAGTATATTGATTTTTGCCTTTGAAATTGAAAAACATAATTTAGGAGGGCATGTCTATTAATTTAAATTTGGAAATAAGAAATATATCTCATGATTTCCTACCCATATAAACTAAATTATAACCATGAATTTTTGAGATGTATTATGTGATGAATTCTTCACCAGCCATCTATTTAGGAAATCTTATGAAAGCCTCCTAACTAAGACTAACCTACAGATTTAATAGGGTAGTAAACTTTACAGGGCAAAAACTTTTAAAAATTACAAGACAGTTATAATCTGACATTACTTTTCTGTAACACAGTTAACCATATAGCATCCATCTTGGCAGACTAATTAACAATCTCCATTCATTTCATCAAACACAATAAAACTAAACATGTGAAAAGTAGTCTAATTAAAAAGCTTATGCTTTATTTAAGATGGAAGGGTTCTTAGTTTTCAGAACAGATTGATTTCCCACAAGTTCCCAGAATTGAAGGGAAAGAAAACAGTCATTTTAATTACCTAAAGGTCATTACTTTTGAGGGAAGATTAACATAAATTAAAAATAACAATATTAAGATAAAAGATAGAGAGTTCCCTTTTCCTCAAATCATACACATCTTTCGAAAGCAAATGGGGTGAAACCCAAACTTAAAAATATAACTGCTCACAGTAATAATGCTGGCCAAAAAGTTCAATGAAGATGTATCTACATCTAGCCAAATCAGCTAACAATAAAGTCAAACACAGAAAATTCTCTTCTGCATTCTTGCAAAGAGAATAATATAAAAGAGCTTTAAATAAAGGGGAGTTTTTGTTTATGCAAAGTAATGAACAATGGTAGATCAGGTATTAAACTAATTTAGCCAAATACTCTTATTCTCAGCAGTACTTCCTACTACTGCTTCTTTCACAACAGAAACTTTTGTATTTGTGATGTTTCAACACTTACTTTCCTTATCTAATTTCAGTGCTAATATCTCATGTTCCTTGAAAGATATTTAGCATTGATGACTCAGAAGTCTGAATTTACTTTTATAGATATGAGTGAGACAGCAGGATTCCAAACTCAGTGATACTACTATACACATTCAGTGGAGTGCAGGTCAGGCAAAACGTCATTTCTCAGACATTCGATAGAAAATTGGCAGTAAATTGGTTACCCTCACGCTTTAAGATTTTCCAGAACAAAAAAATTGTTCAAGATTCTGAGAGGTTTGGTGATTGTTGAGGTTTTGTCTTTTTTTTATTTCAGCAGCATTTTGGTCATCCCTAATCTGTATTGTGGGGACCCCTGGTGGTCTAGTGGTTAAGATGCGGCGCTCTCACCGCCACGACCCCGGTTCGATTCCCGGACCGGGTTCAGGGATACTCCCCCGGGCAGATGGAGCTCGTCAGCCCCTAAGGCCATCCATCTAAGAGAAGGTCACTCG
>JAWWLV010000121.1:97367053-97377706 GCA_035041135.1 Platyrinchus mystaceus | reverse complement strand
AGCAGGACCGGGAATCGAACCTGCGACCACGGTGATGAGAGCGCCGCATCTTAACCACTAGACCACCAGGGGTCCCCGATGAGGCACAATATTACCAGTAAAACTACACAGCCTAAATTTTTACCCTGATTAGTAGGTGTACAGGAAAGAAGAAGGATAAAGGTTTTTTATTTCTTAGATCCAGGATTTAGAGAGAGAGAGATCATATATTTTATAAAATTGAAAGACCACACAACTTCTACACTATTACAAATAATTTGCTAATTGCTAAGAACCAGACTTTTGAAATACTAAAAGTTATCAACATTTCTACTAGCTTTCAAATCTGCATTATGTGGGCAATATAATAATCTGCATATTGCTTTAGATGTAGATTAATTTCAACATAAAGCTTGCCTTTTTGCTCATACCACACTTAGAAGAGAACAAGGAGGGTTTTACTGATTACATACATGCACATGACTTCACATGTATTTATAAAATTCTATCTCTTTCACGAATTAACTGCAGAACTTGTTGATGAGTAGGAACATAACAGCAGTTCTTTACTATATAAATAAAACTGCTATTGTTTTTATGTTCAAAACAGACAGTATAAATTATCTCAGCTCCCACATATTTAAACCCTATACATGAGAAATTAATGAGACTTACTGACAAAACTTTAGCAAGTTTTTTAAAGTGTACTTTATGAGAATAGAAACAACCTTCTGTGAGTGCCAGGGAAACACCACCGTTAATACCTGTGTCCAAAGAAGAAAATTCATCATATTCATTATCTCAACTCCTACTGTGATCCAGGATGATACTAGACAGAAGCAACTGTAACTGTGAGCAATCATGTCTTTGAATGAAACGGGTCAGTACTTGGCTGAAAGGGAATACAGTGGAGAAAGCTTTCTTTCTGCCTTTCTTCCTTTTTTTCCATATCCTGTCTGAGCTTTGACACAGAAGCCAGACAAGAGACAAGCATTGAAAAGAGCAAACATTAAGTGTAAAAGCTTTGCCCACAATGATTTTTTGTCATTTGCTGAGTCATGTAAAATGAGGATCTACTATAATAGGAAGTAGGACTTTAAAGTTGGTTACAGTAATTTCTGCAGACAAAAAAGGAACACTCTCATACAAGCCCTAAATTATTTCTGCAACATAACTTGGAGTTGAAATTATAATGTGCACTACTTTGTTTTATGGGACACTTACCTTTATTTCCATAGCAATTGTAAGGGAAATGTTACATTTTTTAACTTCAAATATGGGGTCACTGACAGCTGGGAAACCTACTGCTGTCACTTCCCTTTGACCTACACTACTGCAATATGGTTATAAATACGGTAATAAGTTTGGTAATCTTATTTTTTAAAAACAGAGAAAAATAGGAATGTTTATATTTGGATTGCTTAGAGTTTAGACATCATATTCTGGATTTATGAATCTTATGGATAAAAGGAGTATCCAAAATATTCTTAATCTATTCACCTTCATATCATAAACCTTGAAAGTTCTACCTTATTTTCTTTGTATTGAATTCAAAAAAGCAGAGAAAAGAAATTCTAATTTGTAAGGAAATTGATTGCTCTGAATGAAATATGAAATTAAAAAGCTGGTTCTTGTGTTTATTTTGTATATATATATATATATGCATATATATATATAAAAATTGCAAATAACATTACAACATGTTACTGTCTTCAGTGACTTACATTGGCTAAACCTCTGGCTATCCACATTTCATTCTGTATTGAAATATGACTACTGAATCATTCTTTTAAGTAAAGCTGTACTGCACTCAGCATATTAATTGTGTCTATTTTTTTCAGGTATTTTTTCCTTTACATCTCACAGCATTGCTTAGAAATATGATATAAAATCCTCTTCTGAGACTCAGCATCAAAGATCACCAGTCAGAGAAAGTTCTAACTTCAAATTCTATTTTGAAAATTACAGGTTCTAATAGATTATTTATTTTAGAAAGATTTTTTTTCTGAAATTCTTCTACCAAGATGCTAGCAGTCACTGCACTGAGGCAAAAATGACTACTTGGACCAGAGGGATTTGCTACTATGCACTTCAATCTTGGTGACATTCTATACTATAAACAATTTTTGAGACATTTCTCATGAAATGTCAGCCATGCATGCCAAAGGCTAATTTTTTTTTTATTTTTTTTTTGTTGTTGTGATTTGTGGATCATGTTTGCATGATTTTGCACTTAATCTATAGTGTAGGTTGTCAAATAGAAGCTGTAACTCAGAATTAGCACTCTGAAGAGCTGAGATGCACTGGAAACCCCAAGAAATCAATTTAAGGTGCCACTCTCATTCAAGCTGAAGTTTACCTTTCAAAATGAGCTCCACTAAACCCAGCGAAACTTAATTTTACATCTTTTAATAACGGTATCTCTTAACATATACCTAGACTGCTGTTTGGCTTACTTCTCAGGTATTTATTACTTATAGAGCAAAGTCTTACTTGCCTTAAAAATGTGGGTCTTCTGTAAATATTATAGCATCCCTGACTCTGGGGGTAGGAAGAAGTTGGAATTATGTGGTCTTAAAGATCCCTTCCAATCATCTGCCTCCTGCTCATAAGAATACCATACAAAAAAACCTATTTCTGATCAAGTTTAGTAATTAACTTTAGTAGCATGCATGGGTCTTGATCAAGTTTAAGAGCTTTTTCCAACCTCAGTGATTTACATTATGTTGAACCAAGATCAGGAGCAATATTTTCAATTTAAAAAGGTGAAATTCTTGTATTTACTGTGACACTGCATCTTATTTAGGATTCTTCAAATTTCATTTCATATAGTCTGACTTGAAACATATTGAATATTTTCTAAAAATACTCTCTGTTTATGTAAAGGTCATCAAAACACAACAAAGAATGAGTATGTAATCTCTAGTATGTGAATGTTATTGCTTTATTCTACGTAATTTAATCATCAAACTTATTCATCTCATGAGACAGTAATTTTCCTTCAAGTGCAATTATATTTCACAGTAGGCCCACTGATTAGGCAGAAACAGAAATAATTCATCAGAAAATTACAAAAAGAATTAATCATCACCAACATGTAAAGTAAAAAATATGATATTCAGCAGCAAATAAATAATTAAATCCCTTCTTTCCAAATCCACCAAAGCTTAATAGGAAGTATGTATATATGTGCCAATAAAGAATAAAGATTATATAACCACCCATTCAGGGTTTACATTTTGAATTGTACAGGAAAGATAATTTATTGCTTGTTTCTTTACAAAACACTGCTCTAATAAATTAGGTAGAAGACAGACCCTTGTAGTATAAATTTGTATTTTATTGCAAATTGTGTCTCAGTCTGCAACACTAAAAGCCTAAAATAGAAAAATTAAAAGCCAGTAATAAAATAAAAATTACTATTCTTACATCTTATGTGACATTTCCATAGAATACCAAAGTCCCAGACAATTCTTTAGAAAATGACAGCCTAATCTTGTACATGTCTATTAGTTTCTGCTAGGCTACTCAAGAACAGGCACATTAAACAGACACAAAAATCTTTGCAGGACTCAAGCCTAAGACTCTGTCCCTTCAAGTCATTATGTCACTTAGATGTAGAAATTGCTTTGCTTATGGCAGTTTCTATATTAGAGAAGTCAAGCAGTACATTCGAACTTCCTATTAGAGAGAGTAAACAAAAATCATCTCTACAAGACACTGAAGAATTAATTCAGATTACAAACTCAACTGTCAGATTCCTAACAGTTTGTGTCTCAGAACAATATTCATTTCAACATACATAAACTGAAATGTCCGGTTCCCTGAGATTCCTCACAGCCTTGATTCAGTTGCTCTAGACTCAGTCAGATAATTGGCAGATACAATATAGAAGTAAGGACAATAGCATATAATGGTCACTAACACTGATGGAAACCCTGAATGTACACGTGTTTTTGTACTGAGGGCCTGTTCAGACTCTAGAGGAGATGATAGGAATGAGGACAGCGTGGTGACAATAGAACTCCCCATCAGAGTTTGCCAATACTTGAATATAAATGAAATGTACAAAGCAACTGTGTCAAGTAGCTAAAAATACTATGGAGAAGTACAGAAAAATTATAGAAATACCACCTCAGAAATAGTAATGGCTTTTTGACAAATATACACAGTATTTTTCATTGAATTCTGGAGATGGCTTAAAGCAGAACTCCAGGAAGAATATATATAACAAGCCTGAAAGCACATCCTGGAGATGGAATAAGATTTTTGTCAACAGCAGTGAACATGTATCTTATACATATTTTTCTCAGATGTATAACCTTTTTCATTGAGATTTTTCTATTATCCATTTAGATATGTATCATGTGTCTCCATTTCCTCATAAATAGTTGATGGCTTATGTCTTCCTTGGCAAAGAAATTCTTGAAAACCCTGAAAGTAATGAAAATAGTAATTCTCAAGGAAGAGTAAAGTAGTATAGACTCATCTGACACTTAGATAATATAGCTAAAATTAATCTCAATTTCAGAAAAATCACTCAGAAGCATCCAGGTCCTACTATACTCAAAGGAGAGAGATAGGATTTTCCCAGATTGAATTAATCTCATGAGAGATTTATCACCTTATGTCTTTTACTAAGATGTTCATAACAGAAATATGGTTTCAGCAATGAAAATAAAGAAATATCATAAAAAAGTAAATATTCTGGATGACATTAAACCTTTTGCTAGTGATTTTTGTGTTTGAAAAAGAAAATAAAAAACATATGAAGGACCTTGACAATGGAAAAAGCAACACTGGGTCTGATTCTGATTTCATTAACAACTCATGAAGATAAAGTCCATATTTTGAGTAAGATTAAAACTTCATGAATTGTGTCTAGTAAAAAGTTGCACAATTCCTTAATGATAGATTTGAAAATATTTATCAGTCTTGGGTTCCCAGCCTTCTGTTAATTTCTCTGCATAACATAGCCTCTTATAAAAGACTAAAAGCATTTCTTCTGCATCCATTTCACCATAAAAATGTATATTCCTGTTATTAATCTGCCTTACACTTTCTAGAAAGAAATGACAAGAAAAGTAGAAGTACAGTACATTTCAGGCATGTAACAAGAAGGAAGAAGAAAAAGAATACAATTTACTTCAAATATGTTTTTCTGCAGCATGGAAGTGGCTATAAAATTAAGCAGGATTTAAATAACATCAGAACTAACTCAAACTTTCAAACTACAAAGAAACCCAACTGAAATGTCAATGTAATCAGTTCTTTTGTGAGCTTCACTGATCACATAGTTATTTTTTCAGTATGTGTTGCATCCCAGTACCTATCTGATTTACTTAAATAGTTATAAACAATTAGGAAGATAGCCTATATTAAATCATAAAAATTTGTATTTTTCACTGTGATGTATAAGAGAGATCTTTGCCAGTTTGCAAAATCATATGACAGTGTGACTTTTAGTTATTTTTTAATACTTAAAAGAGCTCTAGTGTAACTAATTTGAATCAGCAAAATATTCTATATTACTATTAACTTCTTTTGTGAAATCAGTATAAACTCTATCTAAAGAAAAACCCATTATAGTTCTGCTAGTATAAGCCTTGCTATGATTAGGGGTGCATCTAATAAAAATAGTCTGACCAAGAGATACAACATCAAAAACCCTCTCCATAACAGAAAACATAAATTTGTTCAAAGTGGTTAATTTTAAAACCCTCAACACTTTGTTCTTTTAATTATTAACCTGATAAATGTGATCTTAAAACTGAGTATTGGATACGTTTTCAAAAATACACATCTGCAAATGTAAAGCAGAAAAAAAAGGGAGCTGTTGGCCTGTCTGCACTTACCATTATTGCACAAAAAAGTAACGGGTAGGAGCACTCATATACAAAATTCCCAATGCATTTTAATTTTAACATATTTGAGTGAAATCTATGTATACTCCATATATCAGTGCAGAC
Source organism: Platyrinchus mystaceus (assembly GCA_035041135.1). Taxonomy (NCBI): domain Eukaryota; kingdom Metazoa; phylum Chordata; class Aves; order Passeriformes; family Tyrannidae; genus Platyrinchus; species Platyrinchus mystaceus. The sequence goes on along the minus strand of JAWWLV010000121.1, from coordinate 97,371,758 downwards.
ATCGCAAAAACTGCTTTTATACCAGAACTTATTTTGAACATATGGTACTACACATTTCTGTATCAAAGGAACTATAAACTGAAAAAGTAGAACCCAAAACACTTCTCTTTTCCTATATCATTTAATCAATCTGCAAGTTATACCACCCATTGTGTTACTTCCTTATAAGAAAATAATTAAAATTACAGTGCTACAACTTTGACTAATTGCATTAATATGTAACAGTCTGAACCAGAGTTTTCAGTATATCTATGCTTCAAGAAGGGCATCCATGAGTACTCAAGGAACTACAGGCTGTTCGGTCTAAGTCTTTGGGATGGTTATGCAGCAAATCCTCTGAGAAGCTGTTTCAACAGACATGACAGACAAGCAGATGACTAGAAACAGCCCACATGGATTTACTAAGTGCAAATCATGACTGACCAATATAATTGTCTTCTACAATGAGATGACCAGCTTTGAAGAGAAGGGAAGAGGAATAAAGGTTTACTTTCATTTTAGCAAGGTGTTTAATTCCACCTCCCTAAGCTCCTTTGCCCCCAAAATGGTGAGATGCACATTGGATAAATGCGCAGTAGGGTGTGAGGGAAATATCTGGACCATTACATTTGGAGGTCAGCTGCACAAACTCCAACCAGCTACTCCAAACTATCAATATCCCTTGGAGATCAATTCTGGGGCCAATACTATTTAATGTCTTTATGAACATCCTTAATGGGACACACAGACTTGCACTCAGCAAGTTTGCAGATGGTACTTAATAGGAGGGAAGAGACTGATATACTGACATGAAGTGTTGCTGCTCAGAGAAATCTTGACAGACTAGGAAAAAAACTGACAGGAACTTCACAAAGTTTTTTAAAAAAAAGGAAATGCAAAGGGACAACCCTATATATACAGGCTGCAGTTCTATTCCCTGAGAAGCAGCCTTTGAAAAAAAGAACTCAGTGGTCCTGGTGAACAAGAAGCTGAACATCAATCATCAGGGTGGACTGGTGGCAAAGGTGACCCACTCCATTCTGGTCTGTATTAGTAAGTGAACACCCAGCAGATCAAAGGAATCAATTCAGTGTTTACACAGCTCTTGTGAGATTGTGTCTCAAGTACCATGCAAAGTTTTATACTTACCAGTACAAGAAAGACATAGACATACAGTAGCAAGTCCAGCATACTTATTAGGAATCTGGAGAAAATTAAATATAAGGAAAGGCTAAGAGAATTACGTTCAGCCTTACAAAGAGAAGACTAAGGCAGGAACTTCTTGCTATCTAAAACTACCTTATGGGAGGTGATGGAAAGAGGGTTACAAAGGTGCACAGTGAAAGGACAAGAAGTAGTAGACAAAAAAGCTGACACATGGGAAACTCGATACAAAGGAGAACATTTTTACCATAAAGTTATTCAAATGTTGGAGCAAATTACCCAAAGAGGTTATGGAATCACCATTTTTGGAGATATTAAAAGCACAATTGGGCATGGCCCTTAGCACCTGATCTAGTTAGAGATGCTTTGAGACCTGACCTCCAGAAATCCCTTCCAACTGGAATTATTCTGATTCTATGAATTTTACTAATACTATAAATAAGACTTCCACAGGCTCCAGCAATAACCTGCAACTGTCCACTGCATTTTCTTGCTAGCATATTCCTTGCTAAAACCCATGACAGCTACCACGCTCCCAGTCTACATCTAGGGGTAATTTGGAACAGAACACAAAATGGAAATTCTTCCAGCTGACAGTATGGACAGGACCAAACTTTTCCGAATAAGAAAGAGAAGACATAATAGCCATATGTCAAGCTAGGCCAAGCCACTTCCCCTCAGAACCAGAGAAAGGTTCCTGGTTTGTTTTATTTAGCTGTGCAGATGTAGCCTGAGGCAGATGAGGAAACAAGCTAAAGAACTAACAAGGCATAAAATAAATAGTTAGCTTGAATAAGAAGCAATTCCAATGAATTATTTAAACAGTGATCATTAATAGAACAGAGATACTAAAATTCTCATAAATTTAGAAATAGAACATGATGTTTTGGGACTAAGTAATCTCTTGTATATCAAAACATGAAAAAGCCTTGGCTTATCCAAAATAGATCATTAGCTGTTCAGAAGTTTTGAGGTTTTTAAAATATAGCTGAGGTCACAAAAAGTTCCAAGGTATGAAAACCAAAAGTCCAAAGGATCTGTATTCTCAGTGTAAATCACTCTGTAACTGTACAGCAGTTTATTGGTCCATCAAAGCAGTAGGTCAAATTATTCAGTTATATTCAATACATGCCAACTTAGTTAGAGATCATTCTGAAATCTTTTGGACAAATACTGTGAGAAGCATTTACCAAAGATAACAGCAAATTTTGCATTATTACAACTGCTTTGTGTAAGTTTTAACCCATCATCAACAATCATTCTCAATGGGAGAATATCTGAACAAATGCACGCATGCTAAGACATTAGAAATGTAGGATTTCTATCAGAACACTTAAGGTTCATTTCTGAATCATTTGGTAATCTAAAGTCACAAAATAGCTGATTTCAAGTTAACAACTGTACCAGTGCAAAAAGGATCTTCTATAAATGATAGCTAACAAGCTCCAATGGGAATTCATCGCTCAAAGTGAATATTAATTTAAGCCATATTGATTCCTTCAGCAACTTCTTCAAGATACATAAGTGTAAAAGATTGCAGCTAAAATTTCAAATCCTCACATTCAAGGTTTTTAATCTATCTGTTTTGGTGTATTTAAGATAAATTAGAGATCTAAAGCACAGCTTGAAAATCTGCAACTCTAGGTGACATAGAACCTTAATGTAATATTTTCTTTTCTATATTCCTTGTTAAGTGTCTTCTTTTTAACCCAGCAATGATTGTATGGATATAAAACCTTTCAGAATTACCAGGTTTTCTGCAAATCAAGTAATGAACGTTTTTAACTTTCCATGCTGTCTTCTTTTTCTGAAATACAAGTTACCACTAATTCACTTTTGTAAAGTCCAGAAAAATCAAACTATGTCAGTACTGCAAGAAATTGTTTATAAAAAGTGGTTAAAAGAAAACTTCCAGAGAAGCATCATAATAAATACTACATTTATATTATAATGTATTTACATATAAAAACATAGAATAATTAAGGTTGGAAAAGACTTAAAAGGTCATTAAACATACACAAAGCACTACCACCCTTTTCAACATTAAACCATGTCCTCAATGCCATAACCACACATTTTTTTGAACACCTCCTAGGATGTTGAATCCACTACTTCCCTGGGCAGCCCATTCCAATGCAGCTCTTTCCACGAAAAAGATTTCCTAGTATCCAATCTAAGCCTCCCCTGTTGCAACTTGGGGCTATTTTCTCTTGTCCTGTCACTTGTTACCTGGGAGAAAAGACTGACACCAACCTGGCTACAGTCTCCTTTCAGGTAGTTGTAAAGCCCAATAAGGTCTCCTCTTAGCCTCTTTTTCTTTAGGCTAAACATATATACACACACATATACGTATACACATATAAATACAAATACATATAAAAGCATATGGACATGCCAGCTGTCTAATAATATATGTTTAAAATTGTAGATTCCAAATTTTTATTCATAATTCTAATTTTCACTGAAGTAGTGAAAACTTCAAACACACTTTTTAATAAAGGTCTTGGGCCACAAAACAAGGCAGAATTATTTACAGGAATAGTGAAAGATACATTTGCTTATGGAACAGACCTATGGAAGGCTGTACAAAATAAAAAGTTTATGGTTAGTAAGAAGAGCCACAAAAATGTTCTGAAACACTGTAAGCTCTGTCAGGTAAAAAAATCTGAACTATTTTGGATAAAACACTACAGACATACTATCAAGAAGTTCAACTGTGTGTTTTCTATTACCTCCAGTGAGATAATTTGCCTCTTATTAACAACATGTACCTCTGCAAATGGATTTTCAGTTTCATTCATTGCATATACAATACCACTTGGGGAGAACTTTCTCATGACCATGTTGCTCAACTGTCAGAAAAAATTTTCAGACAAACCAAGCAAATGAAGAGCACCTGCTTGAGCTGAAGACTCTAACTGTTGATTGTAAACTGTATTTGAGAAAGCAGTGTTTACAAACCACCATCTGCTAAAGCATCTCCCTAAGATACACTACCTTGGATAATTTAGTTCAATTTTAAGTCTGATTACTTTCATCCACAGGTGCACTCAGTCTAAATTCTAGGGAGGTATGTGGAGGAGCAGATCTGAGGAGGTCCTGGGGTGGATAGTTCTCAGATTGGATGGCTTAGTACTATAAAATTGTAGAACCCCTGGACACTCACATGCACTTACGTACTGCGTGCACCTGAAAGCTTTCATTAAAGAACTTAGGCATCAGGACAAGAAACAAAAATTGGAGGAAAAGGTAGAGATGATGATTAAGAGGGCTACCAATCCAACTCACATGGAAGATTAGAAAATTAGTTGTATCCCCTGAGGAATAAGATGGAAATATAGGGGATGACCCTTTGATAATGAACTAGGGGAAAACTCCTTGGATCTGAATCATGGGTCATTTACCATCACCACTTATGTCTCTTAGAATGCTTCCATCAACGCTGCCTCCGTACAATCCTAAACATTCACTGGACGGATCATGTAACCAATCCGTCTGTCCTTGAACAGGCAGCAGTCACGAGCATTGAGGCCATGCTGCTGAGAACACAGCTGTGCTGGGC